>JAAKBF010000010.1:600000-932078 GCA_012656075.1 Phytophthora hibernalis
AATGTTTTCCTTGCAGTTGGAGAATCCGTACGCATTTGCGTCAGTGCTTCAGATTTCGGAGCGAAGACCTTGTTATTTATTTGTCTCTTATGACTCACTACCTCAATCGGCAATTCAGGTTGCAATTTCTACCGGTATGTTCGATGTCACCCCACACAAATTCACTAACGAATCATACAACCTTCCGGCACCCTACGTACCGGTACAGTGTACCACTCTGAAAAAGTGACCTTCCGATGTTGGCTGCTGTTAGTATTAGCGACTCCAATGTCGCGCGAAGCTCTGAGATTTATGAGTTTTTGTGTTCGAAGCAGTGAAATGTATTATCTGAGGACAATCTAATTTATAATGGTTAATTTCGTTTTGGAACGTATTCGGAACTGATCAAGTTTTTTGATCAGGTTTTTATATTAAATATTTGTATTGGCAAACCATATGTTAACGGACCCGTTGCCGACATATAGAGAGTACTTCGAAGTAACTGGCATAAACACGACGGTGTGTTCATGGATTGCGTGCAAATGCACTGAGCACAATTGCACGCAATCCATGAACACACCATCGAGTTATCGGTTTTACTGTACCAGATATTTCAAGGTAGCAGTAACACATTGCACGCAATCGAACGACTACAATTTCATAGGTGGGTCGACCACATAATTCTAACGTTCCCAACCCCGATAAATGTTGTCCTTAAAATGAGGACCAAAAGTATTCTTCTGGGCCCGATTGGTGGGCAAATTTGTCCTTGCATGTTAATCGGAGTGTTAAGGACAATTTTATCTTGCAAGACGGCGTCAAACTGTTTACTTGCATCTGAGACGGTGTCAAACAATTTACTGTTGAGCGGCCGTCTATTCGTTTATTATCTGCCCTCGTGCAACGGGTATTTCATAATTCAATGCAACCAAGTGGGCTAACGCCCTGGAACTACGCGCAACCCTTCCCAAAAGAACATTAACGTATTCATCGAGTCATGCATGTCACTGCCACCGAGAGCGCTGATTGCGATTTTGCCATAGTTAGTTATTGCGATGCTGCCCTAGCTAGTTATCCCGAAGCTGCTCTGTTTACAATGCAAATGTTCTCGAATGAGATTGCCGGTTTTCTTTTACGTGTAGCTTGTTAAGCAGAATGAACTTGTTAATCGCCCACACCGCCTGTACTGTAGTGACTCGAGGCACGCTACGTTTAACGAGTCAAACATGACAGCAGTTCTCTGAAATTTATTTCAGGGTTTAAGGTGCCTGGTCTGATTTATCGTTTGCCTGAATAACAGGTTGTCTTAGATTAATGAGATAATAGGGTAGGTGTAAATAACCGATATTTTTGTGGTGGCGGCAGGTTGTGTGGCCCACACAGATTGAGCGACTGTCGTGCCACATTACGCCAGTATATTGCGATTTTGGCTGGCGGCGTCGTACTATGTCGGGCTGTGCAGAGGAGCGCAGGGTTTGTGCTGGCATGGTCTAAATCAACGTGCTAATCATCAAGTGTACAGTATGGCTATGTCTGAAAGGCAAATAGTTCACCCTAAAAGCACTAACGCGGCTTGGCCGGGATGCTAAAGGTACCAAGATGATGCTGCGACTGCGAAGCAACCACAGGAGATTCAACGAGGACGTGGTCATATAGGACGAGTGGTTAACTTTTTCTTGGAACATATTCGGAACTGATCAGGTTACTTCGGGTTGCAGACCCCAAAACAACCTCCAGGTCGCGTGGGGTTTTGTCGAATTTTTACTGACAAAAGTCGCTATTGGTGGATTTTTGTTGACCGGTGGTGATACTCTTAATAGGCAACGACGTACGGTGGTGATATGACTGTCACGTTCTGAACTTTGATAGTACACTGTATCTCAAAACTTTTGAAGGGTAATGTTATGGCGAAGGAGACTGACTGTAGTGGTCTCGCCCTGATCATCAGCCTCGTGACGAGGGGTTCGAAATTTTCGACCACAGAGCTTTGCAGGCGATCACAGTGATGTGTTTACCGTCATGCACATCGATCATCCATGCATGACTTTGGTAATTCCACATATTGGAGGCGCAGGACACGCCGAAAAAGGTAAGTGGGCAAATGGGAAATATAAAAGCAGGCTCCTGGCCGCGCTGGCGTCAAATACAGATGAAACTTACCTACTTTACAATTAATTATCTGATGTGCGGAGTGCTGTTGTGAGTGATATTCTCGCCACATCATTCAATGTCTACAACATTGTTCAGTTTTTGACTTCTTGACTTCTTGAAACATTTGTTTTATTATTACCTGCTGATACGTAGTATCATTTTTGTTAACAATTTGACGATCATGTGTCAAACGTGTTCTGGGCTCAAAGAAGTAAGCTTATTTTTAATCATACAGCTGGCTACCGGTAGGTACAATTTGAGCGTGTATCCGGATAGAGTTGTTTAGAGTTGAGTGCAATAGCAAGAAAGCGTGACTTGTATCCACATTCCCTAACTGCATGTCGATAGGGAAAACGCAAAACGTGAAATAAGCTAAGATGTGATTAATTAAGGTACCATGCATTACAGCAATACATGTAGGCATCTCCGAGGAACCAACGGTTTGTCATAGTACCCCAGTAGTACTAAGCTTTGTATCCCGTGCATTGTCCAGTTAAGATGCCAAAATAAGGAGTAATTATCCCCGATTTGGACTTTCCGTCCTCACTTCGACTTTCGACCTCCAATACACACGCCAACTTCCTGCCCGACTTCCTCTTCTCTTCGCGACATCCTCCGCTGTACTAATTCCTGTGCAAATCCTTACTCCAACAAAGCTGTGGGCGAATCAATATGCAAGTTTCATAGCTATGGGCTGCTTCCAAGTTATGAAGCACGTGTTTGATGTCCACATCCCAAAGATTTGGCCGCAAGTGCTCAAGAAAGTTTAGTCACGCTGGTTGGCTATCGGCACAAGATGCCACTGCTGCTTTCTCATTTGAGAATTTATTCTTCAACACTCGGATCCCGACGCGCGTAAAGCTCCATATGCAAGTCTACTACACCATGCTGCCCTCCTCGCAAATGTCAATGTAGCCACAGCGACAAGCTTAGTGGGCCTGTTATGGCTCCTCTTATATCAACTGGGCGATTTCTGAGGAAACACCAAGCAGCAAACACGGACAAGACCGCTGAAGACGAAGAGAGGGGGATATTCGGTATTACCTTCCTTGACGACATCGTCCACAACGCTGGCACGGTTTGGGATGATTTTTGCAGAGCAACCAGTTCAAGTCAATGCTTAGCGCAAAGACTGACGCCAGAGAACTCTAAATGTCGTCAAGGTGACAGGCAATCTTTTCCAAGGTGCAGAGTGGAAAGCGTGGTCTACGTACGTGACAAAGCTCGACAAAAGAAACGTTGGCGAAGAGATGTCTACGGCATTGGCGTTTCATCTCAAGCCAGACAAGTTGTCGAAGGTGCTGGCAGAAGCGGCGAAGAACCCGAGCACGAAGGACATTGCTGCGAGGTTGGAGGATGCGCAAGTCAAGTGGTGGGCTGGCTTGTCCAGCACCCCAGATGACATTTTCAGGACGCTGAAGCTTCATAAGGCGCCGAACGATATCTTCGAAAGCCCGCAACTTGCTATGTATGCCAAGTATCTTGACATATTCAACAAGAACAAACGCATCCGGCCAACAACCGTATTGGAAGTGTTCAAGAAAAGCTATGGAGACGAAGGGATGATGAAGTTGCTCGTTTCGGCACAAAAGTGCGAAGAGTTCCGGGGCAACGAAAATGCTGGATGAGATGCTGAACGGTTGGCTGGAATTCACCAAGTCGCCATACAGTATCTTCAAGGCGGTGAACCTTGACAAAGCCGGAGATGGTCTTCTCAGCAGCCCGATCCTGAGCACCTGGGTCAAGTACATGAACCAGTTCAATGAGAAGCTCCTACAAAGAAGACGACGATGATTGATACGTTCTTGAAGAGCTACGGCGACGAAACCCTGACCAAGATGCTCAATGCGGCAAAGAAGGTGCCGGCTACAGAGCAGCTCGCTTTGAACTTGAGAAAGCGAAGACTGCTATGTTCAACAAGTGGATGGTGAAAGGAATAACGCCAGACTATCTCTTCAAGAATGTGTTGAAGCTGGATCCGGCGACCATGGCCAGCGCCCCGAATACGAATATTTGGCGTGCGTACTACAACGCTTACGACAAGGCGTACCCAGGCAAGTTGTTCTCGTTCAACCCTTAGAACCATGGAGGGCTGCTTCGATGTGTTGTTATACTCTGAGTACCATAGCTAGTTTTGTATAAACCCTTGCGCATCTATTGATGCATTATGCGCGCAAATGACTCCAGCATGATCGCCTACTTATCGACTTCTTCTTATACATGTCCTACTATGTACTTCGATGTAGTATGTATTAATACAGGTATCGTATTCGTTGGGAACTTGAACGACGAGCGGCGTAAAACGACCTGCGGGAAGTTGGCAAGTCAATGCTACACCTTTGCACTGTACAAAAACTCACATGAAGTATTATATCAGAACTAGCGGGTATTATTTTTCAATTTGCACGATACTAACGCCGTGTTTTACACGGAGAAGCTCTAGATTGTATTCCTTCTGCAGTGTTCCCCGACAAAGAATTCTGTATTGCGCTGGAGACGCAATTCCCATAGTGCAGTAACAACACAGCCCCCTGATGAAGTAGTCGTTTGTCCGAACACTATCCAGTGTCTTCGTTTTCGTTGTCTTGTATGAAAATGTAGATTTTCTCTAACTGATGGAAAATGTACCCCAAACAAGGAGGCGTATTCCCCATAACAAAACTCGGGGGTCGATGAAGTGACAAAGATTTAACTAACTGGGTTTTGAAGCTTATAGTGATTAACCCATTTCCTTCAAGCAACATTCAGTGGGTGGGTGGGTTTTGATGTTACCCGTGGCCGCTACGGTCGATATTCATCTGGGTGTTTTCATTGTCAGCCGGTTATCATATATTAAGGGCAAAGTAACTTGATCTGACTAAGCACAGGTATCATTTGGCTACACCTTCATCTAATTTAAAAGTGGACACCCACCGATTTCGACTAAAAAAATCTGACATGGATCTTATATAACAGGTATATTGGTTTCTATGATACTTGTAACTGTCGTCCTTCCAGAAATAAGATTTTTAAACGGAACCGTTGGAGGCCATGATTTCAGTCATGAAAACACACATGATTTCAAAACATGCTTGGTCCATGATTGTAATTTATTGTTTTCCTTACCACCACCAGATCGCCTATATCCGATTTGGATATTTCCGATCGAGGATGAAACAGTTGGCACTTCTATTTTGCCATCCAGACCAGACAAGACAAGATGGCCGAGGAAGCGGCGGACCGCGCGGTAAAAAGAGGAGGTACAGCGGCAGCGGCTCCAGCACGTCCATGGCCGCGGCGAGGTCCAGGCATCTCCGACGTCCTGCGTGGCGCTCCCGCGTCTTCCGAGGAGGACGAAATGGAGGACGACGACGTGGGGACTGGCGATGACGGCGCGCAAGATGACCGGGCGAGTGCAGACACATCTGGTGACGACGTGGGGACTGGCGGTGACGGCGCACAAGATGACAGGGCGGGTGCCCACACAACCGGTGGCGTGGAGGTTGCGATTGAACCACTCGAGCTGGGAAGCCTGGCAGTCATGCTTGAAGACCTACTGCGCGACCACGAAGCAGGTGCTGGTGGTGCAAGAGACCTTCAGTCGTGTGGAGCAGAACAAGCGGCTGTCCAAGACGAAGAGAGGCGGAGATGCGTCCCAGTTGGTTCCGGAAGGTTTGGACCCGTACAGCCGTGTGTACACACGGTTGGAAGATGCGCAAATCTCGGGGACAGGCAGCCGTCCACGACAGCACATCCGGCTGACCAACTGCCCCTTCCGGTTTCGAGTGCAGTTGAACTTGGAGCGTATGGAGCTTCAAGTGAAGAACGGTCGGTTTTTACACAACCACGATGTGTCGACTGCAAGCTTCACGACGTATCCAAGTTCTCGGGGCGTGGTGAATCCGTTGGTTTGCGCGAGGGTCGAAGGTATGCTGGCTGTCGGCGCGAAGAGGTCCAAGATCTACGACTACTTGCTCGAACACGACCAGAACGTGATCCAAGTCGACGTGGATAACATGGTCCGCGACCATGCTTCCTCCATTTCGATGGCCGACGACAACGACGCCACAGCCCGGGAGATCGCAGCTTTCGCTGCCGCTGATCCAGAAAATGTTTCGTCGGTTGCTGAGACTAGACGGGTGTCCTTTCGCTGGCGACTGCGCACATGAGGCGCATCTAAGGAAGGTTCAGTGAGTTGCTGTTGGTGGATTGCAGCCATAAGACGAATCGGTGAGTTTCTGTAGCGTCCATGATTATTCCATGATTAATCCTATTCTGACCCTGATTTTTTGTACTTCTTTCAGATACAATTACTAGTTGCTTACGTTTATGACGATGAATGAGTTTGGAGAGGGCGCTGTAGTCCAGCAATCGCTGTTGGAGGCGAACGGCGACTGGCACATGGACCGAGCGGTGGCTCACTTCAAAAGGTTGCACCCCACGCGGATTGATCAACTGCGCGTTATTGTCGTCGACAAGGACCTTAACGAGATCAAGGTCTTGGAGTCGAACTTCACCAAGGCTCGCGTGTTAGTGTGTTACTTCCACGTGATCAAGTATCTCAAGGAGAAGCGTGCGAAGCCCGAATACAGTAAAATATCGTCGGACGATGCTGGTCAGGTGGACGCAGCCGTCCACGCCATGGTGTATGCGGACAGTGAAGAGAAATACACGCTAGCTCATGCGTCTTTCGAAGGCATTTGCGATCGATTTGGTCTTCATGATTTCTTCCTTTACTTCGAGAAAAACTGGGATGAGAGTCAAGACCGCTGGGTGCTGTACCTCCATGCCATGCTTCCGCACTTCAAGAATCACACGAACAACAGGCTCAAGAATTTGTTTGGAAAGTTGAAGGGCGACGTCGACGGGAACATGAGCATGGCTGGTTGCGTGAAGGCTATCGTTGCGTATGACAGACGCATGGAGAAGGAGTATACTTATCGCCTCATCAGGATCGGGCGCTTCGTAAACTCTAGTTACGACGAGGAAATGTCCAACGTGTTGAGATTTACCTCTCCCTTCATCGCTGAGAATATCGCGGTCGAGTATTCAAGGGCGGTCGCGAACGCTGAGAGATACGCATTCAGTCTGTGCGGTGAACATCAGGATCAAGTGCTGATACACGGCGCGTCGAAGACTCATCGACTGAGACTTAACTGGATCTGCGACTGCTCGTGCACGCAACAACTCTCGGTGCAGCCACAGGCGGAGCGTCAACTCCGCCAGATGCTACAGACACTGACGACGGACGCCAGCGCTTCTGACCCTGCAGTCCCAGTCATGCGCACCTGCCCCGTGACGGTTGCTCCTGCAGCTGAAGAGAGTGAGACCGAGAGCGTTGACGACGCTGGCTTCCATACCCAGCGCTCCAAACGCACTAAGTCTGCCAAGACCAAGGCTCGGAAGGCGAAACGTGACGCCGCTTCGAATGCACTGGGGCATGCTCAACAAACGGAACAGGCACCCACGGTGCCCGCGCCTGAAGCTTCACTCACTCCGACGGGTGGGGAGGGTAAAGCTGCTCGTGGGTCACTCTCTGGCGCAGGATCCTCTTCTTCTATCACGACAGCGGGGCGCAGCAAGGCTGTAGCCACCAAAGGCACGCCTTCTCCAACGAACCGAAGCACTTGGCCAATACGAGGCCCTCGCCGACTACAGCAGCAAAGGGAGGAGTCCGACGGCATGGAAGTTGACGAAATTGTTGATGGGGCCGGGGCAGCCACTCTCGATGGGCACGAATTCGCAGACGATGATACGCGGGAGAATGATGCACCGTATGTCTTCTAAGCGGAAGGTGAGACGGACAGAGCTCAGCTCGGCGCGGGCGGCTGTGTTTCGTGAGCCGCTCGTCCATTACAACCGACATTCACCTGGATCTGGACCAGAAACCTACTCCGATGGAGGAAGTGGGGCACCACCCGCCGGTGTTCACTGTGACAACAAAGAAATCCGTCCGCCGCAGCAAATCTGTTACCGCGGGCATCGGGCTGCAGGACGGTGCGATACGTGGCATGCAGACGAGCATGGCGAATTACACTTTGAAGACTGCGGATAGGATCGCCACTCCCACTGCAAAGGGGACTGAACTGGACGAAGAGAAAGCACCAGCCCCTTTCCGGGACACCCCACCGTCGGCTTCACTGCCTTCTCCGGCCGACGCAGTAATCGGGAAACACGACTCGACACAGAGCCTGGGGACAAGGACCTTCCGATACAGGTCGGTCAGTGGCTACACAGTTTTGACGGACATGAAGTCCGAGAAGCGTCCAATGGCCAATGTGCATTCTTCGCAGTCGTCGCAACAAATATCAACTACCCGGGCGTCGAGATGAAGAACACGTCTGAAGTGGTTAAGGATGCTACCGCCTTAAAGTGGTCGGTATATACTCTCATGATGACCAACGTACGCAAGGATGTCGAGTTGAAGTTAGTGGACCCCTCGCGGAGTAAAAGCCTTTCGCCCAATGTACTGATTCACAGAACAGTTGTCGCCCACCATAAACTTGACCGCCGACCATGGCTTCTTGTAACGAGACAGCGTGTCCGCGATCAAATCAAACTGACTCTGCGCAATCAAATCTTCCTCTGTCTCTACGGGCGAGAACGCCAGCAAAATAAAGCGGCGCGACGTGCACTCCAGGTCGTCGTAGTACTCGCTCGCGGCGCCACTACCGGTATTACCGGTATGATCAGAGGTACTGTCGAATACTGCGAATATCGCGACGTAGTGACGGTTGCTGCTACTCCAGCCGTCCAGAACTAGACCAAACGAGTCAGGGAGCTCGGCGGCAACGCGGTGCTCAACCATCTCGAAGAGTAGCACGATGTAGCGCGATAGGGTCTCCTCGGACACAGACGAGAGGGCAGCGTTCAGACGTGTGAGCCGTCGCTCGACAAATGCGAATGGTAGGCGATCACAGACCACCCACTCAATCCAGCGGTACAGATCGCGAGTTCGCTGGCTGACCAGGCGCAAGAACAGCGGGTTCTGGCGGCGATCCGCCTCCTGGGCACCTTGCTCGTAGTCCTTGTGGTTGCGTCGTAGGTGGTTCAGCAGGTTTGTGTAACCGTTCCCCTTTTGTAGTGCTTGTCACAGGTGGTGCACTTGTAGAAACCACCCTCAACTTCAGTAAAAGCATGGAGCAGACCTGGCTGCTCGTGAGGACCATGGAAGACACTGGAGGCGGTGGGGATTGGGAGGTGGGGGTTTAGTAGGCAGCTTTGATACTGACAACCTAGTGTATTGGGCAGTCCGAGATGCTAGGAGCCCACCAGGTAAACGGTTGGTGGACGGAGGACACTTCCCTACAATTAAGATATGAATTGTGTTCAATTCAAAAATGAATGGACACCTCGGAATTAATCATTAAATTAAACAATGCGAATGTATTTTTATGAGTATTATTTTTGGGGTGCCCTGCTCACGCCACTGTGACAGTGTCGCAACGGGGCCGGAGCATATTCGACGGCAGCAACGTCTGTGGGTACACCTCAATGCAGCAGCTGCCGATGAAATCAACCATCCCGCCTGGAAGCGCATCCGCCGGGTGGTGGGACTCAACCTATGGGGGAACAGCTCCTCCTACGAGTCAAACATCAGGCGCTCTCGATCTACAACCCCAGATCGGTGGGGCTTGATTGCCCCCACGAAGGATGCGTCAAGGCGGGCCGGGTTAGTTTCGGCATGTGTTCTGAACATGCCCTGCAGCGGAGACACTTCGTGGAGTATTGGTGGATCGGTGGACTGCAGCTGGACTCCTTCTGCCCTCCTATGAGACGGCGATTTTCTCGATGCACATCGTTGGGGTTCCGGATGGGATCTCTAGGGCACTGAGCAAGGTCATTGCAGCGTACCCGGAGGAGCAGACCATCCTACTGGGCAACGCAATGGAACACATGAAAGCGAACAGTTGGAGCCTGATGGCCACCCTTTACCTGTATGCGGTATGGCATTGGAGAGTCGCACACTTCGATGCGCTCAACGACATCTCTCCCGAGCACCACGTTGGTGGATATGCTCACAGGGGCATCACCGCAGCGTTGGAGGAAAAGGTGGATTCTACTCTTCCTATGCAGCTACGCCGCCAACTCGGTCTCGTGATCGGAGCAGCCTGGGTGGGGTAACATACAGCACTGCCTCACCGCGGCTGCTGTTATGTCCTATTTGCTTCGGGAGCTGCTACAGGAGGCAAGCGGATCGATGGTCGTGTGAGTGCACCGGTTGACGGGTGCCTTTGAAACTCAGTACATCGCCAGCACACAATATGCGGGTGGACCAGTGGTTGGGTCGAAAGCGACGCACCTGGGACTGCTCCGTGGCTTACGCAAATGCGTGGCCCATGCATGGGGGCCGGTGCAAGTGGTGGGTGACAATTATCAGGTCGTCCACCAACTCACCAAACGACGGCCACCGCGGGTGGAGCAATTCACAGCCACGTACTGGAATGTTCTCCGTGCTGCTGATGCTGCGGCAATAACCAGATGGACAAGATGCCACAGGGACGCGAACTGAGCGGCGACCGGCGTCGCTGCCAGGGCGAGAAAAACGGACATTTCAACGGAATGGAGGGATGGAATGGGGAACACACCCCAGTCGAGGTGGGCAACCATCACGGCCTTCATTCAAGCAGATGTTGCACAGTGGACAACGGAGCAGGAGAAGTCGGCCTCGATAGAGGCTGCTGACGGCACGGTGTAAGGATAGTGGACGTGAGCTGTGCCCTGCGCGGCGCGCGAAGCTGCTCACACTCTTGCTGACTGCAGTAATGGCGTCGAGCGAGTTTGGGCATTAGGTGGCGTTAGTATAGCTAAATGACATCAATGTACCTCACTTCAAAATAAAAATCAGACAGCGTCGCAACGCTGTTATGTCACGCTCGAACGACTCTACGCTGCGGTTGGTACCGTATTCGGAACTCAGCGATACCATCTAGAGATTAAACTGTCAGCATGCGTTTCTTGCTGTGGGAAATTTAACAAATCCCACGGCCAGAACACCTTTTCTATCAGGCGCATCAACCGTGGCAATCCTCTGTCTTCTGCGCGCATAATAGTAAATTTTAATAACTAATAGGGGCCACCTAATATTCAACGATTCTGGAAGGAAGGGATAGGGTTGTACTCCCGAGCTAGACCTAATTACTAAGGTTTGGTCATCTAGGAATTACTACCCTCGAGGCTAAGGTTCAGGAGGCTCTACGAAGGACTAGCGCTCCTACGTAGGACCCTAAAACGGAGGGCGTTTTGGCAGAAAGGCACAATAAAACAAATGTTTTAATACCCTGGGCCATACAGTAACACCCTGGAACGGTAAGCTTAGGGAAGAGTCTGGAATGTGCTCTGAACAATATTATGTAAACTTTCATCTGTTCGGTCCTGCGTAAAAACTTGATAATAACCTGGAATATGCTCACCGGTAAGACTAAAGAGGGATGGTGGCAAATAAAGAAGATACTGTATAGTGGTACAAACAAACAAAAACCGCAGGACGGGGGGTGAAAGAAACTCGCTTGGCAGGCCGAAACAACCCCTTGCGTTTTAAAGATCGTGTGGGCAGCACGCGGGTTTAACCCCACGACCAAGCAGAGTCATACGTAGCTCGGCTTAGGGTTGTGTCACTGCTCTCAGGGTTTTCAAGTGTGAGGTTCGGGTGTAGTTTTTCATGATTCGAGGAAAGATGACATTCGTCCTCCTCGCGAGTCTTTTGCTTCAAGTGAATCGTGATCGACAACGATTGCGTCGTAAATCTGCCATTTGTGCTTTTACATTTGCTTTGGGAACACGAGGCCAATCCAGTCCTCACGTGACGTACCGGTATCTTATCACGTCCTATCACGTGATAAATTATCTCGGTGAGTTATAGATAGGTTTAGTCACGGTGCGTAGAGAATAGTGAGCGCAATGCCCCCGTCCTTTAATTGCAAGCGCGCAAAATATTTTTCATTTGTATTGTTATTTTTCACTGTTAATGCATCTACTCCTGAACCTGGGACCCAACATTCACCGTTTATATTTTTCAGCGAGGTACATTGATGTCACTTAGTTCTACTAACGACTTCTGATGTCCGTTCTAGCTCGTGCCCCTATGTCAAGATCTAGCTTACACACGGTCCAGGCTTACGCCTCCCCGTCTCCTGCCGGCGGCCTGTACGACAATTGGCCATGGCAGCCTCTTGTGCCATGTAGTCCATTTTCTTCAACCGCGGTGATATATCTGTCTCCATGTTTTTGGTGACAAAATGGAAACATTTACAAGGCCCAAGTTTGGGGGCTTGCTTACTGTCGATTAACTCCTCCTCTGTTCGAATGCCGCCACGTCCACATTTTATTAATAAACAAAAGCGACGCAGTTGGTTGTCATACAGATACTAGGTGCCGGTGGCATCGTGCTCGTTGACCTTAATACAAAGATCGCACCCCGCAAAAAAGCACTGACATTTTCCTGAGGTTCAGATGAAGCTCAACATGAGCAGCCCACAGTTCGCATCGTGCGTGGGCGTAAGGTGGATATTGTGGCGGCAAGCGGTGCTATCGTACTGCGTATTAGCAAGTCGTCGCACGAGCCAGAAGCACAATGGTTAAGCTCCATGGCTTACGACATCGAGGGTTTCAGTCCAAAGTGCGAGTAGCCTTGGAGGATTGGCAGAGTGTGCAAGAAAACGGTATGCGCCGTTATACGTGATTGGCGACAACGAGCAAGTGATAGCGCAACATCGACAACGGAGTCCACTTAAAGCGCCGTTGCTACAAGCTGCGTACTGGAAATGCCGAAGGCTAACGACACGACTGACAATCCATGGCTGGCACACGCACTCACGTGATACCAATACCATGGTGAATGTACTTGCGCGACCTGCGATGGAAAAGAAGGACACGCGTGCAGCAACAGCTAGAGGGAGCCTCCACCAGCACAGCTCACTGGACGAGGGTGTGAGCTTACTTTTCAATTTGACAAGGAACAGAGCTTTTTGCCACCGCATCTGAATTTTGTTGTTGCTCTTTTCACGAGCATTACATGCAGCTTTGCAAGATGGTAAGATTAAAACGGGAATACGCTTTGAGCGCCAACCCCACCCACTAGGTGGGTTGTCACCATGTGATGACCTAGAGTGCTCAGCCGTACACGTACCGGTACTGCATATTGTACTACTGTATAACTGTTTAACTGTATAACTGTATACTTCAGTAAATAGGGGCAGTGACGAGCTAGGAGCTGCTATCAGATCACAGCGTACAGTAAGCCTGTATCTCCATTGTGTAATTTCGTTCATGGTGATGGCGTCACATTTCCTGTGTGCGGCTATTGTGTTTTCAACACTGGTACTTCAGGCCGCTCACGTAGGCGCACTGGAGAATGGAGTGTATACCGAGCGCACTCGTCACAATAATACGACAGAATGGCCAGCTCTACGATTTCATTTCAAGCTCAAGCGCAAGTCCATGAACGTGTTTGGGCTGTCGGATTTTATCATCTACGCTAATCCCGCCAAGTCAAGAGATGGCGACCAAGTGCTGTATAACGCGTTTGGACAATTCGAGCAAGACACTGCAATTTTTAACTTCACTTTCGTCGACGGCATCGCGTACTACAGTAGGTATCCGTCGGTGAGGTGTATGGACATGGAGGCAGACACTATTCCGCCGATCAACGCCATCGTGACGGCAGTCAACATGGCCACTCCTGTATCGAGTGTCCCAGGAAGTGGAATCGATTGTCCTAGTGGAAGTTCAGCACCCCGTAGAAGACCGAGTATAGCAGCCACTCTAATAGTTTATTTCAGGTTTCGGTGAACAGTATCACCTTTGGATTGTGCGCTTCAGGCTCGCTCGGGTTTTCAATGTACGGCAGCGATATGGACATCGATGTGGAATATCTGAGCAGCCACGTGGATATCGAGGCACCGATCTTGACTTCTAACGAGAAATGCACGTCTTCAGTGTCGACAACGTTGATTACAGCAGTTGGAGAAGCTCTCCTTACCGGAGAATCTGTTCCTGTGAGTAGTAGCAGGAGACTGAAGGCGGAGCTAAGCATTCCATGGGGTAGTTGTTCATGCAAGTCAACACCACGCCCATGCATTTTTATTCACGGAATGGGAACCACTACGGAGGAGCCGAGAACGTGGACTCATATCCGTCGTATTGGGCAAATATGACGGAGCACGGGCCTTGTTGTTCGTCCGTCAAGTATGCAGTACTCAATACTGTGAACAATACGTGGACGAGCGATGCACTGCAATATAAAGTGTGTGAGCGAGCTCTTGCAGTGAGTGAAACAAGTACGAAGACGTTAATTGCTGATACTATCCTCGTTACGCACTCAATGGGGAGTCTCATGCTCAGTGGTGCGATCGCCACGGAAAGTGCCGTCTTGATTCCAGTACGACCTGGATCGGTTTAGCAAGTCCGATGCGAGGAAGTATGGCATCCGATTATGTCCAAGACTCGTGCTCAGCAAATTCAAAAGCCAATTATGTCGTGAGATCGATGGTGAAAAACAGTGGAAGATGTCCTCCAACGACTGCGTTAAAGGGCTTGGCGTACGAAGGTAAAGGTCATTGCTCCTCCACGATGAATGCAGCGTACAAGGCAGCCCAAGAAGCCTATCGATCGAATGTGTATGCGCTCATGTGCAGCAACGGATTTTCTGGTTTACTCTCGTCAGATCAGTGGGGTTCTGGGTACTAGGATTGGTAGTCCCCACAGGTCTTTTCATAACGACGGCATGGTAGAATTCCATAGTTGCTCTGCTGGAATTTCAGAGAGCAAGTTCGGCAACAAATGGAGTGATCGCTTCTATAAGACGAAGCTCAATCACTATGACATGCAATTTATCCACGGTGACGTTCTTCTGAATTCATCCAAGATGCCTGTAAAGTGGTTTGAGTGTCTACTCTGATACAGAGTGGTGAAACTGAAGCTATCGATGACTATCTCGCCAAGTTGGCTTCGCTGTTTTGATGTATATGGGCATCACTGGACTGTAACCGTACAGTAAGTTACATATCAGAGTGTACTACTTTTACTGAAGTAGTATAATTAACATTTTAATGTTTTGAAGGTAAACCTTTAAAATAGCTAGATGTTGGCTAGTGCTGAAAATTGCCCAGAGCTATTTGGGAACGCAAAGGTCGCGGTTGCGCGCTCTTCTTGCACGAAACTAGGTCGCTGAAGAAACTTTTTAATACAAAAATGCCAGGCTGGTTTTATCACTGATAAATAACGATGATAATATCATCGATAGCCTCCGGAAGTATCATAGTACTGTATTATAGTACTATGATATTTGCTGAGGCACTTTTGATAAAAATCGATTTTCAATATCGACTTTAGCAAGGATCACCTAAGTTTGCAGCCCATTCATTTACAAAAGACAAGTCAAAAACTAGTCAGGGTTGCAAACGAACCCAAATGGAGGCTGCAAACAAATACAACGTGTTGCGAAGCAGGTATCGAAGCCTTACTGAGGGTTTCCAAAGAAGTGGACGGAGGGATTGAGACGCATCGCTACGAAACCTAATATTTGGCGTTTGGTTCTCCGAACTGACCCGCCTGCTAAAGTTCCGCCGTACAAGCTGCAGTTAAAACCCGGTGCGAACCTTTCCTATGCACCTCTTCAGAGTACCGTTCTGAAGGAGTTCAACAAGATGCTTGTTGATCTCGGTTGCGTATACAAAAACCCAAGTAGCCGTTGGGAATATGCTGCTTTACCACCTCCGGAAGCCAAAGTCGGACGATTTTCGGCAAGCCCTCGACTACAAGCCTCTCAACTCGATGACTGAAACCATTGCGGGATGATGCCCAATCTGAAGAGCAGGCTGGAGCGCGCGTGGGGCAAGAAGCATTTTGGGTTGTTTGATTTCATCCGTAGTTTTTAGCATCTTGTGGTGGAGAAAGGGAGCAAGGAGAAGCTTTCGTACATGCCAGACGAAGGGTGTTCACGCCGACACGTGTCAGGCAAGGAAGTTGCGACTCCGCTCTCCATTTTCAAGTGTCCATGGAGGATTGCTTTGAGGAGTTGCGCAATAAGTTCTTACTGATATGGATCGATGACTTGCTGCTCTTTGCGGACATGATTGAAGAGTACCTGTCGGTTCTGGAGAAACTGTTTGATTTGGTGCACAAATTCGGATTGAAACTGAGTTTGAAGAAGTCATCGATCTATCAGACATCTGTAACTTGTTGTGGAAAAGTCATTGACCAGAATGGCATTCGCCATGACCCTAAGATAACCAAATGACTCTCATCGATGCCTCTGCCGACAACAGATGGTCAATTACAATAAATTATCTGCGCGACTAACTGGATGAGAGACTCACTCATTGACTATGCCCGCATTGTCCAGCCATTGCTGCAGCGACTAGATGTGGCACTTAGTGGAAAACGGAAAACGAAGCGGGTTGCCTCAGGTATATCGGTGAATTTGAACGAGGTTGAGGTAGACAGCTTCAACAACGTCAAACCGCTGCTGCACAAGTCAGCACAGCTAGCATATCCTCGTGATGGAGCAACTTTGTCCTTGTTCGTGGACGCCAGTGACTACGGATGGGCGTCAATCCTGACACAAGTTGCTGTCTGGACACCTGGAGTGGCCGTCACTGACCAAGCCCATGAGCTGTTTTTATGCAAGGGTGGCACTTTTATGGCGCTCAGAAGCACTGGAGCGTCATTGAGAAGGAAGCCTATCCTATTGTCATCTCTTGTGATTATTTGCTGTTGCGACCTGGTGGTTTTAAGGTCTTTTGTGACCATCGAAACCTGATTCACGTATTTGCACCCGGCCAAGAGATTAAGAAGTATGTCAGAGGTAAACTGCTACGATGGTCCGTAAAACTGGTGAAATTTCGACACACCATTTTGCGCATTGAAGAAATCAACAACCTGTGGGCCGATATGATAACTCGTTGGGGGTAGAAGTTTACCTACGACTACTGTGACGTTCAAGCGAGCTATCAGATCGCAGGCTCGTGCATCGCGGCGTATTGTTGCGTCCATTGTATCAAGATGGATTTACTTGGCCTACACTAAGAGAGATAGCTGCGACACATAGAGTGCACGCCAGCACTGTCCCAGTGAGTTGTGTGCAAAATGGTAATTGTGTGCAATGGTTTGAGGACGCTATTTGGATTCCTGCTGCAGCCACAGCTCTCATTCAACGATTTCTGATTGTCGCCCACTGCGGGGCACATGGTCACCGTGGTGAGACTGTTATTGTGAATCATCGTGAGCGAGTGTTTTCGATCGATGGGTTGGCCAAGGAGGTTAGGCGTTTTCTACGATCCTGCTTGCTATGTCAGTATGATTAAGGAGGCAGAATTATCCCTCGTCCGTGGGGAGAGTTGTACCGTGCTGACACCCGCAATGGAGAACTTCACTTTGATTTCCTATATATGGGTGATGGATTTGGAACATGCAAATATTTGCTAGTGCTGAAAAACAATTTCAGTCTCTTTGTGAGTTAGTTGCACGCGATACCCCGACGAGTGAAGTTACAGTTGAAGCTTTGTTTGGATGGCACAGTCAGTTTTGGTTTGCCGCCTGTGTGAATCAGTGATAACGGTTCGTACTTCAAGAACCAAGTAGTGACCGAACTCTGCAAACGACTGAAATGTCAGCTAAAGTTTGTTGTGGCATACAGTCCATGGGTGAATGGCTCAATTTAACGAGCGAACCGAGACATTTTACAAGTTTTGCGCACTATGGTACTGGAGTACCGTATCTCTCACAAAGATTGGATGTACTTGATTCCTTTGGTTTAAGGCAACATGAACCACTCGCTGTTGGCCTCACTAGCAAATAGAGCCCCCGTTGAGGTATTTACCGGTTTACCGTATCCAGTACCCACGCACGTACGGTTTCTACCCGACGAAAAACCACGAAATGTATCGATTGAGGGAACGTCGATCGAGCAATCATTGACTCGTCTATGCGCCAATATTGAGAAGATGCATCGACAGGTGCCAAACAAACGTGAGGAGATCACCCTACTGAACAAGAGACTTTCCAAAGGATTTGCAGAAGTCAACTTCATTGTGGGTGATTATGTGCTGCAATCACGTGTAGATGAGCGACGTCACAACAAACTACTGGTGACCTGGATTGGCCCCTATGTAGTGACTCGTGCAGACACGCACTCATTTCGTGTTCGGCATTTGGTGACGGGCCAGGAACAAGATGTCCATACATCTTGGCTAAAGTTCTACACTGATAGTGACTTGGATGTCACCGATGAGTTGCTGGAGCATGTGGCAGCCCAGGGTATTGTTGTAAAGGTGGAGCGGCTGGTCAAACACCGCCGGAACAAGTACATCCATAATTGCGAGCTCTTGTGGTTTGGAGGAGATCTGCTCTCCACCTCCACCGGCTCCAGCATCGTCGCCAACGTGGCTGTAGCTTTAACATAACATAATCCGATACATTTTACCAAACTGAAATAGTGAGATGTGAAGTTGGTGACTTGAAGTATGATGCAAATACCTGATAGTCAGCGAGCAAGTTGTGGTCAAGGCTGGGGGATTGTAGCGTGGGGCTCAGGTGTAAAGCCTTGCTCTCATTGCACTTTGATCAGTGACTGCGGTTGCAGTCCTGACCAGCTGGTACTAGTTGCAGTTGCAGTTGTAGTAATACTTATTAAGGTTATCACAAGAAGTGCCTAGATGGCGAGCTACTCGGTGCGATGGCGAGGCCTGGTGCATTAGTTTAGACACTTTCCTTTTTGCTTTCCAACAAGCAATACAATCGGCAAAGACTAGCTTACGGAAGTGCCAGCTTCCCCAACAACGTGTTTATTTGTTTTTGTCTGTGGACGTACTACACGTTCCATAGAGCGATAGTGACTCCAACTTCGGCTTAACGTCGTCTCCAAAAACTCGGAAGAACGGGTCGGCAAACGGCACCACAGCCCAGCTAAAGGTTCTCAAATTGGTGCATTCGGCATTGAAGTCCGCCCATGCCTCCAGTGAAATACCCACATTTCCTATTGAGCGTCTCCGTACGAAATAACTTGCTTGCATCCATCCAAGTACTCGACTTGAGAACAGAATTTCATCACCACTTCCAGAAACTCGGTACTGCTCCGAAATCTCTCCACTTCATTTCTCGTCGGCAGCGTCAATTGGCGCAATCCATTTCCTCTCTCAAACCACGTTTCCATGGCAGCATACAACGCCGTCATCAACTTTTCAATTGGAGCACCTTCCATCGGGTTGTAACTTCCAAGGTACGTATCCTCGTATGCCCGCGACTAGGCAAAATGAGCGCTTCCAACTTTTGACAATTTTTCGAAGCCGCTTCCAAAATTTCTGGAATGTGTCGACTCACCAGCGAAGTTTTGGTCAGTTCGAGACGCGTCAAATTGGATAAGTACCCAAAAATACGTGCCCAATCCACGTCGGTTTGGTCCAAAGTCGTTGGTTGCGGGTCGTAGAAGCTTCGGTCTCCTTTACCCAAAGTCAGCCGCAAGTTGCGCACTTTTGCTGGGTCTCCGCCAATTGGTACATTGGTGGTACCTCATTTTGGGTCATGGCCCCATCTGTACCCAAATCCAAAGTGGCTGCAGAGCGGTTGGCGACGTCATTGCGCGCCAATTGCAACGACGTTTTGCACACTTGCGCCACTTTGTGCAACTCTTGCAGATGGAGGGTACGCGTAGGGGACCAATTGCGACTTCAGACCGAAGACTGCAAACTCCAAAATGTACGAGAAAATGGGCGCGGGCAGGGACAGGAGCGTGAGAGTCATTGGACTGCACTGCGACTTGGTTTGACCTTTCTTGAGTGACGACATTAGAAATTTGAGGACTGGAGATCGTCAACCGGCTCTTGGTATTGTTGGTGTGGACTACATAATAACATCATAACCAGATTTTTGTAAGTTTTTGCCATCTGAGTCGCAAAAATCTACATGGAAAAAATCGCAGGATAAACCATGCTTTGAGAAAAGAGCGCATGGGTGGTTCACCGGGTTTAGATCCTGTTCTTTCAGCTAAAAGCTGAAAGCACAACGGTTTCTAAAGGGGCCCGATTTGTTTTTATTGATTTTTAGCTCGATTTCGCAGTTTTGCAGGCAGTTTTAATCCATTTGACCTCGAGTTTGTATGGCTCGCGCTCGCATGGCAGGGTCGGGCAAGGCGTAGTAGATCTAGGACATCAAATCCTGGGTTAACCTGCTGCTGAAAGACGAAGAAGCTCTAGGACACTTCCAAGCAATACGATGCTTGGATGGTGTTGAGCACGCCGCAGATTTTGAGACGGGTTGTCTTGAAGGACAATTCATTGAAATATGCAACACCGCCATGGTGCAATTTGGAGCAGCAAATATGGAAGGGCTGTATAGTGTACAACTCCTTTGCATGACCGCCCCTCTATGATAGTTGTTCAGGTATCGCAGTCCACTAGCATCGACAGCTCCGCAATTGCAATCACGAACAATTTCGATGTTGATGCCGCAGCACTGGTGTTACGAGCTGCACAACGTTCCTTTTGACTGTAATGACCACATATCAATTGGTGTGCCCATGTGAAGAGCTTGTTCAACGACTTGAACATCTCCATTTCTGCTAATGTATAGCTGTATACCATGTAGTTAAATGATTGCGTGGTGCTACCGGAAATGTGCTGCACTTAAATGTTGCGCTGGCACAATACTATGATGTGGAGTACGTATTAATATGTCGGGCTGCGGCACATCAGAGTGGTGTTGTGCACAAATATTTGTGAAAGGTTGCCGAAAGCTAATACTTGTTCTTGCGAAAGCTTGCAGAAAACTAAAAAAATGCAGAAAACTATAAAAAGGAGATAAATAACTGAGCTGTAAAAAGGAACTGAGCTGAAAATCTCATGCGCTTGCAGCGCGCTACTGTTGTTTTTATTTTAAACCATTCTTAGGGGCATTGGCCATTATTACTGGCCCATTAAAAGAAAAGGCTCGTTTAAAACAAGGGTCATTAAAGGGGAAGACTGCTGATTTATTTCTGTTGATCTATGACTCTGAGGGCCTCTGTAGTCAATCCTATAGCTAGTCCTATACGTAAATACAAATATCCAGTGTGAACACATCCCAGTATGTGATCCCGTACCCGGCTCTATAAGACCGAGGGTACGAAACTGAAATGGGTACAAACGAGGGTTTGTACCATCGCCCGGAAGTTTATTATACCCGGCCGAGACCTCGGTCACTATCACTCCTATGTCACTACCGCGCGGGGAATGAGATAAACCAATCGGGTGGCGTTATCGCGTTTCACCGAAAGGCACAACGTCGGTAATCGGGTGTCCGAACTGTGACCGCTTGGCCCCAAAACCCAACACCACATTCTAGAGACCATCAAGGGCTTTTCCAAGCCATGAACGATCTTGATCGACTCTGGGGCGTCGGGCAACTATGCTCGGCGCTCCACGGTGGAAGGAAGTCAGCAGTATGCTGAGGCGCTAGTGGCGAGTGTGAGTGGTACAATTACCGTCCGTCTCGCGACGGGAACCTGTGTCACAGTACCGAAGGTGCCTGTGGACCTGGGTGTGAAGTATCTTGACTTCGACAGTATCGAACGCTGTCTGGTCTTGTACCTGGATTCGAGGTATGATCTCATTCTTGGCATGGCCTGGCTGGAACGGCATGAACCATGGATTGACTGGAGGTCGAAGACCTTGGGCGCAACGCGTTTTTCCCTGGCGGAACTTTGACGAGTCGTGAACCCACCTCTGCTAGGAAGCAAAAGCGCTATTGGCGCGAGCACTGGACCGAGTCGGTCAATGTGCTAGATATTGGTGTGTCGGAGTTAGTCGACACTAAGGCTATCTTGGACAGCGGTTCCGAGCCGTGCTCGAGGACGGTTGGTGGAGCGGCACGTAATCCGCTAACCGGCGTTCGTTGTGATATCGACGTCTCGTTGCATGCCACGGAGAGCATGTTCGGCAGTCTGCCGAGGCATCACGAGTGTGATCTCACTGGTGCACGTGGAGCGGCACGTAATCCGTTGAACGGTGATCGCCACTGCGGCACTGTTGCATGCCAGTGAAGGCGTGGTCGACCGCGATCCGAGACATAATATGGACGAGCCTCTTGATGTGTGTGGGGTAGCACATATTCCACTGGGTGGGGCCTGCGAGTCATGCAGCTCCTCACCACATGTCAATTTCGACATGGAAGCCCCTTCGGGGCAACACGAGGTGGCGACACCTGTAACTGTCAACGCCCTCATCTCTTCCAGGCGAGCCTCGTCTGCGCGGAGGAGGCAGCGACGTCGACTGTTGACTGCGCGACGCAAGGCGTCTGTCATGACATTAATTGAGACTAGGGGTGATAGCGAACAACTATACACCTTCGTCAATGGTGTAAACGGTGATGTCGATGAGGACGTCAGCCTCGGGGCGCTGCCCGCTCTAGACGCTCTGTTAGAGCTTGACGAGCTGTCGTTTACCGAGTTCGGAGACGCCTTGAAGGCCGGCAAGCTAGCCGAAGTTGTAGTTATACGACCACATGAGGAGTTGAACTCATCATCGCTTCTGGATGAAGCTGTCCTTGAGGACGCAAAGAAAGCGCTCAATGCGCGTAGCGGATCGGCAATCCTGAAGAATCCATCGGATCCATATTATGCCTTGGTAAATGAATTTCAAGACGTTGTCTCTAAGGACCCACCCTCGGGTCTACCTCCATATCGAGGAGTACGTCATGAGATTGATCTGGTTCCTGGAACCATGTACTGTGTGACGTGGCAGTGGCCTTTACCACCGGAGCAGTGTGTCCGTCATTGACGCGTTCTTCCGTGCGAAGCACGAGGCGGGTATGGTGCGCGAGAGCAAATACCCACACTCCACACCGACGTTCTGTGTCAGAATGCCGAATGGAAAGTGGCGCATCGTTCATGCTTTTAACAAGCTTCATGCTGCCACCATTCCGACACAAACGCCGACCTCTCGAAGGGATGTTCTGCAGAACAACATGGTTGGATGTACGATGTACAGAGCGCTCGACCTGATCGATGGCTATTTTCAGCTGCTCATGCGGACGAGCGATGCCCCGCTGACGGTTGTCAGTACTTCGAGCGATATGTTCTGAGAGTGGTTGGTAATGCCCCAAGGGCTGTCGAACGCTCCGGCGACGTTCAATCGTCTTGTGAGGCAGCTCTTCAGGCCACATCGGGCGTACGCACAAACGTACTTTCATGACATCTTCATCCACAGTCGTGCGGAGGACGGAAAGTCGGATGTGGAAAATCATATCGACCACCTTCGAGCAGTGCTCGAGTGCATGCGCACTAATAAGTTGTACGCCAACGCAGACAAGTGTGTCTTTGGCGCGAAAGAGAATCCCTTCTTAGGGTGCTTCATCGGCAAGCGAGGCCATCGTGCGGATCCCGCTAAGGTCAAGGTCATCGTAGACTGGCCAGTTCCTAAGAACCATAAGGACTTGCGAAAGTGGTTGGGTCTCGCCAACTACTTGCACAAGTACAGCGAAAACTACGCTGATATGGTTCGCCTTTGTCGAATCTCCTTAGCGGAATGGTGCTGGGACACCAATCATCAAGAGGCTTTTGAGGCAGACAAGGAGAGCGTCCTTCAAGCACCTATCCTGGCGTTTCCAGACTCTGGTCAACCATTCAGTGTCGTCTGCGACGAGTCGGACTTTGTCATCGGCTGTGCACTGCTGCAGGCAGACGCCGAGGGGCGAGACCGCATCATCGCCTTTGAATCTCGCCAGTTCAAGGCTGCAGAGAAGAACTATCGAGTTCATGACAAGGAGCTACTTGCGATGAAAAACGCTCTTGTCAAGTTCAGGGTTCACCTGCTCGGCTCCAAGCCGTTTGTGATCTTTACTGATCATGCGTCTTTGCGCACTGCGACCCAGTTGCCTCACCTCTCGCAGAGGATGGCCCGATGGCTGTCCTTCTTTGCTGAATATACCTTCGAGGTGAAGTATTAGCCAGGAAAGCAGAACACATTGGCTGATGCGCCATCGCGCAGGCCAGATTACGAGCTAGCCCATGTCACGACAGTGACCTCGTCTGTACCAGACTTAATTAGGGCAAAGTATGCCAGTGACGACATGTGCGTGGCACTACTACACGCTCTTGGGAGAAACGAGTTTAAGGACTCGGACATTAAATTGTCGTCGCGCTTAAGCGCTAGGCTGCAGCGGTACACCCTCGATGACGGCCTGCTGTCTTACAGTACGGATGCGGCCGATACACCACGCGTGATCGTTCCTCATGACGAGGACTTAAAGTATCGCATCCTCTATGAGGCTCATGACACGCCTGTGGCCGGCCATCTCCGTCGTGAGAAGGCTTAGAGCTCTGTGTGCACACACTATTGGTTGCCCAAGCTTTATAAGTGGACAAGCACGTACGTGCGCACGTGTGAGACGTGTCAACGTGTAAAGCCGTCTCCCCACTCATCGGCGCCCCTGGCAAGTTTGCCTGTCCCAACGGGATGCTGGCAATCCATGAGTATGGATTTCGTGTTTGGCCTGCCGAAGGGCTCGGCGGGCAACACCAGCATCGTGGTCTTTGTTGGCCGTTTGAGCAAGATGGTTCATCGGTTGTGCCGGACTCCATTACAGGAGAAGGACCGGCTACGATCTTTCTCGATCGTGTTTTCCGCCAGCACGGGCTGCCGGAGGTAATTGTCTCGGATCGAGACCCGCGTTTTACCGGGAAGTTTTGGTCGTCCGTCTTCAAGGTGCTGGACACCACGTTAGACATGTCCACCGCGGACCACCCCAGACCGACAGTCAAACGGAACGCGTTAATCGCGTTGTCGAGGATATCCTCCGCAGCATGTGTGCTGAAACACCTAAGTGCTGGAGCGCTACGCTTGCACTCGTTGAGTTTGCATTGAATAATGCGGTACATGCTTCCACCGGTTAAACACCGTTCTACATGAACGGCTTAACCAACCCGCGCGTCCGCTCACGCCGCCACTCCGTGGCTCAGGGCTTGGTGGGGAGAGTTAGCCGAGCGGCTTGCTGAAGTCAGCCCTGCTAAAGTTCGACGTCATGTTGACGCCTTTGTGTCAACGCGACTTAGTGTCTTACGACATGTCAGATACACTATGGCAGAGAGACAAGACATGCAAAAGGAACATGCAGATGCTAAACGCATAGGCAATGTCGAAAGCTTTGAGGTCGGTGACATGGTTTTATTAAATGCAAAAACCTACCTACACATGCAGTGTCTGCCGTCTTCAAAACGAAGCTGCGTCCAATATTCATCGGGCCTTTCAAGGTCATGACCAAACAGGGTCTACCGTATACGCTTAATCTTTCGAAGAAGATGTGTACGCACCCGACGTTTTACGTTGGCTTACTCAAGTCGTATCGGGACCCGGTGGAGGTAAACGCTGAGGTGTTGGCCCCAGGACGGGCGTCGGCCTGAAGTTCCCCTGCAACAGGCTGGTCAGCGTGTTTACCTGACCATGCAAGCCAGCCAGGCTCCGCTCCAGTTCAGCTAAGCGCCCCGCTTGCTGCTGCATGGCCGTCTCAGACGCAGACGAGCGAAGCTCGAGCTCCACAAGTCGGTCAGAGACCGACTGGGAAGGCCCACCCAGTCCATTCGCCCATCGAGACGCGCCAGCGCATCCCACAATTGGGCACGGTCCGTCGTCTTCTCGCGAAGTCGCGCGCGCAGTAAACGAACCTCAGTCATATACTGTTGGAACTCCGCCTGAGTTGGCGGTGCCAACACCGGCTCAAAGTCGTCCGCCACCAGCGCTGCTTGACGAGCAGGGTGTGCTCCACTATCATGTCGAGCGTATTTTAGCGAAGCGTCGCTGCTGTCGACATAACCAGCATCTGGTAAAGTGGCGCGGGGAGCCCCACTCGCACAACTCATGGGAGTTTGAAGTGTCTGGTAAAGTGGCGCGGAGAGCCCCACTTGCACAGCTCATGGGAGTTTGAAGTGCCGCTCCGGCAAGACTGCCCAGACGCCGTGGACGCTTTTGACCTCCGTGGTCGACAGCGCCCCGCTGGCTTGCGACCGCTACCCCGGTTGTGGCGCGCTTCCCGCCAGTAGGGCGGGGGCTGACGGGTCAGAAGATGAGCTCAAGCTTTGACCCTGAGCTGCTGCAACTGACGACTCACTACGGTGAGGAACCGAAGCGCTCGATTGAGCATTAAGGACGATCCCTTGAACATGGCGGTAAGCCGCAGGCAACTGGCGTTTCGTCTTCAACTTCGCAAAGTTGAAGCGCAACCGACGTTGCAATCGGACATCGTCCTCACGAACACTAGCACGGAGAGCAGAACGGAAGGGAGCTGGCGTGCTCCTTCCACCCAAGACTCAAATTGAGCATCATCCTCGCTAGCGAGCTCACCCATCTGCAAGACGACCGGGTAGGTCCGCATCTGTGGGACAGATTCCTTGCGCTGCTGACACAGCAGACGTTCACGGTACTCATGTGGCGTCGTGTGCTGCGGCGGCAGCAACCTCTCATGGAGAGCCGCGTGAGCAGCAAGCTCTTCTGCTGTACGCGGCGCGGGTTCACATATGTAAGCCCCAAAATCTGCCCAGCTGCCTGCTTCGCAACATCAATCGGATCACGAGCCTCGAAGCCGTAATCACGGCGGCTCGGATGAGCAGTGGCCGAGCCACAGGACGCTGCGAGCTTGCTGCACTATCCTGCGCCGCCAGCTGCCGGCTCTGAGCCTCATCCAGGTCGTTGGTCAGAACGTTGGGTACCATGGACACGTCCTCTTCTGCCCAGGACCGACACGTCCGTCGACCGTTCGGGAAACGGATTTGACTAGGCACTCGGTGCCGTTCGGGATTGTCGATGCGCCGAGGGACGCTCGTCTCCGCCTCCTCTTCATGAGGAAGTTGTGTGTCGGACCCGTAGTCCACCTGCAACTCGCCCTCTTCGGCACCTTCGATTTCATCGACGAGCGAGTCGCGACCCAAGTGAAAATGCTGCTGCGACCAATAAGTCGCGTTCCCAGCGGGACTAGTCATCGCGGAGCTCCCGTGTCGACGGCGATGCTCCGCGTGGTACTCGCTCACCGAGAGCGTCGAGCGTGGCCTCATCGAGGACGTAGTGGAAGCAGTTAGACTGAAAGCCGACGATGCACTGTGTGTCGATGACGAAGATGGGCTCTGCCGGAGCGAAGTTTGCGCTGCGTATGGTCGATTGGCAAATGACCAACGCGCCGATGGCTCGCAGCCGGGTTCTCAAGGAGAATGTTGCTCTTACGCCCGGTTCCGTGACGTACGGTGACCTTTCAATATCAGTAGATAGCTTCA
Source organism: Phytophthora hibernalis (assembly GCA_012656075.1). NCBI lineage: Eukaryota > Oomycota > Peronosporomycetes > Peronosporales > Peronosporaceae > Phytophthora > Phytophthora hibernalis. The sequence continues at coordinate 627,341 of JAAKBF010000010.1, forward strand.
CAATATAGCTTAGCTTCACTATGCTAGATAGTGAAGCTTATGCATTTAGACCATAGGCGGCTTGGTCGCAGATAAGAACAGAATACAGTTTACGTTTAGCAACGAAGAGGTCATAAGTCTTGGGTTAAGACTACATCGACTATTGAGGCCTAGAGATCGGATATCTCACAGATCTGACTTGTTCTCGGATAGAACAAGGTTCTCAACCGTACTACTAATAGACTCGCTGAGTCTACGTCTTCCTCTGACGCTGAAGGCTACGGCAGCCCCGCTGCAGGACACAAGAAGCGGTGACCTGAGCGGTTCAGCCTCCGGAGTGTTAGTGAGCTGCGTTGGTTTGTCTTGGACCACTTCAGTCGGATATGCACGGAGATGGCTTCGTTTAAGGTCCGTACGACTACACCATAGCGACCAAGAACCGCGACATCCGCTGCCTTGACCGCAAACCACGCGAACATCTTTCTCTATGATGCGATCTCGAAGCGCCGAAGGAGGAAGAAGAACGACAGACCCCAGAGAGCTTGGTCCGAAGGTGATCTCATGTTGAGATCGCTGTAGCTGCGTTCGACTAGTTGGGGTGACACGGTAGCATTGGATCGGGCTGGACCGTCGACCGTGAGACGCATTGCGAATTTGTGGATGATCGCTAGGAAAACCAAGCGTGGCGGCCAGGAAGTAGTGCAGGATACCATGAAGTGTAGCAGCAATGGTGCCCCGGATTGGGCGGCCGGATCCATATCCGTGCTGGAACCCGTGCAATACGAACGGTAATAAACTGAAGTTTGGAGTCCAACGCGTTACTTAAAAGCGCAGGTTGAATACCTAGACCTGAATCCCAGGTATGCACGCCCTCAGTGAGTTGCGGTACTCGGTGTATATAGATGACGCGACAGAATGGGCTTGGAAATAGTACGCCAACTCGATTCCAGACTCGAAACGTCCCCGATTGGGTTGACCTGCGTCCAGCCATAGGTTAGTTTTTCATATAAAAATCTCCGCTTGTCAAATACGCCAAGCAACTTGGGGCCAAATGGATCATGATACCGATAGGATGTGTGCTAATGCACGACGGAAGTGCATAATGGATGCCCCAAACCGACCGAACCGAGCGCCGTATAGATCCAATGATGGGCGGTGAGTCTAGAAACTTCATAGACAAGACGACTCACCAGCGCATAATGAATAAAAATGGCGTGTGGTGGCGCCTTTCCGCGAAAGAAGGTACAGGTAAATACGGTGGGCCGCCAGGCAATATATGGCGGCCTGCATACTCGCCTCTGGCGCGCTGTTCTGGAGGCGGGAAATGCTCAGCCCGGAGCTCACCGACTCCATCGGGGATGGGGGAAGGAGGCAGTACGCGACGCTGATTGGGTTCCATCTAAGTGGACTGTGCTATTAGTGGTGCGGGTACGGCGTCCCGCTGGGGCAGTACCACTAGGGCAGTACCGCTGTCGTATCATATCCGGAGCCCCTGCCGCTGGCCGGTGTTGCAGAGCCAGCACAAGCTCGGTGAGTAACCTGGTTACGAGCGGGTCCTGAAGAGCCGGTTGATCGTGGACGGCGGCCACGGCAAATCAGCTAACGTGGATACGCGTGCGCGAGGTGGCGCCGATTTTCCACCCGTATGTGCTAAAACGGATGCAGCTTTGCGTGCTGGCTTGAAATTCGCTTAGGAAAGTCGCATGCCCAGTCCCGCTGCTCGCCGCGTTGTTGACCCTGGGAAGCGTGGAGATGGGTGCGGGTGCTGGGGCCGGAGCGTACACCCCATCTTGCGCGCGACGGGCTATCCCAGAAACAACGTGGAGGCCGATATTTGCAAAGGAGCTGCTGTCAGCGTTGTCACACGTAGTCGGGGTGGCAGTGCGCTTGAGAACGAATCGCTGTCCGAATCGACGCAGAGGACCTGCGGGTTGCAACGCAGGCTGCACAGCGGCGGCGTCCAAGGGAGGAGGAGGGCTACCGGTGGTGGCGTGTAAGCGGCGGTGGAAGGCGCGCGCCAGAACACCGGCGGCGAGTTTTCTAAGAACCGAGGGCCACGGCTGATACCGTGGCCACGGCGGCGGCAGTCACGGTGCCGTCCGATAATTTGGAAACTTTCCGGCTCCGTTTGGATTTAGGCGGTGGTGCTGTCGTGTCCCGTGCTGGCAGCGCCTGGGCAGCCATCGGAGTCTCGGCAGGGACAGCGGTACTGGCACCGGACGGCAGCCCCGGCAGTGTTGAGCGGCTAGCCGCATCGGGCGCCTCAACAAATCGCCCCTTTTGAATCCGGATCTCCGCAAGTCCTCGAGCGGATCTCCTGCGCTTGGCGATGCGCATGCTGGTGCGTGTCGACGGAACGGTCTCCGTGAACAGCGCGACATTTCTGGGCGGCGCGATCTCCGTGGGCAGTGTGGTCAGCGCGGGTGTTTCAACTTCCGTGGGCGGCGCGGCATCCGCGGACGGATCTGTGGGTTCGAGCCTAGACAGGATCACTGGCGAGCCAGTGACGGTCGCTGTCGCCTGCGACGGCGAACTGGTGTCGTCGCGCGAGGTGGTGGTTTTGGGAGGAGATGCGGTCATCTAGGGAGGGGCTGTGGTCGTCGTTGCTTCGTGTGAAGCTCAGGCGTCGGATTGGAGACTGCCTCGGGGAACGATGGACCGCGCTCGACGGGGTTTCGCTTCCCTCGGCGTCCTACCGCGCCTCGCTTCTATTAGCGGAGACGTCACTCTCAGACTCTGAAATCCCCAGGACATAACGGTACTGCTGTTTGAGCGAGAGCCTGCGTCTGCGATCCGGTTGTCGACGCCAGTCACGTGAGTAACTGATAAACGAAGCCCGAACTTGAGTTCCCAATAACTGAGAAGACGTATGACGGTCTGGGCGCGTTGATTTGGCGACGACCATTTTGTTCTGCCATGTCACTGTGGAGGTGTTGTCAATTCTGAACTGAACGTAAACTGGTCGTGAATCAGCCGAAGACCGTAGTGATGATCAGTCCTGACCCCAGGCTTGGACAGCGAAGGCACATGACAGCAGCTCGCGGTAATTAATGTCGAACCCAGACTAAATGAGGCCCCGCTCGGCCATTTTGAAGGGGTATCGAAGTACTAGTCGGGAGCTGTTTTTCGCGCCGGGGTCAATCCTGGCGTTGAACATCGTCGATTGGGACGACTCGGTTTTAAGTGGAACGTCATGGCGCGGTCCCACGGTAATGAAAGGGTCATGGGGCGCATTGGTGCAAGCCGTCATGATTGACCGGGCAGTAGACGCGGCCGCAGGCCTGAGTAATGTCGCGCCCTGTTCGGGTGGACCACCAGACCCCGGGTGCGGGCCGGACGGAAGTATACGTTCGTTTGCAGAGCCAAGAACAAATGTATGTACCATGGTTGTGCGTGTGTACCGAAGTGCCGACGAACGGGCAGCGTCTCGGCCACCTCAAGCGCAGTTGTGCTGATTGGTGTGACGTCGCTTGGAGTTGTAGTTGCGGTCGCTACACTCATGGAGTTTGTGTGGAAGACGGCTGTTTCAACACTGGGTGCGTCGCTGATTGGCACATCGCTCTGTACTGCCGCCGTAGCACATGCCTCCACTGAGTAACCGCAGGCACGGCTTGCGTCCGTTGCGATCACTCGGGATCAGGCGCCGGATATGATCCGGCATTAGAGGCGTTCTGAAGGACTAGCGAGACGGTGTCGATGGCTGCATGTTGATTAAACTGCGTGGTCATACGTAGGGCGAGTCCGTTGAGAGCCGCTTGCCAATCAGAACTGTGGTAATCCACGGCACGAACGGCCTCACAGAAGCTGCCCCACCAGTGCGGTGAGTCAACCAGCACGTGAACAAGGGTCCTATCCACAAACTCGTTCACGTACAGTAACGTCAGTGTGATGCGGTCAGACGTGTTGTTGTCACGCTCGAGGTTGGCCAGAACAAATCACTTGATACGCGAGAGTAGCCGGCGCACGTGGTCATACTAGAGCGCATCGCCGCAAGAAATTAGTCCACCTACAGTGGCCAGTAGATCTTCGTACGTCGAACAGCGATCATCCGTTACCGGCAGCGTGGAGCCGGACCCGAAATCAGCGGAGCAATTCACCTTGATCGAGCCTCGTTGAAGTTGTCCCAGCTCCGATTGTGGCTGGAAATGCATCAATCTCAGGCCTCTAGAGCCGAGTCGGCCACTGTAAAGAGCCATGAACACCGCTGGCGGCGCGTCGAGCCGGACTCATTCTAGCTCTCGCACATGCAGCACAAATACATACGACATCTACTTATCTGCCTCGGATCTCAGGTCCCGGAACATTCGATGCGCGGTGAGTTGGCGAGGTAAATATTACCTCCTGACCCTCGTGTGGGGCAGCTAAAAGCTGGCACACCGCAGCTCTCCGGTTGGTGGTGGTGGTAGGTCAGCTTGGTTGCCCAGTGGAGCAAACGTCCACGCGATTAGCCCGTAGGCCACCGGCGCAGTGGTTGCAGTGTTTGGAACTTCAGCTGTGGGCGCCGGGTTGTTTGGCAGCGGGTGGTTGACGCGGTCAAAAGGCCTCGTGGTCGGGCGGGCGTGGAGCTCTCGGTGAAGCTCGGCGAACATCAGGAATAATTTGTCAACCTTGGAGGAAAAGAATGCCCTATCCGGCGATGGGGTCGGCGGCTCTGGCTGCTGGCCTACCTGCAGGAGGCCCGCGCAAAAACATCCAAGTGAAAGTCGGCACTGGGCGACAGCAATGGTTCTTCAACAACGCGGGTGGCACCGTGAGCAGTGGCGACGGCAGCGGCGGCGGCAACGTACGGTCCTTCGGCGACTAGCAAACTCGGTACCTGGTACCTGCTGGAGTGGCACCGGAAGCTGACTTGACGTCAATACCAGGGCCGAAACGGCAGGTGCTGTCAGAGAGTGGGCAGCGGCCGACGGCGGCAGCAGTCAATCTGGAACGGCGGGCGCAAGCGGGCAACCTCCGTGGTACCAGCTGCTTCTTCTTCCTGACCGCTGCGAGATCGACGCCGCTGACACACCCGACGCCCTTCACCTATCGTGTGACTGTCCGAAGTGTGCGTGCCACCTGCCGATTCCGGAGACGACTCGAGCGGCCAGGGGACGTTGCTCCAGGCAGCAGGGAATTGGCAACATCTTCCACCACGATGATCTCTGCAGCCGATCAGTCGGAGCTCCTGGCGAGACCTCGAGGTCTTGTTCCGCTCGTGTCGGTGTCGATGGAGGGAGGACATAGACCGGCGGTTCTCGAGGTCGGGCGCCGGTAAGGCGCGCGCAGGCATCGCTGGGTCGGCGATCTCCCGGGACAAAGGCGTTGAGGGGGCGGACATTTTCGGGGATTGAAAGTGCACGGTGCGTGTAGTTGGTTAAGCAACTGAATGAAACTTGCGGACTGACTGGTGCTCGGTGGTGCGCTAGTCTGCTTGCGCCCCGCTGAAATCTCTACCACGTGATCTGCAACCCAAACTGCTGCTCTTGTCGATTTGTGTGGTTTGGGTATCACTCCTCTAGCCGAGTAAACTACTACCGACTACCCGTATATATTCATGGAGCTGTGGTTGAGAGTAAAGCGAAGTATCAAAGCTGGCCAATTTACAGCTGTCCCGTTTTGAGTCACAGTTGCCTCCACCAGCAGAACAATAACGTTGTTAAGACCAGGGCCGCGTAAAGCAGAGGAAACATCATCTTAGTGACAACAAATTCTCGAGACGAATTATTGGATTGTTGCTCTAGACGCCAAAATGAAAACAGATCTGGGGCACCTCAGACTTGAGCCAATGGCAATCGTGAATTTGAACATATCCGATGGACTGACATGAGGAAGGAGGGCGATGATGCTGTTAAACTCGATCGAGACAGCATTTTGTCTGGTGTTTTGCCGTTCGATCGCCTATCCTGCGCTTCGATTTGGCAGATTTGCACCGCGAACAATCCCCGTCCAAAATGCCAAAAAGCCGAAGCCTCGTCGGACCCAAGACAGATCGATGGAACCAGCAACATCCGGGGGAGGACGCGTAACCCCTCGGCATACAATCTTTAGTACTTTTGCCTCCAAAGGTCGCATGGAAGAAGGCGACACGCGAGGTGGATCTGAGGAAATGGGGGACAGCGCAGCCATTGGAGTCCCAGCGCCGCAAAGGGGGAGAGCAAGGATTCGATCCAACAGGATCAAACGCAGCTACTGGAAGTGATACCTGGCAGGTTACAGGAGGAAAAAATAATGGGCAAGAATCCAAAGTCGAACAGCGAAACAGATGTCACGACTCAGACGGCGAGCAGGTACAAACAGTCGGACCGAAAGGTCTCGTGCCAAAGGCGCACTGCGGCAAGGAAATACCAGGAGAGGGGGCGGGCGCAGGGGAGGAAAAATAACGCGCCCGACAAAGGTGATGGCACGACAGTGTACGCCCAACAAATACCTGACTCGTGAATCGGCGGCCGAATACATCTTTCGGACCGCTGTGAGACTGCAGGAGTTGGCCAAGAAGCGACGTCATGCGGAGTACAACCGAAGTAAGCTTAGTACGCGCTCGGAGAAGGTAGACGATGTCAGCCTACGATGCGGGTTGACGGATCCCGTGCAGGGCGACCTGCGCGAGCAGTACAAATGAGTGGTAAGCTATTGGGATTGCCACGACGAGGATCATGGACGTAGGCCGATCACACTACGAGACTGGACTGTTGACAAGAGTCTGCGTCAGAAGGAGATCGAAACCAGGCTACGCTTCTTCAATTTCATGACCACGGATATGGACAGCGGGGCTACAACCCTACCCACGCCGGGGAGGCATCATATTTGGGAGCTCTCACCAAGGGATTGGAGCCGACAGGGTGCGAGGCGATGTCGCCGGAACAGCGGCAACTGCACGAGCTGTGTTTGCAGCCCTTTAACGAGCTCACGCAACTTCGAGACCGGACGGACGACGAAGATAAGGCGTTATCGATGATTATGTTCAACGAGATAGAGGTGCCCAGACCACCTGGTTTCAATGGTGCAGTCGATGAATGCACGGCAGTTGGCTTCTTTTACAGACACATTCCTCGCGATAGAGTACCCACTCTATGCCCACCTTGCAACGGCAGCGCCTTGGAGCCAACATGTCTAAGGAGGCTATTCTCGCACGAATAGTCGTCGGAGCAGAGGCCGCACCGGCTCAAAAGCAAGCATTTCAAGGCCCTGCTCGCCAGGATCACCTTAGACATGGACCCCAAGTACTGACTGTCAGCAACAGCCAGTCTGGTCGAGCAGAAACTGGCAGACTTGGCGAATGCCATGCAAGGCTGGACCCGTCAGGAGACGACCAACAAATATGACGATTTCAAAAGGTTATCGAAGAAGAGATGCTGGACCTTAAAAATAAAGCGCGATTGCGAATGAATAGAGAGTTCCGACAAAGGATTACGCGTCTGAAGAAACGACTAGAGAAATGCGGGTACGGAGACGGGGTGCCAAAGATCAAAGGACGGATGTCTTGGACAAACGCCAGCAGCTCCAAGGCGAGAGGCGGGTACTGCGTAGACGGACGCCCATTGCACAAAAGGCATGGAGCACCAAGAAATCTACTAAAAAAATTTCAAGAGTATTTGCACAAAGTTCGGGGATAATGTTATACCCACTTTGAGGCAGAACGTTGGTGACTCCAGCACCAAACAAAGTCAAGGATCGAACTACAGCTTCAGAATTTGATGTATTTAAGACCTTCGTCGTGGGGTTCCTTACCATGAATGAGAAGCAGATTTTTACCGTCTCATAGGAATGAAATTGATCACGGTATGCACGGTTCGTCAACAAAGCCCGACACATAGCGCCTACTTCGAAATATTTTATTACCTAGCTCCGAAGGAGTTGCGCGACTAAAAGGGACCTCCTAATCTGTATGGCTGACAAAACAGCATTCATTAAAGGCTTATCTGACTGGATGAAATCGACAGCGAGAGCGAAGAGCCCACGAGGACAGAAGGAATGACATTGACGCTAAAGATGCGAAAGGCGCCAAGAGGCACCCGCAGGATGAGACACTGGCGCTATCGATCGCGCAGACGTGGTTGCGCCTGAAGGAGGAGATGCTGTCGCTGCTGTTGGAGCCAAGCTGGTTGACCTGTTGGTGGAGATGCTGTTCGTGCAGAGGCCTATGTGCTTGGAGGAGGCGATGCTGTTCGAGCAGTGGCGGCTGTGCCTGGAGGAGGCGATGCTTTTCGAGCAGTGGCATCTGTGCCTGGAGAAGCTGACAATGCTGTTTGAGACGATGATGCTGTGTCTGGAGACGCTGGAGATGTTGTTCGGCCGAGCTGCTGAGTGAGATGATGTCGGGCTACACCGGCAGGAAGAAACGCTGGCATTGTTGTACGGGCTGAGATGTTTATCCCTCCTGGAGGAGATGGTGTTCCCAGAGAGGTGGCATCGCGTTTAGTAAGGGGAGCTGGTGTTGTCTTTAACAGCTGTGAACCGAAGATTCTTCGGTCAAGTAATTTTAATGTTGCTGCGCCTGATGAGAAGGGATAAAGGCTAACGGGATATGTAATATGTCATTTCCTCTCGTGACTAGACCCCTTCGATTATGATTTAAGCCGTGCAGCGTAGTCAAACGTGCCTACGGCTAAGAATTAATAACAAGTTCGCAGCGAGGATCGTCACCAAAACTACGACGTTGGAGCAGTAAGTGGTTTAACCCTTGTTAAAAATAGTTGTTGCTCTGTTGCTTATTTGTACTTTCCTGTTGCTTTGTCTGTCCTTGCAAATGATAAGTGCGTCTCGGTCAACTATAACAAAGAGACGGAGGTTCAAACTGTACGCGGCAATCACGTGGTCAGCGTTCCCAGTGTCGTCACCAGCGTACTTCTCAGTGGCAGAGGCTCACGTGTATTGGACAGAGGTTCATCAGCACACCTCATTACCCCAACGGGGTGATGAGGTGTGTGCTGATTTGCCGTGCTGTCAGACTTGGAATCGCACGGCAAGATTGCGATCACTAGCTATGGCCAACTGCTATGAAGTGCAAGCAGGCAAGGAATTGAGGACGTGTTTATTTGTGTGGGCGTGCGTATAATATTCAGAGAAGCACCAAGTGATAACTACCAGCGACAGACGTGCTTCGGGGTGGGGTGATATTATCAGCAGCATTTGCCAAAAGCTTGGTCGGTGATCTGTCGCTGCAAATGGAGAGTACTACGCTGTCCGATTCACTTACTTGTCGTCTGGGCATTAAGAATGGTGATCCTTTTGGTGCTTGTCGCGACAAAGTTCCTCCGTCACCGTCATTCGTGTACAAGGTTACAGATGGATACTGGGTGCTAAGAGCAAAGGTTCAAGAGCATTTTGAAAGCAAGCTCCTAGGACAATGGAGACCTGAATTCGACATTTATCTGAAGCCGAACAAAACTGAAAAGCAGAAGCAGTACGAAGTTCTGTGCCAGGATACTGTGGCTCATCGACCTCAGCTGGAAGAAGTCTGGTACAGAGTGAGGCGAAGGGGCAACGGACAGGCAGGTGTGGGCTAGAGCGTTTTGTCTACGTCCTGAAGGCTGAGGTACAAACAACATTGCGTTGTGCTAGTGCTACCCGCATTCAAGAGCAGATGCCCCGTGTGGCAGCTTTTTCTTTTTACAGAAAGAACAGGAAGAACAGGTTGAAGCTGGACCTGCTGCACAACGAAACATGGCTGTCACTGAAGCGCGTCTTTCTTAAGGAACGACATTGACGGTGCCCGACAGCGCCATGTTTAATCAGCTTCAGCATGTTGATTCCCAGCAAGCAGCCATCGCTCACGCCACGGCAGGCTGTCGGCAGCAAGCCGAAATTGAGCATCACATCGTGCGCGTCAAGCTTCACGGCGTACTGGTTGTATTGTAAGTGAATATTGGAGATCTCCGCGAGGAGCTGGGCCTCCCGGGTTATAGCTTGTGACCTCCATTCCAACGGCCTGCTCATATTGACGCACCTGTACCGACAAACAACATCGAAGACGAAGACCACATGCACGAAACCGACGATGCAATGGAGTAATAGGAAGCCATCTGCACTGTGTTTTACTAGTATTTTACATCCAACGGATTCGGCTTGTAGCCACAATGACTATATAGCTTTTCTCCGACTTCCTCTTCATGCCGAGTACAGTTGTATATGGCAATACGCATTACAGCAAGTGGGTCTTCGTGAAATGCCATGTTCGCGTGCCGATAAATCCAATGCTTTTAATAGCGAGAATTCCACTTCAATAGGATTCAGATCAAGTGAATATGGAGGCAAAATGAACAGCAGGGCTCCAGTTGCGTTTACAAGCTCTTGTTTTCCTTGTACATGTGAATCTTGGCATTGTCCACGATCACGATTGAACGTGAAAAATGTATGGGTTGAGAAAGGGAGAATTTTTCCTTAAAACGTAGTGGAATTCGACACGTGTGAAAGTCCCTTCCACATTCCCCACCCAAATAAAACTCTGACGTCCGTTGCTGCCAAAATGGATACTCGCTTTTCACGTCTGAACGGCATCGTTACCTCAGCCGGGGTGTTTCTAGTCGACCATCCGTAACGACGAAGAACAGACCTATTCCAACATTAAGTATACGTTATTTCTGTCCAAACCACAACTCAGCGCTTCCATTCAGAAATGTTGTACCTTCCGTCCTTCGATGTTTCGTCGATGAAAACAAGCTGGTCAGGGCCACTATAGAACGGCAACAACCGACCCGCGTATTCACGACGCCCCGCGGGACGCTCTCTCTGGCCCGCTTTGTGAGCTCCTTCTATGTCATATTTAGGTCGAAGCGAGCGCCCGGCATTTAGTCGAGTCTGTCAAATTAACCGCGTCCTTGTAGTGGGCTCTAAGCTCGAGTTGCAGCTCTTCAAACAAGAAACAGGGAGGTTTCGTACGTATTGCCGTACAAAGGCGCACACCCCACTTGGCCATTCGACGTCTTGGCTCTTGGCTCCTTCGTTAGAAAGCGTCTGTACCAGCGGCCTAAACTACGTACCGATAGGCCAAGAACGCTAGATACTGGTGCCGCATCTATTGAAAATACGTACGTGCCTCTCCACCGCATGTCTATTGAGTAGGTCATGTTAAACTCCTTTGAAGCTTAGAAAACACCGAATGGGCTAATGTCAGCCATTCAGCTTGTTCCCAGCTTGAGGCTAACATACACTATATGTGATTCGATAAAAATGAAAACTTCCGTTGAACGATTGATTGGATGAAAATCGAAGAGATGAAAAGGCACAATACTTCGAAGTACTACGTAGTAAAAAGTCACGGACCGATTTGCACGTTCACAATTCGCTTATCGACAGCTTGAGCTTGTCTTGGTTTCATTTGATACGAATTCGATAATTCAAACTTCGAATTACAGGTATTTAACAACTAAGATGAGCAGGCAGTTTCGAATTTGCCCTGATAAAGTTAAAAGTCCAAACCAAAAATCCCAGCGGTAGATGGAGTGGTTGTTTGGGTCGGCGTCTGCTGCGCCCGTCAAGCTGTCTGCGTCCACGGCCTAGGGTCGCAGCGCGCTGTCTCTGGAAGATGATTCGTGGCACAAGACGCGCGGGAACGAGCTCTTCCGGCAGTAACAGTACGCGGCTGCCATCCGCGAGCCTTGAACCAATGCCCTTATAATTAATGGTCCTTGTTTTAAATGACATTTTTTTAATGGTTCATTAAAAAGAATTTTAACTTTATCGACCAATGCCCCTGTCAAGTCACCAAGGGTTAAGTCCGTCTTCGGTAAGTCTAGCTAGCTTATCTTAGGGTCTGGATACGCTCGGCTTGTGGGATGCTGGTCAGCGAGCCCAAGGTACATTGAATCGAGGGTTTGTTGCTGGTCAGTCCAAGAGATTAGAGTGGCCGAGTGTTGAGAGCGACGGGAAGCGTCGTTCGCCATATATTATAGTGGAACCGAGTGTTCCATACATATTTTACTACCCGCCAAGGTTTTACCTCGGCAACCCGTATTAGGCTTGTCAGCCGATACCCTTCCTTCTGAGGGACTGCGGGGTTCGCGCGAAAGCGCATATTGCATACTAGCCCTCTCTCGTGGCTAGTGGTGCAGGTTATTGGGTTGGCCTAATACAACCTTGGTGTACAGAGGGTTCACGTCCTACCCGGCGTAAGGGATCGTTCCTCTTCAGGTTTGATGCAACGCTCGTTGACCTGGCAAGGGAAGTGAGTGTTGCTGGTGGACTCATACCATTCGGTAGTGAGAATTTCTGCGTGATCCTACACGACAACTGGTGCCGCGACCCGGGATTGGGAGTGACCTTCTGTGTATCTTGGTTGTATATTGGTTTTACCCTAACGAGCATTTGAGAGAAGAAAGGAGAGAAAAAGAGAAATGGCGAAAGGGGTGAAGTCAGGGACCAGAAACGCCGATCAAGTCAAGTCGGACGTGCACCGAGGATTCAATGCGCTCCAGTTCGCCGTTCGCGACGCTAAGTACATTGGTACCGGCCAACGAAAGTTCGGACAATTTGACGAGCAGATGTACTACTCTGATGCCAATGAAGAAGATGAAGAAGATAACCTGGAAGAGACGGCAGCGATGACCGAGCTTTGAAGCCGCAGGACGCAGCGGAGGGGTGAGGTCGCTCGCGCGAAACTTCACCGAGGAATTGTAAGAAGTGGCTGGTCTCGAACCAGCACGCGGAGACAATCAAGATGGAGCCAACGATATGCGGTCGTCGGTGATAGCCGAGGATGCGAATCCTCGGTCGAGTGGGGCCGGCCTCCTCTTAATAGGGATACCAAGCCGTCAATAGAGTCCTCGGCCGTTGTCTGGAAGTAGATCGGACGCCTTGTCGATACTACGATCTTCGCGATGACTCGTCTGACGAAGGTTCGTTCGACGTTGAAGACCACTACGGTGACCTAACGAGAGAGTGGGCGCGCCAAATTCGAGAGTTGGGCTTTATGGTGAATGGGAGCTTGACACCGAGACCTAAAATTGTCACGCATCTGCCCCTCGGCAATATCAAGCCGTACCTCGGACTCCGCGATAATGGTGAAAACGTCATACAGTGGCTCCGAGCTTTCATCTATGAGATCAAATTGACGCGCACGCCGCCCAACGAATGGTGCATGGTGTTTGAGCTGAGTCTCCAGGACGGAGCTCTGCACTGGTACCGACAGCTCCCGCTCAAGACGAGGAGTACTTGGAATTTGTTGGCCGATGCGTTATTCAAGTACTACTGCCCGTTTTAACCAGTCTGCAAAGACTCGGTTCTTCTTGGCAAAGCGAGAAGAAAACGAGCATGTCTGTGACTACCTCAACCGACTAAACGGTTTATGCTCGCGACGCTCCGACCCTAGGACGGGTCTGCCAGTGATAACTCGTTCGACGAGGACTCCAATTCAGCAACGTCCGAGGGTTCTGACGGAGCAGCCGCTGGCCATGAGCGGTGACGAACTGACGTAAATCCTCGGTGATGACTCGGATGCTCAGTTGGAAGCGCCATTCGTGGCAGCGATGTACCACGTTACTTCTGGAGATAAAGCTTTTGATGATGATGACGGAAATGGTACGTCCGAGCATTTGGCGAACAAGGTTCATCTTACGGACTACGCGCACGAATTGGCGTTCTCGTCGGACTTATCCAAAGCCTCGGAGACGGTGGTAGACTACTCAGAACCGAATGGTCTGAGCCCGAGCGCTACCGCTCGTCGACAACAAGATCTCGTTGAAGTGCTGAAACGGCACGAGACGATCATGATGTCGAGTGGAAATGCTCTTTTACCATCGGCATCCGGCGTGGTGTGCGATATTGATGTACAAGAATGTGATCTCCACTTGCTGTACGCCTGCCTACCGAGGTTTTACGGCGGCTTTCTGATGTCGTTTGACGGCTCGACCAAGATCAAAATGAACGGCGGGTATGATAATTGCTCGTGGATTCTGTCGAAATTGTCTGAATGGACTGTAGTGACGGCTGTGAGTGCTTATCTCGAGACTACCACAGTAAACCTCGCTGAGTATGCCGGAATGAACAACGGAGTATCGACGGCACTCGAGCATGGTGCCGAGGATTTAGTCATTGTGGGAGACCCGAGACTCGCAATCTAGCAGTCACTAGGGGTGATGGTCTGTCTTATGGAATCTCTGACGCCTCAGCTGAATGATCACCGAAACCTCTCGATCAAGCTTCGGTCACTGAAATACATGCACGTGGCCCGAGAGTTCAACACCGTGGCTGGCCTTTGGCTAGCGAGACCCTAAGGAGTAAAGAATCCAGTGTGATATCAACCGAGACCAGGAAATCGGAATTAGCCGATCAGAACAAGATCGGAGATGTCACCTACGAAGTCTATGCAGAAACGTCTGTAGAAGCCACGCCTGAAGAGAACCCAACGACCAGCTTTGATCGAGCTTTGTGGCTCATGAAACGCTTCGCGACAAATATGTTTTCGATTTCTTTACGGATGTCCCGGATTACATAACGATAACGACCAGAAAGCAAGTAACCGCAAGGAAGAAACGAGTCCGATTTGCAGATAAGACCTCGGTCATAGGACGAGATGACGCGGCTCAACGAGGCGAAGCAGACGGTGTATCCAGAGAGGTTCCGAACGGGCTCGAAGACGAGCAATCGGTCCCCGATGCAAAATTTACTGCTCCTAATGCAGAAGATGTAGACTTTGTGATTATACTGGAAGAGCACCGACGATGGATCTCCACCGCCCAAGATGAAGAGCTACGCTCGTCCAGAGACGCGAGGAAGATAGACGACAAGGTTGGGCTGAACAAGAACGGCGCCTTGGGATGAATCGTCGGTGAGGCACCGAACGCCGAGATGCGAACCGACAGCAAGACATTGCATGGGAAATGCCGATGGGATACCGAGGCGTCGATACGGCTCGGAGTGCAAATGAACACAATGAGTCGTTGAGCCGCCGCGAGGAGCGGCAGTACCGAGCGTTGGTGAAAATGAGACATCGAGTCGCGAGTAGTAGCACCGAACATTGGTGACAACAAAAATTGGAGGAGTCACGAGCGGAGACAGGGCAACACCCGATGCTCCAGGGGAAGCACCGAGATCTCCGCTCCATTGGGCTAGAGTATGGTTGTACATGAAACGCGTCAAGTCGAGATTGACAAAGAAATTAGCTGACCGATGGCATGAAATATTCAGAGTCAAGACCAAGATCGAAGAATTCGCATACGAGTTGGAATTACCAGACAGGATCGGAAGTATGTTTTTCGCGTGGTGCAGATGTCCCGAATCAAGGTCGTGAATGGATTTGGAGACCGACCGAGGGTTCAGTTAAGTACCCGTAGTACGAGAGTGGATGTCGACAAAGCGTTGTGGTCTGAAGATAGTTGGGAATCCGACCGACTAGCCGGCGAGTACGAAGTGCAGGTCGTCTTCGGCGACCTATTCCCGCGGTGGACGAGCACTAGACGTGCCACCCGAGAGTTCAAAGTGAAAAGGGTCGGGTTTGATGTGCCGACATGGAAACTACCATCGATTTTGTGTGGTGAGCTACTCTTTCACTGCCTATATGCGCAGCGTAGCGAGAGACGGTTGCAGATGGTCTAAGGCGATGACGAGGACTGGTTGGAAGTGCAACCGACGATTGAACTGCCTACGGGGTCGATACAGCCCGTAGTGACAGACGAAATTTACTGCTGTATCGGAATTGCATGTCACCGACCCTTGAGAGCAGTCAGGCCTCTTGCGAGGCTCGGTTGCAATGTCGGATCGACGATTGAACTGCCTGCGGGGTTATGCAGCCCGTGATGACAGACGAAAACTACTACTGTATCGAATTGCATATTTACATGTGACGTGAACGATTTTCGAGTGGAATTGGATGAAATGGAATTGCTCAAGCTCAAGAATTACCCTTGCGAAAGACTACAAGCTTCAGATGGCGTGGAAACAGGTTAAAGGATGAATGGATAAGTCGAAAATGGCGGGACCGAGGCCTAGACCTCTGCCGCAGACACGATGTGAGCCAAAACGACCGGATCAGGTACCCCTGATTGGAGGTCGCAAGTTATTCACCCGCTGCCGGAACCAGAGTGCGACGTGATGAACCCTCGGTGGCTTCCTCATCGCTCTCATCATGCCTCGCTTGGTCTAGACCGACATGAGCCGAAGCTTGGATAACCTTCCGAGGCCCCGTCAGTGGTCAGATGCGCAGAAGTTGGCAACAGGCACAGAAACCCATGTGGAGCCCAAAATGTCGGACGATGGTTGATCGACTCCCTGAGAATGCACACGACGGTGTGGAATACACACAGAAATGTCAGAAGATGTTCTGGGGCCACGAGAGCAAAAAAGATAACGAACGAATCTCCTAGACGCATTGAGAACGTGAAGAGCGACAGCCGTAGCTTGTCCCAGCACGGAAAAGGAGGTTCAAGAGGCGCACGATCAAGAGGCGCCACGACGCGCACTACTTGCGGGGCTTGCGTCGAGGCGGGGCAGTTGAGGTGTTGGGTTTTGGGCCCAAGCGGTCACAGCTCGGTCTCCCGATTACCGACGTTGTGCCTTTCGGTGAAAGGCGATAACGCCACCCGATTGGCTTATCTCATTCCCCGCGCGGTAGTGACATAGGAGCGATAGTGACCGAGGTCTCGTCCGGGTATAATAAACCCCGGCCGATAGAACGAACCCTCGTTTGTACCCATTTCAGTTTCGTACCCTCGGTCTTATAGAGCCGTCCAAGAGATTAGAGTGGCCGAGTGTTGGGATCGACGAGAAGCGTCGTTCACCATATATTATAGTGGAACCGAGTGTTCCATACGTATTTTATTACCCGCCGAGGTTTTACCTCGGCAACCCGTATTAGGCTTGTCAGCCGGTACCCTTCCTTCTGAGGGACTGCGGGGTTCGCGCGAAAGCGCAATATTGCATACTAGCCCTCGCTCGAGGCTAGTGGTGCAGGTTATTGGGTTGGCCTAATACAACCTTGGTGTACAGAGGGTTCACGTCCTACCCGGCGTAAGGGATCGTTTCTTGTCTTCAGGTTTGATGCAACGCTCGTTGAACTGACAAGGGGAAGCGAATGTGTTGATGGGACTCATACCATTTGGTAGTGAGAATTTCTGCGTGATCCTACACGACATATATAAATCCGCAAACAACTTCTTCTACTTCCTCGAACGCTTCCGATTTTGCAGGCTTGATTGCCAAGGACTTTTGTCGATGAACCAGGTCGTTTGACCGACGTGAGGCTCCGCGTGTATCATCACTTTCAATTGTGTATATCCGGCCTTGCTGACACGGTAGTGAGTCGCGAAAGATCTTCATGGCGTCCGAATTAGTCGACTTCCAAATCTTGGTCCACGATAAGCGCCTACGAGCCTGGCTGTCTCCATCATCATCGGAGCCGACCTCGTCTTGCATCACAGATGCATGTGAGTAGTCGTCGTTTTCATCTTGCCTCCATCGATACTACAATAGTGCACTGAGGAAATGGCGTGCCAACTATAGTACAAACACTAACGGTGGGCCACCGCCGGTGGTGATCCTATTTTTAAAGGTGGTGGCCCTTTTATTTTTGGTGGTGGATCCCATTTTTAGAGTGGATAGTTCCACACAAAACCGTGGGTGGTAATACACCTTCTTGGTACTGATGATTGGTGCAAATCCCTCCACTCTAACAGAAGACGTCTACCGTGCCGGTAGCGGCTCTTTGCCCGAATAAGACTGACCTTCGGTAAATCAACCTTAATTGGTCGAGAACGTTATGACGATAACACGATCAGATATACTTACCTTATTGAACCACGGCTAGCGCGATTGACGTGGCTATTAGTTAGCTAGTCTGCCTCTGATTGAATAGGCAGAGTTCATTTTTCATGCAGAGGAAGTGAAGTGATTACAAAACCATAGTAATCGGTACTCGTCACAGTCGACCTATCGCTGTCTGCAGCAGCAGTTCCTAGTCGCATTTGCCGACCCCCTTTTGACCAACGATTAGCTTCTATCTACGTAGACGTCTGGCGCACCCTCTTCTCGAATTGACGCTAGCGGCCACGTGTAGTCTCCCTAATGTTCTCCGCTCTGTACTTGGGATCGGTGAGGACGTGTGTCAGTACAACACAACCCCCGAGGCAGGTTTATACTTCACCAGACATTTAAAAGGGTTAATAGGCATTGCGGTTCACTTATGATGCCTCATCCGTGCAAGTGGAGCGCGGATGACGCTCCTAAGTGCAGAATGGGCCTGGGAAAACGTGCGGCGGAAGCGGGGCGGTGCGATCCCTGTTTCTTCGTCGAGGTATGACATTTTGAGGAAGGCACTATTGGGACTCGGGAAGAATTAATCAGGCTGAGTGCGAGGTAAGCTCGAACTCAGGGGATGGATAATTGATTTAATACAGCGCTTTCTTCAGCTTCTGTCCAATTGATCAATTGGTCTGCTCACGGCCAAAGGAGGGATCTCCGATCATGTCACACATTTACCTTCCGTGATTGGTCAGCTCTCAAGGTACAGTGGTTACCGTAATTAGTGCATGTTTGCAAATAATGACACCTAGGGATAGGTTTTTGAAAACTAGAACGTTTGGCTGAAAATGAAGACCACAGCGTGTTTTCCACGAATTAGACGACTGGATGAATGCAGGAACGATTATAATTGGTTGATAATCAAGACCAGGACGCCCGCTCAAATTCTCAAAAGTATAAGTTTATCCAGGTTTTTCTATCCTTACAAGAATTAATGTGAGTGAGATTAATTACGGTAACCACTGTAGTGGTCTTTTTCTAATTTGGAGATCTAGTGGAAGCTCACACCGAGCTATGAGCAGACAGAGGGCACCGAAGACGGGACATGTACCGAGGTTACATGGAGGTTACGGTGTACCCACCTTCGTCTCCTTAAAGCAGTACTCAGTACTGAATAGTTGATTAGATATCAGTAGATAGCTTCACAACCAATGGTTGTATAGCTTAACTTCACTATGCTAGATAGTGAAGCTGATACATTACACCGTAGGCGGCTTGGCCGCAGATAAGAACAGAATACAATTTACGTTTAGCAACGAAGAGGTCATAAGTCTTGGGTTAAGACTACATCGACTCTTGAGGTCTAGAGATCGGATATCTCACAAGCCTGACTTGTTCTTGGATATAACAAGGTTCTCAACCGTACTACTAATAGACTCGCTGAGTCTACGTCTTCCTCTGACGCTAAACGCTACGGCAGTCCCGATGCACTTGGTAGCACTCGTAGTCAATTCTACACCTGAGTCTGTAAGACTGACCCTCTGTGAGGATGGACAAGTTTGTGAACTTACCCCCAAACCAACAGGACGGGCATAAAGAGCTTAAGTTCTTGTTGGGCCCTGAGGGCGTGTCGCATCTTGCTTCGGAAGGTCCGGATGCAATTCACGCGCGTCTGGACGCTTTCTCAAGTTATGAGAATGCTTGGTTGGACCACCTCCAACAAAGAATGACCGCGTCGGCGGCGCCTCCGGTGTCCAGACCGACGTTGGACGGGTCTTCCCGACCTAAACCACTTACGGTAAGTGTCAAGACCTTTGAAGGTAGGGAGGGCGAAAGCCTCCTGCTTTGGATCCGTGAGGTCGAAATGGCCATGGCCTCTGCCATGCTGCAAACGGAGCAGCAGCGCGTGGCACTGGCAATTTTTAAGCTGAGCGGGCGTGTGCGAGAATGGACACTTACGTGCGGAACATCCGTTGATGCGGCGTTCCCTACGTGGGAACAACTCAAGCTTCATCTGTCGCGAGTCTTCTCGCCGCCTCATCAGGCGTACCGCGTGCGGTCACGCTTTCTTGCGACCCGACAGGGCAAGAAGGAGTTGGTGGACTTTGTCCAGGAGTTGCGAACTCTAATCGCCGGAATGGCTGCCGATCCTCTACCAGAGACGGTCACTGTGACTGTCTTTATGGAGGGTCTCCGAACTGGCGTGGCCATAACGAAAGTCTTCCGTATTCACCCTAACTCATTCGAAGAGGCTGTGAACGTGGCGTTGAATGCTGAATTCAATTTCAAGTCGGCCCGCTTCGGATGGAGCGCACCATCTACGGCCCCGACGAACGGCCCCGAGCCGATGGATCTCAGTTATGCTGAAGATGAGGAGGCCGAACTCCTTGCTGCTGAACAGCGCATGGGAATCCGTAGATGTTTCACATGTGATGACACGCGACACCTACGGGTAGGGTGTCTTCTACGCAAGCAGCGTCAGGCTCCATCGAGCCGAAGCTCCTCTTCTAACCAGTCCTCTGGTTCGTCGCGGGGAACGGCAGCACCCAGTCAGCGCGGGGAGGCCTACTGCGGTAGAACTAGGTTCTGTTGAGCCTCTAGGAGAAAGAGGACGGAAGGGCTGAGCCCCGCAGAGCACCGTGCTCTTTAACACGGAACGTGAACGCAAGCTAGACTTGCTAGTTGTTCACGTCGTGTAGGATCGCGCCGGAATGCTCACTATCGAATGGTATGAGTCCCACCAACAACACTCACTTCCCCTTGTCAGGTCAACGAGCGTTGCATCAAACCTGAAGACCAGGAACGATCCCTTACGCCGGGTAGGACGTGAACCCTCTGTACACCAAGGTTGTATTAGGCCAACCCAATAACCTGCACCACTAGCCACGAGAGAGGGCTAGTATGCAATATTGCGCTTTCGCGCGAACCCCGCAGTCCCTCAGAAGGAAGGGTACCGGCTGTCAAGCCTAATACGGGTTTGCCGAGGTAAAACCTCGGCGGGTAATAAAATACGTATGGAACACTCGGTTCCACTATAATATATGGTGAACGACGCTTCTCGTCGATCCCAACACTCGGCCACTCTAATCTCTTGGACGGCTCTATAAGACCGAGGGTACGAAACTGAAATGGGTACAAACGAGGGTTCGTTCTATCGGCCGGGGTTTATTATACCCGGACGAGACCTCGGTCACTATCGCTCCTATGTCACTACCGCGCGGGGAATGAGATAAGCCAATCGGGTGGCGTTATCGCCTTTCACCGAAAGGCACAACGTCGGTAATCGGGAGACCGAGCTGTGACCGCTTGGGCCCAAAACCCAACACCACATATAGCGGTGGATGCAGTACATGCAAAAACATTTTCTCTGATTACGTTGATATATCTTCGAGTGCATTTCGTGATAGTAAACGCTACTTGGATGCCGCGGACGGTACGTTTGAGCGCTTCGTAAAGGTGTATTGCAGATATGGACTGGGCGACGTATCCACTGGGCACTCCAGGTCTTGTCTGAAGATCTTCCGATTGAGGTCGTTGCTTGTAGCGATCACAGAGCCTTGAAGCGAGATACCGGTGTACAGGCCCTTGGAGAACGTCACGCTCGCCCAGCCGAGTGCGTTTTCAAGCATCGAGACGGGGATCGTGCCCGACTCGGCGCCCCGGAAGGAGTTACCAATGATATCGGCTGCGTTCGTCCGCTACTTTTTCAGTGAGGGCGAGAACGGCACGTGCAGCCGCGACATGGCGTAGTGCAGCGCCGTCTCGGAATGGCCTTGGAGTATCGAGTCACCAGATCCTCCATCAAAGGCCGTAACTGAAACAAACAAACAAGCACGCTCGCTTGCCGGCTGGGGTGGTGCCCTCGATCTGGTCTCCATCCTGGATCAGCAGCAACGGCGGGAGGTGACGAACACGACGCGACAACTAGCACGACTGCATCAATACACACGCAGACGTTAGTACCCACTGGAAGAACTCGTCTTAGCTACAGATCGCACCATTGGTGACGACGTTTAGGTCAAGCTGCAGATATCGCAGTTAGGTTGTCCGAGTATAGGCCCTTGAGCATGCCCGATCCTCTGGAGGACAGTACATGTCCGCCGTTGCTGGTATCCTGTTCACAGAAGATCAACGACAACAGGTTGCCGCCATTGGGTCTGTCCATAGCGTGTTCGTCCACGTACACGACGGAAATGGCGGAGCTGCTGGACTGCGGCTGGTACGGGAGTGACGCTCGTCGAAGGTCATTTGGTACTGGAAACGAGATGGGGCCTACTGCTGCTTCTGGTCGGATCGCGTACTGCACAGTTGAAAGGCTGCCTTTGGTTTGGATAGTCTCACTTACTTTAAGAGTGGTGTATGCCCAACATTGGGTGGAACGTGGATGTATTTTGGGTGGACATTCCATTTCGATTTCCAAGAGTGGTCATTCCACAATTAAAGGTGTTACCTCAAAAATTCTGGGGGGTCATACACCCTCTCCTTCTGTTATCGAGGCCTACTGAGTATCCCGGTGGGTGCATTCATCAACAACAGAGGCCAACCAGCCTGGATCTTAGCGTCGATAATTACAACGTCACTCCGAAAAACCGCGTCGGTCATTGGCTACAACCCGACGGAATTCAGCGCTCACTTCCTGGGATGTGGCGGTGCAACGCACACGTACTGTGCCGGTGTTGATGCTCTCACAATCCGGTTCCATGGACGTTGGGCATCAGACACATTCAAGCAGTTCGCCATCCTATGCAAGAAATCTGTCGAGGATCTCGGAGCTAAGCTCGTGTCCGGTCAAAAGCGCATGCAGCGCCTTCATTGATGGCTTACGGAATCAACTCCTCAACATGGGGTTTCGACTCGATCTCTTGCCCGAGCCGACGTTGCTTCTATAAGCTCTCACTGAAGAAAGAATCGCGTTTATCCCCCACGACGATGTACACGAGGAAATCTCAATGTACGCCAACCATGTTGTCTCGGACAATGAGGACAAGGTGCTCTACCGTAGTACATCGTAGAGCCTCTACGATGTATTCGCCACGTTTGAACAAGACCAAACGATCCACAATTACACCATAGTCGACGGCGCTGCCTACATTTCAACAACGTTGGAAAATATTGCAGCCGCTCCATCCGTGGGTACACAAACTTCCTCCAGTGATAGTTCAAGGAGACACAAATCGGCTGCACTAATTTGATATGAAGACACAAATCGCAAATTTCAAATTTTGTCCTTTGACTGTAGACCATCCTCGATCACAAAAATGGTCTCGTCGCTTCCTCGTCCTCTGCTCGTTCACATCATCGAGTATGCCGCCAACTTCACTCACTCACTGTACCCCTATAAGCGGACTCTACCACTAAAGTTCCTCCAGAATCTGACGTTGGTGTGTAAATCGATCCACGAACAAGTCGACAAGATCACGAATTCCCTTCAAAACGAAGTTTTTCTCTTGGTTTTGAAGATTTTGCAGCTCCTGAAAACGTCCAGGACGCAATTGAGGAAATCCAAGCCTACGGAGCTCCTGTGCGTGATTTTCGCCTTCGACTGGGTCTTTACGAGCCAAATCAAGGACCCTACGACCCGAGACGCTTTAATCTGAGACCAACCATACCAGGAGATGTGGAGGACCTAGAAATTGACTGGAGCACCATGTTCAGGTCGATGCCGGGGCTCAAAAGACTGGATCTGACTATGGTTTCGTTACTCAGTGTACATCTCATTGATATTCTAGTGGCTGCACCGGAGTGCTGCCCGAACCTCGAAATCCTGATTCTTCCGAGCAAAGACGACTTCTTTGGAGTTATGCGAGGACCAATTTTCGCTGAAATCATGACTTTTTAGTAGCAGCACTGGAGAAATGGTTCGTGGAAGGGAACTGTGGAGGACTACGGCAGCTTTCAGTGCCGTC
The DNA here is from genome assembly GCA_012656075.1 of Phytophthora hibernalis. NCBI lineage: Eukaryota > Oomycota > Peronosporomycetes > Peronosporales > Peronosporaceae > Phytophthora > Phytophthora hibernalis. The sequence continues at coordinate 650,878 of JAAKBF010000010.1, forward strand.
GTGTGACGCGGAAGATAATGCACTTATCAGCTCTCAGTTGTTCGAAGCAGTGACCCGCTTCTGCCCGAGAATCGAGTACTTGAACGGGTTTCAACAGGCACTGGACCCCGAAGCTGCAGATTGCTCGGATATGTGGTCGATTTCGCTGGAAAAGTGGCGGAATTTTAATGCTACTTGCACGTCGTTGCGTGCATTTAACTGGACGCTTATTCCATTCGGTGACCCGTTTTTCCAAGCGTTTGGGGATTGCAAAAGCCTCAACTGGAGGCACTTTCCCTCACTGCGAACATGAGCTGGGGTTACGAACATTATCTGCGCGAGTTTCCTGGCTCCATTGAACGTGTTGACGAGTTCGACGCCCACCCAGGATATGGTGTATCTGCGCATAACGTCGGCGCTGCCCTCAGGGGATGTCCAGCACTGACAAAGTTGTCCATTCTGATCGATCATGAAACCAACGAGGAATCACACGAGCGATACGTTGACCCATTTTCCTATAGGGATGAGTTTTGGGAAGCTGTGGCTTCTTCATGTCCGTTGTTGAAGTCCATTCAAATGGTGGACACTTCAAACCATCGACTCGCCCTTATGAGACCCATCGACACGTTGACAGGCCGCACGCTTGTTGCTCTCGCAAGTCTCAAGAGCTTGGGCCAATGCAAGCTGGATCCTGCTCGACTGAGTGGCCAAGAAATATTTGAGTACCTACAATTGGTATCGAAGAATGCTGTCATTGATAGCGAACGAGTGCTTGACATCAGTATTGGAGGACACCAAAGCAGTCGCCTCGCAAAGTTCTACGCAGTCATTGTGACGCTGCTCAAACTGTTATCCGAGACGCGCGAGGACTCTCTTGGTGCAGCTTCATGCCCAACGAACCATGTTCTGCTCATATCGAACCCTTACGAATCGAAAGTGAGGGTAGGATGGTGCGAAGGATATATGCGTGATGAACTGAAGCCACTACTCACGGCTGTCAAAGCGATGCACCCTTCGCTAGCTTTGCGAGTGGAAATCGTCGGACGTAGTGGAAACAAGTTCACGCGAATCGCCAAACTTACACTTAGTTGGCGTCCTCAGTCTGGAGCCCACCCACTCTTCTCTGACATCAGCGAAGAAACATCGGGTCGCGATTCCGACAGTGATGTAAGCATTTACAGCCGCAGCGACAACGAGGACGAGAGCATGAGTGAAGACGAGGAAGGAAACCTCGATCTGTGAATGTGTTTCGCAAGGGTAGCGATTACATGTAGTCCGTCTTCATGCAGTAAACGGGGCTTCTATTTACACGTGGCTTTTTGATATTTTAGAAAAGATTGAGGTTGTTCTCTAAAATGCAAGCTGACAACATTGTCATCTCTATCTCTATTCGATTTTTTCTGTTAGAAAGTTCTAACTTGTTCTACATGTAGAGTTTTGCAATATGCAACTTTAATCGAGACTCGGCACCCAGTCGCTGTAGACGACGCGGCATTGGTCTCGAATACGCGGCATTGGCAGGGCCTTCAGAGCTGCCAACATTTAATTTGAAACTGAGCAACAGCTACTGTACAGTAAATGTAACATCGAAGCCATACGACACAAGACCAATGTTGCGTGCTTGAAGATGGCGATGATGAAGCAGTTGATGAACTTATTTTTCTGGAGGCAATCATGCGATGACCAATTCTGAAGTTCATCATCAATGCAATTGTTCGAATTTCATGCCCAACATTCATCAGATTCCGCTTCTTAATTCTGTCATGTCGGCAAGATGCTACAACTTCGAAGTAGAAAAATATCTCTATCTTTATTGGGTAGGCTAGTCATTCAACTTCCAGTTACTACGTAGTATATTAGAGTAGACACTCAAACCACTTTACAGGCATCTTGGCTGGATTCAAAAGAGCGTCACCGTGGATAAATTGCATGTCATAGTGATTGAGCTTCGTCTTATAGAAGCGATTTTTCCAGTTGTTGCCGAACTGGTTCTCTGGAATTCCAGCGGTGCAACTACGAAATTCTACCATGCCATCGTTATGGAAAGACCTGTGGGGACTACCAATCCTAGTACCCAGAACCCCCACTGATCTGACGAGAGTAAACCAGAAAATCCGTTGCTGCACATGAGCGCATATACATTCGATCGATAGGCTTCTTGGGCTGCCTTGTACGCTGCATTCATCGTGGAGGAGCAATGACCTTTACCTTCGTACGCCAAGCCCTTTAACGCAGTCGTTGGAGGACATCTTCCACTGTTTTTCACCATCGATCTCATGACGTAGTTGGCTTTTGAATTTGCTGAACACGAGTCTTGGACATAATCGGATGCCATACTTCCTCGCATCGGTCCTGCCAAACCCACCCATGTCGTACTGGAATCCAGACGGCACTTCCCGTGGCAATCGCTCCACTGAGCATGAGATTCCCCATTGAGTGCGTCACGATAATAGTATCAGCGATTAATGTCTTCGTACTTGTTTTGCTCACAGCACGAGCTCGATCACACACTTTATATTGCAGTGCATCGCTCGTCCACGTATTGTTCACAGTATTGAGTACTGCATACTTGACGGACGAACAACAAGGCCCGTGCTCCGTCATATTCGCCCAATACGACGGATATGAGTCCACGTTCTCGGGCTCCTCCGTAGTGGTTCCCATTCCGTGAATAAAAATGCATGGGCGTGGTGTTGACTTGCATGAACAACTACCCCATGGAATGCTTAGCTCCGCCTTCAGTCTCCTGCTACTACTCACAGGAACAGATTCTCCGGTAAGGAGAGCTTCTCCAACTGCTGTAATCAACGTTGTCGACACTGAAGACGTGCATTTCTCGTTAGAAGTCAAGATCGGTGCGTCGATATTCACGTGGCTGCTCAGATATTCCACATCGATGTCCATATCGCTGCCGTACATTGAAAACCCGAGCGAGCCTGAAGCGCACAATCCAAAGGTGATACTGTTCACCGAAACCTGAAATAAACTTCCACTAGGACAATCGATTCCACTTCCTGGGACACTCGATACAGGAGTGGCCATATTGATCGCCGTCACGATGGCGTTGATCGGCGGAATAGTGTCTGACTCCGTGTCTAAACACCTTACCGACGGAGATCTGCTGAAGTACGCGATGCCGTCGACGAAAGTGTAGTTAAAATTTGCAGTGTCTTCCTCGAATTGTCCAAACGCGTCGTACAGCACTTGGTCGCCATCCCCTGACTTGACGGGATTAGCGTACATGAAGATTTCCGACTGCCCAAACACGTTCATGGACTTGCGCTTGAGCTTGAAATGAAATCGTAGAGCTGGCCATTCTGTCGTATTATTCCGACGACTGCGCTGGTGCTGATCGGTAGACAACCCGTTCTCTAAGGCGCATACGTGAACGGCCTGAAGTACCAGTGCTGAAAACACAATAGCCACCCACAGGAAACACGACGCCATCCTCAGGAGCAAAATTCTACAATGGTGACCCAGCGCTTGCACTGTGATCTGATGGCAGTTCCTAACTCGCCATTGCCCGTATTCATCGTGTAAATGTTGACTTACTGTGCCAGGTGAACCAGTACATTGCGCATTTTTCCCGTTTTACCATCCTGCAAAGCTGCATGTAATGCTCGTTTAACCCACATAACCCAAGGAATTAATCTATTCAAGTAGATGCAAACCATTTTCAGTAGATTGAATTGATAGCATGATGGACTGCACAACGTTAAAGCGTGGCAATACTTGAGCAGTTGCGCGGTGCGAAGTGGTTTTAGTAGTACTACAGGTGACTGCCGGCGGAAAACTAGAAGGTAATACGGCATCACTGTTGTCGGTCACAACAACCTTGAAAAGGGGCTCAATCTACTTGTATAGATTAATTCCGCTTTGTTTAACCTACATAATCTGGATTGTCCATTCTGTATTTTTCCCATCAACATGCAATCTTCGGCTTTGTCGTATGTCGCATCGACATGGCTACATGGACCCAAGCACAGATTCCGAATTGTGATTTTCCGTCACCTGAGTAATTATTCTCAAGGTGAGACTCGACGTCGCAAGCCAGTGGGTCTAAAGTGACCAAACTAGGCTCTGCGTCAAGTGGCTCACTTGGAAGAAGAGTTTTGGCGGCTTGGATCTTCGCGACAAACCAACAGATGGCAAAGCCGATGAGCTGCCACAAAGTGGCGAGGAACGTTTCATTATCGATCATGCAATAAACTATTCGTCATTGTTTCGGGTACGATATACATACTCATGCAAGGCACTTCGCAATGGAGTAGACATCGGATACACGTTTGAGTGTCCGTAAATTGCGAATACGAGGTATATGTGGCAAGTCGCGAGCTTGGAAATGCCGAAAAATTCTATGTACAGCAATCGCTTGCAGTGACGCAAGTCTCAATTTAAAGTTTGCAACAACAACGGCACCGACGAAAGTCGTATCCAAAGCGCTTATGACACAGTCGCGACCACCAAGGTTGGCTTGCCGAAGCAGAAATAGTTCCAAACATCGCAGTAGCTCTGTTGTTACCTTTTGGGTGTCAATAGTAGCACCATTTGACAAGCGTGCAACTTGGAGAGGGATGTTTATTTTTTAATAATACGAAGTAGCTGGTATTGAAATTGAAGCAAACTCGCGCTAAAAGAATGCGACACGGAAAACTCTGTTTATGGTACGATGTGTACTTAGAAGTATTAAAACCATTTATCTCTTCTACAATTTAGATTTTTAATCTACAGTAAGCTATAGAAATCGCTGCCGCACCGAAGCTTCAAGACCACACACACTTTTCACCAGAGAAACCGGATTTCTTCGGGCCTTGTCGCAGCCGTTACCAAGGAAGTTGAGTTCTGACGTGAAAGAAGGCAGCAAAGTTGACAAAGTTTTCGGAAGACGGGATATATATTACTTCGAAGCACTTCGTAAGTATGCTCGAAGCCACTTAACACACTACTTAAGTATGCTGGAAGTCACGCGACACGACGAGGCCGAAAAAGCGAGTTATAAATATCTCGGTAACGAAAACAATTGTCCATTACACCTACGTTCGGAAAAGTGGGTTCTGACTTTCTCTCAACTAAAAAAGTGAGAAGAGGGTACAGTCCTGGCACACTCTAGCCTCCAGCAGCAAAATAATTTCTAAGTAGTCTCACGAGGTCTGGCATTCAATGATATTGCGCATGAGTTGTCCGTAACCATCGTACTCGCCACGAACCGAATCATGGTCGAAAGTCACCAATTTTTCGTTGAGCAATACTTTTCGAGGAGCCACGGGAGTCTCTTTTGATGACTACCTAATTGTAGATTTTCATTTCTATACGGTACCGGTAATTCAGTGTGAGTAGAACTTGATTATTGGAAGAGGCTACCCAATCAAACAAAGTTTGATTGATAAATCTACTAAAGTAAACATTCGAACCATTTCACAGGCATCTTCGCCATATTGAAAAGCGAGTCCCCAGCCCGGAACTGCATGTCATAGTGGTTCAGCTTTGTTCGGTAGAAGCGATGATTATAGGTATCGCCGAACTTTGCCAAATCAAGTCCGGTAGAACAGCTCTGAAATTCCACCACTCCATCATTTTGCGTGGATTTGTGCGGAACAAAGTGGCCTAGGACCCAGAAGTATGCTTGATACGTCGAAAATATTCCAGAATAGCTCTCACTGCACATCACTGCTGACACGTTCGTTCGATACACATTCTGTGCCAATTCATAAGCGACATTGAGCTTCATTGAGCTGTAGTCTCCGTCGTCATAAGCCAGCGATTTGATTGCCTGATTTATCGGACATTCATGGTGAAGTTCGACGAGTTCTTCAGCGATAAAATTTGTCTTTCCAGCACACGCTTCTTGCACGTAATCGGAGCTCATGCTTCCCCTCATTGGCGCTGCCATACTCACCCAGGTTGAGCTCGAGTCCAAACGACACTCTCCATTAGCGATGGCACCGGCCAGCATCAACCCTCCCATTGAATGAGTGACAACAATAGTGTCACGAATGGTTGAATCCTTGTTAGTGCTGCTTACTGCAAGAACTCGGTCGCACACGTTTTCTTGCTGGGTCTTACTAGTCCAGGTATTGTTCACTGTGTTTAAGTGAGCGAATTTAGTTGACGAGCAGCAAGGCGCGTGGTCCGTTATATTCCCCCAGTACCACAACGAGTCTTCATTTGCTGGCTTCACCTCTTTGACTCCCAAACCATGGACGAAGATGCATGGTCTCGGAATCGACTTACACGAGCACGCAGGCTTCTCACCGAATAAATTAGCGAGCGCAGTTTTCCAGCTTCTTGATTCCTCTCGGGCAGGCGTTTCACGAGAAAGTAGATATTTCCCGAACGATGTTAGTTTGGTTGTAGAAACTTCAGATGTACGATCATCAGAGGTGCTCCCAGTCAGGTCCGGTTGCGTGATGTCCACAGGGTCGTCAAGGTACTCCACAACAATATCCAAATCGTCACCATACAGTTCAAACTGCGATGAGTTGGCAACGCACAAGGCAAACTCATAGGAGTTTAACGAAATTTTGAACAAGTCGTCATTTTCGCACTTGATATCATTGCTGGCAGTTGTCGAAAATCTTGACACAGGCTTTGCATGGTTGATCGCTGCCACAATGGAGTTGATTGACGGGAAATCGTCGAATTCTGAGCTCGAGCATTGCACAACTGAAGCAACGTCACCGCCATTCTGGTGTTTTGTCTCTAAACGCGCGACCCCATCGACAAATGTGCAGGTAACCACCGCGTTGCCTTGTTTAAACGTGGTAATTGTGTCGTAATACACGCTGGAATCTTCCGAAGATACGACTGGATTGGAGAAAACTGAAAACCTGCTCTTGCCGTATACGCGCTTGGATTTTTGCTTGAGCTTGAAATTCCATTTCAAGGATGGCCAGTGCGTTGTCTCTCCAGTCTCGAGGCGAAGTAAGCGCTGGGCGGCGATTGGAACATGCTGAGTTGCGATTGTAAGTCCAGAAAGACTTACAAAGACAACAAAAAACACTGAAGCGATATGGTAAGTAATAGAGTCATTGTGCAAGGCACCTGGAAGTTTGGAAATGAACTCCTGGAGCATTTGCATCCAAACCACATCGACGATTTACAACAAGTCAATCATAATTATCTCTTTCGGCGCTTTGGCTGTGACTTTGCGATGGTGTTCGTACGAAAACATGGCTTGATAAAAAGGATACCGTAGTACTTCGAAGTACATATAGTTAGAAAGCCAATTTAATTTGACATTACGAATCGCTGCTAGTTTACAGCTATGTATTGATACAAGCATCAGCTTCGAAGTTTGATATTTTCAAGACTTTTTCGTGGATTTCTTTACCATGAATGCGAATCAGATGTCTACTGTACCGCCCCTCAAGGCAAAGCTTTTGATTACGGTATGCATTGTTCATCAACAAAGGGCGAAAACAAAGTCTTGGATCGAATCAGCTTCAAAATTTGATGTTTCAAGACACTTGGTGGAGTTCCTTTCCTGTTTATCGCTCCTAAGGCAATGAAATTGATCACGGTATGCATGGTTCATCAACAAAGCCCGAAATATAGCACCTACATGTACTTCTGAGCATTTTACTTTTTTCTGAGGATCGATTTGCACTTTCTCAATTCGCTTAGTTTCGAAAGCTTGAGCTCGAGTGGTATGCATCAGAAACGGGTTCGATCATTCATACTTCGAAATATTAAACAACTTCATGTACAGTACATGTACATGTAGAAGTGCTTGCAAGACGAGCATGCGATTTCGAATTTGCAATCAATACGTTGAACTGTCGTATTCACTAACACGAAAATGTGGTGGCCCATTTGAAATACTTTGAATAGCATTTGCACCCCTGCCCAACAAATCTACATTGGCTACTACTTCGAAGTACTACATGTACATGTAGTACTTCGAAGTATTGTATAAACTAAAACAAACACTCAAACCACTTGACTGGCATGTTTGCCTTGTTGAACATTGCATCACCTGCCCGGAAGGTCATGGCGAAGTGGTTTAGCCTCGTTCTGAGCCAAGTGTCACCGAACTTTGATGCAGGAATTCCTCCAGCACAGCTCTCTCTGTAGCTCTCAAACTTCACCATACTTGTTCTCGTTTGACTTGAAACCAACCAAAATTATGCATAAGTCAACATTTCGTTTGAATATGGGGAGTAGTCCCGAAACACTCACGCTGCACATTACGGCATATACGTGAGTCTGATAGAACTTCTGGGCCGCCGCAAAAGCTGCTTAAAGCTGTGCAGAGCTATAGTCCGATAGAGATTGTACCGCAGGCGTCACCGGACACATACCAATGATGCCTGTGTCTGAACGATGCAATTGGATGCATCACCACACGAATCATGTATAAAGTCTGATGCCATGCTTCAACTCATGAGACCCGCTGACCCAGATTGCACTCGAGTCGAGGCTACACTTTTCGTAGCAATCGCGCCAGCCAGCTATCAAACTCCCCATGGAATGAGTGACGATGATCGTATCTGTGATTTTAGAATCCATGCTGGACTTGCTGACCGCAAGGATCCGGTCACAAACCTTTTCCTGTAGGCTCGCATTCATCCACGCGTTGTTTTCAGTATCCAAAACCAATGCTGAACCTGGAGAATACCTAAATTCCGATAACGTTACACCTACCCATTCGAAAACCTGGACCGATCCTTTTAATAACTGCATTGCAGCATCGCATTGCCAACAGTGGCAGTGAGCCAAATATTAGATTGACACAGACCCATCCGAATCGGATGCAAGACAACAAATTGGACGTGGAGTCGCAACGCACGCTCAATGAATTGTGCACCGACCTTTTCACTTCTCGGTGTTGGACGACTGCAACGCCATCCTGCAGTCGCTCGCACTGCTTGCAGAGACGTTTCCGCAGGCCCAGACTCTGCTCGGTAGACTGCTCTCGCAGAATAAAGACAGTCACCCTCGGCCCCGGTTCACGACTGTTTCCAAGCTGGCGGCCCTAGCAAAGAACTTCCTTTACCAGAAAGAAACAGCTCGTAGTGCGGTGGTCTTGCTGGCAGCACTAGCAAACGGCAATCCGCGGAACCAACAACGCATTGCTAAAAGCGTTACTGGGGTTAAGCTCGACGTCGACCTCACAAAATTCGGCCAGGCTCGGGGCAGTACCGGTATGCCTGCACCCAGCAGCACCTTGTTCGCGCTAACAGTCCCAGCCACAGTCACAAGCACGTATCGGCGATGGAGGAAACGCCAGCGAGAGCTACAAAACTGTCGACTGCCAAGTGGGGTACCTCCAGCACACGATGGCGTCCCTACGCCATGTTACTGTGATGTCTGTCTGGGAGCAGAGCAATTTCTGTCGACGTGGCAGCAACATTTTCACGACTTGTCTCGATGGGCGCGAGACCCTGACACAGAGCCCTCTAGGTGTAGCCCTTCATCATATCTACCAACCGAGGAGTTCTTCCGTGTGTTTCTTGAAGACCATCAAATTATCGCATGCAGTGTCGGGGAGGCTCTAGAAAACCAGAAGAAACCTGAGAGCTCGTATTTCGACAGAGCTCACAGGAATCCTGGTCTTTTATACTATTTCGTGTCTCCAGAAGAGTCCACTGCTGTGACGCCGAGGGCATCGGTTCAATTCAATCCCTTATTTCACGTAAGCGCCATCGCAATAGCACCCGAAATCGACATCGATGGCATAAGAAAAACACGTCTCAAGGCAGCACAACAAAGTGCGCTGCACAACGAGAATCGTCCATCTGATCCATTGCAACCGACCGCACTTACCTCCGAGGAAATTATCCTTTTCACGAGTACAGTTGACGTTGATTTGTGCACAGCCCCCTCAACTGAATTTCCCGACAGTGACGCGGTCGCCCTCAGTTTTCAGGGTCCACCTGCGCACACGAATGAGGATCTTCGTGCTGATTTTTCCAAACTCGAAGAGGAACATGGCCAGCTTGTGCAGTGTGATTCCCTTGCGAACGATGTATGCAGCGATGAAAGCAAGATTACAGCCGCCACGCGGCATGTGCTGCTGAGGATGATTTCGTTTTGTGAGAGAGAAGACCATATTCCACTGTCTGTGATCCGGCACAACTTGAGTCCGTTAGTTGATTCCGAAAAGACCACGAAGAAATGACCACATCCCGCCCAGTGGAGGGCAATGAGACTACGCCACTAAAATTAAGCACCCGAGTTGTCATGACTGCCAAGTTGACTGAACAAGTTCTGCAAATTGACTGTTTTCCAACCGCAGCAGAAAACAGTCTACATGGCTTGTTCTCTGCTCGTATCCTTCAGCGAGAGCTTACGAGTCTGAGTAATACAGGACAAAAAGCAAGTCTCGGTTTGCTTTGCTTGTCTGATGAAGCGCTCGAGAGACTGTTTGAACGATGTCGTGTTTGCACGTGTGGGCGTCCAGACGCTCATGAAGACTTCGGCTCGGTCATTTTCTTGCATCCAATTGGCCCAGATGGAGAAGAGCATGCAGTTTCCCCGGATCCCAACGATAAAGGTGGCGAAGGCTTGGCTCCGGAGAGCGCCCTGCAGAATTCCGCAGCTATTCGAATTCCGCTTTCTGGCCTTTCTTCCAAGGCAAAGCGAGATCTGGAACGACTGGAAACACTCGCTTCCGGAGAGAATCACCATAAATTAACTCGCGAGACTCTGACAGATTTCATGAAGACCCTATCGCGAGTGGTAACAGACTGCAACCAGCGAACATCATACCTCTCGATTGCGAGAGATAAAGAGCTCATTCGTGCAACCACAGAAGTCCATCGTGCAGCTGCAATCTCCCGATGCCGTCACTGCCGAGACCTAATCATTCAGCTCGGTAAGAAGATCGCACTTCAGGTGAGGCCGCTCGATATTTCGGCGGCAATCTCCCAAGCGAAGCGATTGCGCTTGGCAAAACAGTTCGCGCCTCTGTTCACGACATTCTCGTCCACAGTGAGACTTTTGATCTATGGGAAACTCCCGACGCGCGTGTGGAAAAATTGCACTTGGATCACCGCGTCTGGGCTAGTGGGTTCCCTGACTCTGCCTATTATGAAGACGCTAGCACGCGACAGCGCGAGAATCGGAAGCAGCAGCAGCATCTCAGTCGCAAATTGCTCCTCCAGCAAAAGAAAAAGGCCAACGAGCCAAGTCATAGAGCATAGCAGTCAGTAGATAGCAATTAACAGTCACATTTCTTTCTTCGTCCACTCGCCGAACATGTGCTGGTAGTCCTCCACTTGTCGCTGCACAAAGTAAAATACCACAAGACACCGATAGTCAGAAGACAATAACACTCGTAAAAAGACCCTCCTACTTTGAGCTGGTTGTTCTCCTCCAATAGCCGAAGATACGCCTCCGCTTGACTGTCCGTTTGGCGCTTCAGCGCTCTATGTAGTCAGCATTAGATTAAATTAAAAAAGTGACGCAAACCAAAGCTCAAGCCACCCACTCTAGCTCCGTGTCTCTCTGCTGAGCCTCCCCACCGCCCCTCGGAGACACAGCTCCAGGCCACGGGCGTAAGCGTCGGCCGCCTTCTGGTACGAGGCCAAGCCATACAGCGCCTTGCCCTGTCTCGAGTACGTCTTGGCCCACGTTGGGTCCAACGCGATGGCTGCGTCTGCGTCCTGTTTGGCCGGACGGAACTGGCCCAAGGCGCAATAGGCCGCCGAGCGGTTGCTGTGCAGCGTGGCCGACGGCTTCCGCTCGAGGCCCAGCGAGTACTCGCGGATGGCGGCCGCGTACTGTTTCTGGCGGAAGAGCTCGTTCCCGCGCGTCTTGTGCCACGAATCGTCTTCCAGAGACGGCGCGCTGCGACCCTGGGCCGTGGACGCAGACAGCTTGACGGACGCAGCAGACGCCGACCCAAACAACCACTCCATCTGGGTTTTGGAATTTTCAAATGTCCCGGCCACCCACCAGTGGGTTATTTGGCTGTAGCCATTGGAATCACACTTGATATTTGTAAACCGAAAACTTCGTCTCTTCCACCCAACCGACCACCCACACCGCTCTTTTTTCTCGTGGACCCTGCGATTTTTCCATGTAGATTTTTGCGACTCCTGTGGCAAACTTACAAAAATCTGGTTATGATGTTATAATGTAGTCTACACCAGCAATACCAAGAACTCAAAATTTGTAAAGCATTTAATGGCGTCACTCAAGAAAGCTCGAGCCAAGGCGCAGTGTAGTCCAATGACTCTCACGCTCCTGTCCCTGCCCGCGCCCATTTTCTCGTACATTTTGGAGTTTGCAGTCTTCGGTCTGAAGTCGCAATTGGTCCCCTACGCGTACCCTCCATCTGCAAGAGTTGCACAAAGTGGCGCAAGTGTGCAAAACGTCGTTGCAATTGGCGCGCAATGACGTCGCCAACCGCTCTGCAGCCACTTTGGATTTGGGTACAGATGGGGCCATGACCCAAAATGAGGTACCACCAATGTACCAATTGGCGGAGACCCAGCAAAAGTGCGCAACTTGCGGCTGACTTTGGGTAAAGGAGACCGAAGCTTCTACGACCCGCAACCAACGACTTTGGACCAAACCGACGTGGATTGGGCACGTATTTTTGGGTACTTATCCAATTTGACGCGTCTCGAACTGACCAAAACTTCGCTGGTGAGTCGACACATTCCAGAAATTTTGGAAGCGGCTTCGAAAAATTGTCAAAAGTTGGAAGCGCTCATTTTGCCTAGTCGCGGGCATACGGGGATACGTACCTTGGAAGTTACAACCCGATGAAAGGTGCTCCAATTGAAAAGTTGATGACGGCGTTGTATGCTGCCATGGAAACGTGGTTTGAGAGAGGAAATGGATTGCGCCAATTGACGCTGCCGACGAGAAATGAAGTGGAGAGATTTCGGAGCAGTACCGAGTTTCTGGAAGCGGTGATGAAATTCTGTCCCCAAGTCGAGTACTTGGATGGATGCAAGAAGGTTATTTCGTACGGAGACGCTCAATGTGAGTTATTTCGCTGGAGACATGGGCGGACTTCAATGCCAAATGCTGGGCTGTGGTGCCGTTTGCCGACCCGTTCTTCCGAGTTTTTGGAGACGACGTTAAGCCGAAGTTGGAGTCACTATCGCTCTCTGCGAACGAGTGGTGGGACTATGAACGGTACTTTCGCGAGTGCAACGGCGAGGTCGTGCGGCCTCCAGTGAACGACGACGACGACGATGATGTTAATCATGCACTCGACGGAGGAGTTGCCCACGACCACAATAGACCGGGCTTCGGCTTGCTTGCCAGGGAGGTAAGCTCGGTCCTAAGGGCGTGTCCTGCTCTGACAGAGTTGTCCATCGACATCAACCAGCTCCACAATGGAAGATCGCAATATATCAACACGGATCTGTTTGGGGACGAGTTTTGGGAGGCAGTGGTCGATCACTGCCCCTCCTGGAGAGAATCGAGATGGCGGACTACTCGGGCTACGAGAACTTTAACGTCAAGTCGTTTGGCACGTTAACCGACCGCACGCTGTTGTCTCTTGCACGTCTGAAGCATTTGACATCGGCGGCACTGGCACCTGCTCGTCTCACCGGCAAAGGAATTTTTGAGTATTTGCGTCAAGTGACTAAGCTTGACGCGTATGGTGGTGAGCGATTGATTGAAATCAGGGTGGGAGGTCATCAGCGTTCCCGCTATCACCTCCAAGATTCTACACGGAGATCGTACAGTTCCTCGAAATGCTGTCACAGACAAGCGAGGAGGCTCTCGGCGCGGCTACCCGCCGTCAAAAGACAGACATCTACATCCAGAACCCGTACCAGTCGAAGGTGGACCGCATTTGGTGCGAGCCTTACATGCGAGACCGCCTGATGCCTTTACTGGAATCTGTCAAGGCCAAGCACCCGTCGGTGGAGTTGGGAGTTTGGCTTTTAGGTCGTCGCGGCAACGTATTCAGTCGCATCGACTTCATTTGTCTTAAGTGGGGGCCACAAACTGACTTGGACCGTGTAGTGGGTGGCGGCATGAAAGCCCAACCACGACCACGCAATGCAGTCGAGTGTGGCAATGGCAGCAGGAAGCAGCACCTGGTTGCAGTCAGCCATGGTGCTGCGGCTCGCGGAGCTGCGGTGTTGAAGATGAAGACCGCAGGCACCGACTCGTGGCTCAGCAGACACGAGAGCTGCGCTGGTGTGCCCTCGCCGACTCAAGCTGGTGCAGGTAGAGAACATCTGTAGGATGGTCGAGTAGAACGTCTTCACTGGGACGCTAGTGAAGGCGATGTAGAGCAGCTAGTCGGCGTGCATGTTTTCTTTTCTCACTTTTACATTTACTACCAAGCCGGCAAGCGCAATACACTCGGCAAGAACCTGAAGGAAGTGCCAGCTGTGTTCGCGTTTTTCAAGTGTGACCTACTACAGACCGTGAACTTTTTCACGAGTGGCAAGAGGAGGATGCGGAACGTGACTCTTACCGTGATGCCGCCATGGAAGAAATGATTAGCGGTGACGAGGGTGACGGGGAAGGCGATGACAACGAAGAAGGATACAGCGCACAAGATTTATTTCTCTGGCAAGCCATTATGGCTCAATTCTTGAGTGGGGAAGATGACTGAGGGTACAGGTCCGACGTGGAGATGTACTTCTCCAGCTTTTATCGTTGAATGAGCTAAGTCATGGTATGAACGAATACACGTACGATTTCGAGTTTTTAGTATCGGTGAGTAAACTGAAATGGTTTTTTGAAACCATTTCCTTAGGTGGGACTGAAACCAGGTTAGATCTTCTGCTTAACAACGCAATTGTGATTTATCCAGCCACGAGTGTTGGAGAGAGTAAAGTGTGGATGAATGGCGGACGCAAAACCGAAACGTGAACTTCTATACTTCAAAAACAACTAAGTAACGCTACTCTTTCAACTACAACAGACACTCAAACCACTTGACAGGCATCTTCGCTTCACTAAGAAGTCCATCGCCATAGAGAAATTCACTGTCGTAATGATTCAATTTGGTTCTGTAAAGGGAGATCGCCAGGTGTCGCCGAACTTGGAGGCGGGAATACCGGCAGCACAACTTGAAAACTCTACCATACCATCGTTGTCGCTCGATTTGTGGGGGACTGTAGCGCCTAGCACCCAAAATTCCGCCTGATACTTGGACACTAATCCAGAGTATCCTTGACTGCACATTAGAGCGGACACATTGGCCGTATAAGCTTCTTGAGCTGCTGTGTACGCTGCGTTGAGCTCCGTCGAGGCGTATCTCTCACCCTGATACGCTAGAGACACAAGAGCTGCGGTTGGCGGGCATTTTCCGGTGATATCTGCAACTTGCTCTAGGAGATCGTTGGTCTCTCCTGCACACGAAGCTTGAACGAAGTCTGAGCCCATGCTTCCTTTCATTGGGCCGGCCATTCCTACCCAGGTGGAGCTTGAATCTAAGCTACATTTTCCAGACGCGATTCCCCCGGCCAACAGCAAGTTACCCATCGAATGCGTGACTAAGATGGTGTCCTTGATAACGGATCCCGTGCTAGTTTCGCTGACTGCAAGAGCTCGGTCACAGACTTTTTGCTGCTGCGTGTCATTATTCCAAGAATTGTTTACCGTGTCCAAGACCGTAAACTTCATTGACGAGCAGCACGGCGCGTGGTCGGTCAAATTGCCCCAGTAATACAGGAATGAATTGACATTCTCAGACTCGTCCCTATCAATTCCCATGCCGTGGATGAAGATACATGGACGCGGTGTTGACTTGCACGAACAACCAGGTTTTTCAGGATGATGCTCATCCTCCGAACCGCTTTCGGAATGTTGAGCTGCATCATCCGAATCATCCGACCAAAACGTAAAGTCAAACTCAGCTTTCAGATTCCTCACATTGTTGGAAACGAACTGTCCCGTGAGCAGCGATTTTCCAATCAACGACATTAGGAATGGTGACACAGTCGTCTTGCACTCGCCCGATGCCTCATCAGGTGGCAAAATCTTCACTTGTGTGTCCAGACACTCCACTTCGATGTTCATGTCATCTCCGTAAAGCTTTAGATTTGACGATCCGGACGCGCACAAAGAGAAGTGGATGCCATTAATCGACACCATGAACAAACTTCCAGTTGTACAACCATTGGCGTCACTGCTACTCGCAGCCATCTCAGTCGCTTCATTTATCCCACTCACAATCGAGTTAATCGGCGGTAAATTGCCCGATTCCGAGCCGAGACACGATACCGTCGGGATGGTGGTAGTATTTCCCAAAGAACTTCTCGAAATGAACGCAGAGCCATCCACGAGAGTATAGTTGTAGCATGTTGTGTCTTCCGTGAAAGTTGCAAAAGCGTCGTAAAGCACACTTGCACCATCCTCCGACACAACGGGGTTGGCGAGTATGGAGAAATCTGATACACCAAACATCTTCATGGAGCTGCGCTTGAGCGTAAATTGGAATCGAAGGGATGGCCAGTCGGTTGCCGTGGTCTGTTGTTTTCGCAAACGGTGATCACCATTTTGCCGAGCTGATGATGTCTGGATCAGCGCAAGAATTATTACGAAGCACAGGTAAATGCATAGTTGGAAGGAAGACATTTCGCTGCAGGTTGGCAGCACTCGATTCCAGCGGAAAACTTAAATGAGCCGTAAGCCCTATAAGTTACATGTAGCTCCTTTCGAGTTTCATAGCGCGATGCAATGTCCACTTCCCCATCGCCAACGGCGATTGCTGATGATTGCTAAGGCACATTGCTTCAACGTGTTTCGTGTTGGCCTTTGGTTCACTATGGACTCACCATCCATGATGCTTGCCGAGTTTCATTAATTAATAATGGGGAAAACGTCAAAAGGTGTGTATACCCGAAAACCTTGTGTCAAAAACGTTTACGGAACGCTCTCACGTTTCAAGTACTGACACTGGTTTTAGTGGTAGCCAGTGCATTCGGGCCGAAACCCGAAACCCACCCAACTCCGGGTTTAGGCGGGTATGGGTCAGAACCCGCTGGGATCAATGCATAGCAATTCATCTCAACATACCAGGGTTCGGTAGTAGTGGCAACTTTGGATTAGTAGTGCTAATGCTAATATTAACGAGATCTGGAAACGGACCATAGCATTAGCATTAGTAGTTAGGCTAGAGCGTTAGTATTAGCACTACTAATAGTACTACTAATGTTCTACTAACGTTAACGCTACTAACGCGCTGCTTTCGAGATACGATGCTTGCTTTCTTCCATTCCCCAGAGCTCAAGACAATTTTGGCGCAGTATCAGTTGGCGTTGAGCTCACTCATTGTCGGTCCTTCACCACAGCGAGCTCGTAGTGAATGATCCTACCGAAAAGACTCGTTCTTGAAAATCCGTTGAACAGACCCGTCCTAACCAAGTGTGAGCAAGTTTTACAACCGAAGGACATTTATCTTGTCTAAATTCGGCAAACCAGATGTACACGTCGATTTGCTGACAAACTTGCTCCACTTTCCAGAAATGAACGTTTCCCTGTTCCTTTTTGCATGCTGAACTTGAGTGTGCCTTTTAAACGCCTCTTTGTTAGTGTACTAACTCCTCCAGATCACTGTCGTTACAGAAGTACCTGTGGACGCATTTGCGGCTATAGAACCTGCGCGTTTGTCGTCTTAATTTTAACGTGAAGGAGGTACAGCAGAAAAACGCTACATGTACAATTTTACCTTTCCGAGAGATCCACGTCCGTTCAGGTGCACAGCTCGTTACTGCATAAATGGTGCACTGGACTCTTGTAAACGCTGCATTGAGTCCCAGGAACAAGCACTCTTAGTACATCTCATGGATTGATTCGCGTAAGAAAGCAAGCGAGGGATAAGAGAAATGAAAGCGGGAGAAGGCATCAAATCACCCACCATGCGCGGCCTTTGAAGATCCTTCAATGGGTATCAGAATAGTAGTACTAATAGTACTACTAAGGCTCTTTTTCGACTACTAATTTGATTAGCTCTACTAACGGCTTCACTTGACTTCGTTATCATTATCATTAGTAGTAGTAGTGCTATTAGCACTACTAACACCACGAATGAGCTCACTACTACCGAACCCTGACGCCCGTTTCCTCCCCATCAGATACTGTCGATACTGGCAGCCCTATACACACCTACTGACGCACTTTGACCTGTATGTTTTAAATGTTTTTCTAACTGTATTTTTGTCGCTTTCTGTATGCAGGGTCCTTGATTGGGTTGTCAACATGCGCAAAAATAGATATATTTGTGTGTCTACCAACTGCCTCCTCCTCATGCACTCAAAGTTTGGCCCTGCCCTCTTCGCGTCCCTCTCAAGGGCAGCCAGACTGATGTTCATCCTCTGTTTCCTGAAGCGTAACCGTCTAACGGTGCGGCAGATCACGCACAAGGGCCATAAAAACGGTCTGATATGGAGGTACGTTACTGCTTTGGATAATTACTGCTCATTCCTATATCACTCATGAAATGTATGTACATGTATGCTTGTAGGCTGTTGCGAACGTGTTCTCGCACTCTATACAGCACACGGTAGAGGAGGACGGCATTCTCGGCTATCTGTCCGGGCATGAGAAGTATTCCTCCATCTACAACATGGACCCAACTGCCGTCTATATCGACATGAATGGGCGCACTACGGTCGACTTTTGGGGCTCCAACGGTTGATGTTGTGCAAGGTAAAGATGTCTATTTCAGTATGTTATGAACTTTTCTGACGATTTGACTATATCTGTAGGAGGCTCGGTCAATGGCTTCCGCGTGTCGGTATTCCTGGCAGCGTTGGCCACGGGCCACAAGTTGCCTCCTTTAGTCGTATTCGCAGGTGTACCCGGTGGTCCAGTCTCGCAAGAGATGTTGAACCCGGCGTTTGGCGCTGGAACCGTCGAGCGCACCGTGCAGAAAAAAGCATACTGTGACGCTATAGTTATGCTTGACTGGATTGAAAGGGTACGTCGTTTGGTAATATGGTTGTATTGTCATTTATGGATTGTGACTCTGTTTCATTATAGGTCTTGATGACGGATGCAAGTTGTTAATTCTCGACAGTTTGTAGATTCACAAGATGGCTTCGGTCCGCGACGCGTTGCAAGAATGCTGCACGCAAGTCGAGTTCGTTCATACGGGGGTGACAGGAATATGCCAGCCCATAGATGTGTCCGTGATGAAGGCCTTCAAGAACCACGTCACGTACGTATTTGAATTTTCTAGTTACTGGTTTGGTCATTTCTAACTTTATGCTACGTTTTGAAGGAATGTGTATTGTCAATATCATATTAAACACCCGTTTCCGGCGAATCCGTGGGAGAAGAGAGCCTTGATGTCCCGAATTGTGGCTGAGGCTGGGACGCCATTCCAGCCAAGGTCATCGCCAACGGCTTCGTCAAGGCAGGTTGATCCCTACCGGACCGCGCGACAGCATCGACCGCTTTGGAATTCATGATGTGTCGGCTAGCGATGCGCCACTTGTATGCGATGAATAATTTTTGTTTCCTTTTTGGCAATGACATATATCGTATTATGTGATACGGAGGATGTGTCACCTTTATGAAAATATCGCATACATCCCTTTTTCTAACGTTTTTACGTCGTGTTGCACTATATCCGTGCGTTGCGGTGAAACCTTGGTTTACGGTACTGACACCACCCATAAAACGGCTTAAACCACCGTAACGAATATCGTAATCACCGTAATCCCCTACCACTCGGGCATGCCTACCAGGATTCTCTGGACTGTTATCAGTCACGCCATGCCTACCAGCGACGCTGAGCTGCTTCTAGTGTCCCTCAAGACGTTTAAAGTGACCAAGAGCCATGTGGTATATCCAACCACGCAACCCCGCACGCGATACGGGTTCGACTCCTCGCCTGCAGCTGCGAGAGCTGCTCGCGCGTAGCGCTTTACGCCGCGTGCACATGGCGTGGCAAGACGCTCGTGCAGTTAGCGGACGTGTACAATATGATCGCGAGGGTGAAATCGTCAGGTGAGTGATGCGTCGTTAGTATGCAGGTTGCTCTGGTATGCTCTTCTAATACACGATATATGTGGTTTGGTATTAGGTGGTTGTTTCAGTGACGAGGATCTTGTGGCAGAAATGCTGGTTAAGTTTGATCTGGAGGATCCTGGAAACGTATCTGCAGTCGATGAAAACGCAGAAGGTCAGACCGCTGTTGTGACGGTTAGTTCACAGCACATGCGCAAGTTGTTCAAGCGATTTCCCGAGATTATGCTGATTGACTGCACGCACAAGACAAACAGGTTAGTACCATGTTTGCTATCACTTCCCACGTTTTTCCATGTTTTGAAGACTCACTTATAGACCATGTTTGGCTATGTTTTGCTATGTTTCATTATTGAATTGTGCGACTTTCCGATACAATATCAACTATGTACTTTGATGGTAATGGATCAGTTCGGGAACGGCCAGGCAATGCAACACTCCGTCATAGAACGAAATGCGGATTGGCATATGATGAAAGTCATCAAGCAGTTCCAGGATGTGAACTATTGGGAGAAGACCAAAATTATAATGGCTGATAAGGATGTGAATGATATCGAAGTACTGCGGAACATGTTTCCTGACGCTCGAATCCAGCTGTGTCACTTTCACGTGCTCAAATGGTTACGCGGGGCAGTGCGAGACACCACAAAGTATGGAGTGTACAGCCATGAAGTTTTAAAGCAGATGGACTTCTTTGTTCATAACATGGTCTACGCCAACTCTGAGGAGGATCTACAGCAGCATGTCGACGAGTTCAAAGCGTTAGCTGGTCGAGCCGGGCGCAAAGAGTTGTCGAATTACTTTGACGTGAACCGGGTTGGCTCTACCACATTTTCGCAACAACACCAATAATCGTATTGAGAGCTTCTTCGGAATAAGGTGGGTCTGGAGAGATCAATGAGTATGAGACAGTGTTTGGAGAAGGTGATTCAGTTCCAGCGGCGCAAAGAAGACGAGTACGTAAGTAAGGATATAATGCCCGGGACAGTGAGAGATATCAACTATGGAGAAGAGATGAGCCAGCTGTTGGGGATGACGAGTGAGTGGGTAGCAGAGATATTCGTCACTGAGTACAAGTTTGCAGTCGATCCTGCCTCCTTCGAAATGTACACGCTGGACGACGAAGAATCGTACGTCACTTTTCTTCGTGATGGAAGATCTCATCGTGTTGACAAGTTCACGTGGATGTGCACTTGTGAGTTTTCCGCAACCATGAAGATGCCGTGCAAGCATGTAATGCTGTACCGGAAACATGTCGCTCATTCGCTGACGATTCCGTACTCGTCAATACCAGCCAGGTAAGTGCACTTCACATATTGTCCCGTGTTTTTGGCCATGTTATTGTCCATGTTTCTAAGATGTTTTTAACCATGTTCTATGGTTTGTGTCCATGTTTCGTCCATTTATTGCACCAAAGGTGGTTGCATGTTGTCACTTTGGAAGAAGAACTTCCGGTCGTGGACGTATCCCTGCGCATCAGCACGAACAGTGATGACATTACACGAACGAAGCGGATGACTGAGAAAGACAAATACAAGAGCGCTCAAAGTGTCTTCAGCAGAATCAAAAGCGAACTCACTGATTTGCCAGATGAGAAGGTATAGGCAGCACTAAAAATTTGGAAAGCTGGTGCGCAAAGCTACCTAAAGGAGACGTGGCCATACCACCTCCTAGTAGCAAAGACGATGAGACCCTGCCGCCGACTCAGTGTGCTGGGACAGCAAAAGAATCAGCACTTGAAGCGAAGGACGACAATCAGCATAACCACTCAGATGTCGACGAGCCGAAGCCAAAGAAGAATATGAAACCATTCAGCACTAGAAGGCGTGTGGGTCGTCCGCGAAAGGATAAAGCCGCAGCAAATTCGCAAATTAGTCGTGAGAGAAAGGAGTACAACAAAGGTGCCAAGTTACGGAACGCGTTACGTGGAGATGACGTAGCTGACGTTGTTGAATTTCTTAAGACGCACATGCCTCCTCTCAAGGAGCTATCGTCATACCTGAGTTCGTGCGAGGTGCGGCACCACAAATATCGGAACAAAGACATCACCGTCAGGATCCGTGCACCAGTACGGCAGGTCGTGATATACCGGCTATCCGAGTCTATGGTGCTGGAATCTCTTGAACTAATTGCGCGCAAGACGCCATTTGGCCATGCTATGGATCTGACTTCGCAAGGAGATGCGTCTAAAGATAGTTGGGTATGTAATGTAGCAGGTCTTGGCAATTACACGCAGCTTCAATTGATGGCGATTTAATACCTATGGAGTATGGTGAACGCGTGCAAAGATGGTATGGAATGCAACTCTTGGCTTATGAGCACTGTGGACAGCGCATTTGCAGATGAGGGGGCCGACGTGTTAGCCCAGCGGATGCTGCAAAATTTGCCGCATGATAGACTTCCTGGTTTTGGTGATGAATTTGAATTGCAATGGAGCCATATATACTGCGCAAGAGAGAAGTCCTGGTACAATGACAACCTGATCAATGCTTTCGTGATGACTCTTGCGGCATCATACAACAACAATACGACCATATTTTTGCCGATCCTGAAGACACAAGCTCCGAACAAAGGCTCGCGCATTCCCCCAACTACGCTGAGTTTGGTCACAGCAGCGGAAGAGGACATCGTGTTCATGCCGATGAATGTCAACGAAAATCACTGGGTATGTCTCGTGGTGGACCGGCCTCGGACTACGATTAGCTGCTAATACAGTTTCGACAAGAGGG
This sequence comes from Phytophthora hibernalis, assembly GCA_012656075.1. Lineage (NCBI taxonomy): Eukaryota > Oomycota > Peronosporomycetes > Peronosporales > Peronosporaceae > Phytophthora > Phytophthora hibernalis. The sequence goes on from JAAKBF010000010.1 coordinate 673,488, forward strand.
ATAATCAGAACTTGCTAGCGGAGTTGGCAGAAGAACTCGTCAAGAATTACCTTCCGCAACAGTACAACGTGGTCGCCGTGCACAGCCCCATCCAGAGAGATGGTGATAATTGCGGACTATTCGTGTGCCTTCACTTTTGGCGGCGTTTGTTCAAGGATGCAGGTAATGACTACACCACCGCCGGACTCCGTCGTCGACGCTGGGATGTTTTACACAAGGTCGTGACCTTCAGCTATGAAAGCAAGACAGACGCGACGCCCGGCCAGGATGTTTTACACAGGGTCGTGACCTTCAGTGATGAAAGCAAGCCGGACGCGACGACCGCCCAGGAAGAAGTCGACGCGTAAGTGGCACAAGTTCATCAATACATGTTTCCATGTTACACCCATATATCCATGTTTTCGTCCATGCTTCCCTGAATGGATACATTACTGGAGATAGGTCTGAACTATGAAATAAGAGGGTGTCGGCATCGCCGCAACCTCGCGAGCACAATCAGTCTTCATTTTTGCGTCCTCATGTCAATATGATTTCTCCATGGTTGAACATGATTCAAACATGGGCGTAAGATATTCGTGGTAGGGACTGCGTATCTCTGCTCGAGCTCGGGTTGCTGCACGTATACGTGTGCGCGCGCGGGGTGGGCCGGCGGAAAACGGGTTCAGGTGCGATGCGGCGATGAGAACCGCGTCCTACTTCCAGCGATGAAGTGTCGATCGGTCAACCCCAACAGTAGCCGCAACCGCCACCACGGTATTACTCGTTGACTCGAGCAACTTAAGAGCCTATAGAAACAGAAAAGTTAGCTAGAAGTGTTTAAAGGAAATTTGACTTGATACGTACACGCAGATTCTTCTTGTTGGTGTTTTTAGGGCTTCTGGGCATACCATACGGCGCGCGAACAGTAGAATGATGGAGGTCATTTGCGCGCGAGATATTTGAGCTGGTGGACATGGAGGCTAGTTGACTTTTTACCGGTAAAAACTAGGCAAAATTTAAATAGACGACGCCGTTTTACACCTGTTGCGGTGAGCCCGTGGTTTACGGTATAGCACAATTGCTAATATAGCAATTTGGGTGCTGATAGTACAGTGCGTTTATTTCTGGGCGGTGGCGGTGACCAGCACCGAGGGGTCCAGTCGACCAGGGAGTCCACACACGGGTCTAAAACCCGCCACGCCTACCTGATCAACAGGTTGGCCAACATCAAGTGGGACAACAGCAAACGTTTGTTCCGATCGCTGACCCACGTACTGCTCCACGGTACTCAAACGCGCCAAACTACAGAAGTGTGATCAAGACCTTCAAAATCGATCCTTTCGATGAATCGGGCCTCCCAGGAGCAATTGACTCGGGTGTGGCCTCTTGGGTGAAGCGTTTCGAGGCTCTGCTCGAAATGCACGAGGACCTTCACCAGACTTGGCTCCCAGAGAACGCGAAGATCGCTCTTCTTTTCCAGAATTTGAAAGGAACAGCCAGCCAGTGGTATGTAGCCAACATGCTCGAACTTCGCTCGCGGTCATTTTCGAGTGTTAGCAGAGCTCTCAAGCGCGAGTTCGGAAGCAAGCTATCTAAGGCGCAAATCGGACAAATGGTAGCGTCCAAAAGAAAGATTCCATCCGAAACGTAACGTGAATGTTCGCTACGCCTTCGCTCAATGGCAGCTGCCACTGCTCATGATGGAGTCGAAACGTACGAGAGCAACAACTTAGCACTGAGCTCGTTCTTAACGAACGCTTGGCGCAAACACTCCGACAACCTACGAATGGTAATCCGTGAAGACTCAAGCCAACCATTGCGAGAGCTGGATCGAGCAATTTCTAGGCTTTGCACCATCGCAGGTCATCAAGGAGTCATTCCGTTATCACTCAGGCGCGATGTGCAACCAAGACAACCGACATCCTCGTCTCGACAACCAGACAACAAACTTGATGAAGCGACGAGCGAGTGATGACAAAAGGGGAAAACATGCAGCCGCGATTTCTCTAAGCCACGCTGCGGAATTTGTGGAAGAACTAGGACACACCACAGGCTATCATGACAAGTTCGTGGAGCGAAAGGCAAGTGGTTTGGCAAATCTCGCACGTTCGGGCGAGGAATCTAAAGAGATCGACCAAGAAGCAAGCTATGACGACGAACTTGAATCAAAGTAAAACGAACATCGGGCATTTGACTGAAGATCGCGGGAGCCGCCAACAACCAGGACTCAAGTATTTGACCCTGGAATCTTAGACGGTGCCCTGATCATCGACTTTGGCTCTACATACCACATTACAGGAGCCAGAGAAAAACTTTACGATCCCCAGAGCTACGAGACTCACGCCGTCGAGATAGCAAACGGCAACTTAGTTTGTGGTGACCAAAAGGGAAAAATGGTGGTCGATCACCTCAATGGAACTTCTTTGAGCAATGTGATTTACGCCCCCGGCTTCAAGCAGACTTTAATTTCCGTAAAACAATTGATCGACGAAGTCATAAAGGTGGAGTTCACCGACAAGGAATGCCTCATCAGTAATGCACGGATCTGTACGTCGAGGTGTGTATACACTAAATATCCCATCCGGCATGGCCGCCAGTGCCTTTCGACCAAACTCCATCAAAGATTGGCACCAGCGTCTTGGGCATCCAAACTACCCTTCAATCCGCCAACTAGCCAAATCCGATACGGTCAAGGGCCGAAAGATTGTTGGATCAATGTCTCCTCCTAAACCATGCGAAGTGTGCGCACGAGGAAAAATGAATCGGTCCCCAGCGCCTCGACAAGCCTCGAAACCCATTCAAGCGCAACGTGAGATTTGCCATGGAGACATTGCAGGCCCATTCAAACGAAGCTACAATGGCAACTCGTACTACTACGCGTTAAAGTGGGATGGCCACACAACAGTGTACTTCATGAAATCCAAGAACGACGCTGCTGGTTGTTTTCGACACTACATGAACAGTCAACAGACGATTTAGCAAGCGCGACGGGATCAAGGTGTATCGATTGGATAATGGAGTCGAATTCATCGCTGGAGATTTTAGACAAGTGTGCGACGTCGAAGGAATTACCATGGAAATGTCAGAGCCTGAGGCACATTATCAGAATGGAGTCATTGAAAGAACACATCGGACAATTGCAGACTCAGCCAGAACACTCATGATACAAGCAAAGCTCCCTCATTACCTGTGGGAGTACGCCGTTCGAAGCGCCGTGCACACAAGAAATCGTGTTCTCTCTCGGTCTGATCCGGACAAAACCCCTTTCGAGAAGTTTTGGAGAAGGAAACCTGACCTAAAACTAGTCAAAACATTTGGTCAGCGCTGCGTCGCCAGAGAAAAGATCAACGGCATATAAATTCCGACCAAAAGGCAGGACAGGCATCTTCATCGGCAGTGACCCCCAACGAAAGGGTTATTTCGTCTATGTCACTGGCCGAGGCAACCAAGTCATACATAGTCGCAGCGTTGTCTTTCTAGAGCCACCCAGACAACGGCCAATTGACAACATTTCGGACCCGAACGACGACCCAATCCGAATCTACACTGAAGGAGACAACCATTCCAGTGATGATGAGGCAGATGCGAACCCTGAGAGTGAAAGCATAGCTGTGGTGCCGAGCGATCGACTTCAAGAGTCTGTTGGTCCCCCTCTGACTCCAGCCCAAGTAGCTGCGTAAAACGGCACCGAAATGCTGACAAATTTACGCCGCTCGGAACGATTAGCCAACCGTTCACTCGGCCTCGTCCTCAGTGCGGCCCACGTTACAATGCGAGAAGTCACTCAAGAACCACTAAAACTGAAAGCGGCCAAAGCGTCAAATGAGTGGCATTTGTGGGAGCAAGCTATACAAGAAGAAATTGCTGCTCTCAAGGCAAATGACACTTTCGATGTCGTCGAAGCTCCCCTGAAGCGCACATTATTGGCTCCACCATTGTCTTTCGTGTGAAGTTGGCTGAAGATGGGGAAGTTGAACGATTGAAAGCCCGAATATGTGCTCAAGAATTCACACAAGAATTCCTCAAAGATTATTTTGAAACGTATGCTCCAGTTGCCAGACTGAACTCGATTCGTGTATTTCTTGCGTTGGCTACCCAAAGGGATGCGCGTACGTCAGGGCGATGTCCCTACAGCGTACGTCAAGGCAGGGTTGACTGAAGTCATCTATGTCCGGCAACCCCGCGGATTCGAGGAAGTCAGTCGAGCCCATGTGTGGCGTCTGAAAAGGGCACTTTACGGCCTTAAACAAGCCGGCCGGGAGTGGAACATGGAACTGAAAAGGTTTCTGGTTGAGTATGGACTATGCAAGACTCGTGCGTGTATATTCATCCAACTAACGAATTGATTGTGCTCATTTATGTCGACGATATCCTCATAGGGTATCAGGACGACCGTGCGCTTCAAAAGTTGATGCAAGCTCTTCATACCAAGTATCAAATCAAGGACCTCGGTGATATACGTTGGTTCCTAGGTATACGTATCAACATGAACAGAGCGCGGGGTATTACGACACTGGATCAAACGCAATACGCTTCTGAAGTGCTACGGCGATTTGGGATGGAGGATTTTCGACCCAGAAAGACGCCTTTGGACCAAGGAACCATTTTGTACAGACGAGCTGAAGACGACGCAGAAGCTGGAGATGTCCCTTATCATCAGCAGTTGGGGCCCTCCTCTATCTCGCCCGTGTTACCAGACCCGACATCACCTTCGCCGTCAACCAAGTTGCTGCTCATGCTTCGAACCCTGCCAAATCACATTGGATTGCAGTGAAGAATATCCTCCGGTACATTGAAGGAACCAAACACTTTGGTTTGACGTACAGGCGAGACAAATCTGCAGCCCCAGTCAAATTGTACACTGATGCTGACTGGGCCAACAACGAAAAAGACCGACGATCCGTGACTGGAGTTCTCGTACAAGTATTTGGCAATGCAGTGTCTTGGCAAACGAAAAGGCAACGTCTCGTGTGAAAATCATCAACGATTGCGGAGTATATTGCAGCGGACGACGGGGTGGAAGAAGCTTTGTGGACGCGTATGCTTCTCAAAAACTCACGAAAACTCAAGCCAATTCAGCCATTCCTGCAATGATCGACAACAAGTCGACGATCAAGCGTCTCACCAACGGAAAGAATTCTGAAGCCCAGAAAACCGTCGACTGTCGCTTCTTTTCAATTCGAGACGCTGTGAACTCCGGTGATCTCCAACTTACGTAGTGCCCGACATCTATCATGCTGGCGGATGGATTAACCAAAGCATTGGGAACCTCACGTCTCCGAGAATTCCGAACAGCGATTGGCATCGAAACAATGACGCTCAGCGCTGGTGGGGAAGTGTTGAAGCTGTGATACCTGTAGTATCCAGTTAGCACCATACCTGATTCCTTTAGGCTCCTGATTGCACCAGATCTACAGTGCTGTCGTTCTCATACTTAAGCTCGTAATGAATCACTCTCGTATTTGCTTTTGGAACACACTTCGTACCAGGAAGACCAACAGCGGTGTCGTCTACAAACATGAGGACTGGCGAGCTACAAGTGCGCACCAGCGGTCATGAAGGACTAGAAGCTCGCGGTGGCGATTTGCCCGTCGTGGGCCTACTTGTGACGCCGCTTTTTGATCATGTCGGCCGCGACCTGCTCGTGGGCCTCGCTTGTCGTCGATGTTCTGCTCGTGCCCCCTCCCTTTGTTACTGTAGTGGTCCTGCTAGAGAAAGATGAAGCTGTCGGGATCACCTGCTCGTCGTGGCCAATGGGCCCCACTTTCCTAAAGGTTGGGGCATGAAAACGTGCCCTTTTCTACCTCGTGCTATACCGGGTCTGGTACCGATATTGGGCAAATGACAAAAGTGATTTTAAATTAAATGCAGAAAGCGTGGTGATAGGCGTGGTTGATTTGCCAACCACGTTTCCTGACACACAAATTCGCTAATAGCATCTAAGTGTGCACGTTTTGGCACTGCAACAACAACAGCATTGCTATGGAGGTGCAAGCGCAGATGTAGACTACTAGCATACATCATTGGGGGCTGGACAACGTATGCCCACACGCGAGCCTTAAAATCTCTCCAGGCGATTCAGGTGGTCATAAAACTTCGTGGAAAGTCTTCGTGGCGCAATCGGCTATGGCCCGTAACCGTAATGCTACGGATAGGGAGAAACTAACGAGCCCATTTTTTTCTTGGCTCGCGGATGTAAGGTACATATACAGGTACATTCAACACCTGGCGAGAGCGTCATGATGACACACGATCGCATCTTGAAGTGCCAAAGATGTAATAAGAGCTATAATATTGACGCCATTTCGACATTGGATTCTTATGAAGTCTCGCCTCGCCTCCTGTGCACCGGTAACAAAATTCATTTGAATAGAAGTTTGTTTATATCTGGAAAGTTGTAGTCGTCTTCTCGGCGCTCACTTTCCAACCAGCTCAACCGACAACGATCGCTCCACCTGTACTGTTCAATATGCAAGCAATTGAAGACTCGACATCCACCTCCGTACCCACTCCAACTTCTCCTGTCCTTCCAGAAGGGGCTGAGCAGTTTACGATCCCACCCCCACCTGAGTGTTTCTACCCGAGCTTTGAGTGTGCTGAGGCTGCCCTACATATATGGACAAAAGAAAATGGCTTCAATGTATCCAAGCGTACTGCGGCCTATCTACCGGGGAAGGTCATTTTTATTCAATACTATGAGTGTGACCGCGCGGGTTTTCCGAAGAATACTGGGCGTTTGGTGGAATCGGAGAGAGTGCGGACGATGCGAGGATCGAAGCGCATCGGCTGTTCAACGAAACTCAAGCTAGGTGCTGCGCGAAATACACTCCTTTTCCTTGCAAAGATGAACATTCTTTCACTTTTTGCCCCGTAACTGGCAATCCCTTCGCCCCGCAGCGTCTCGCTTTGGTCGAGCCCAGGAAGCCATCACGGAGACGTCAAAGTAAGAATGCAGTAGGACGGAGTGCGACGTGGAATAGTAGTTCTGTAGTTCTTCACAACACGGAGGTCCGCTTGTTTCACAATGAGCACCGTAGTGAATTCTAAGCTCGCAAACCAGGTCTATAAATTTCAATCTCCTATCGATTGATGGCATTTGACGAACATGTCCCCATCATGGGATAATCAGCTGTATTTTTCGCCGCGAGCCAAGAAAAAATGTGCTCGTTAGTTTCTCCCTACGGATACCCGAAGCGTTGGGATATTCGTAGCATATACCTGCTCACCTACTTCGAGGAATATAGCGGACGCTGTGTACATGCCTGCCCAGAAAGCTGTCGAAAGGGGGTCTGAAAGCGGATCGATCACCCCCGCAGTGAGTATGTTTGGATGTTTGCATGCGAACACCATTGCAAGAGATGTCCGCGGCCGAACTCCAGGACCTAAATGGCAGCGAACATGCTGTCGCACTTCTCCACTGTATCTGCAACTTGCAGCGACATCAATTTCCAATGTAAGCTTACCTGAGCTACGGCTGGACACACAATCACGCCTTTGTCATTAAGTAGCCTGTTGGTATTATGGATTTGTTCACCAAGAGTAGTATACACTGACACATTACGCCGGCAGTTTTTTATTTTCCATAATTCTTGCCTTAATTATTAGTCGAGAGTAGGTGTAATCGATTCTAATAACCAGGAGGTGTTTCTAACCAGACAGCCAATCAATAGTCTCAGAACGTTAGGGTCATCAAATTGATATTATATAGGTCCGAGAAGCGTTAAAGCTCCTTTAGTACCGTGTACCTTCCTAATTAATTAAATTTCTATTAAAAAAATTAAGACGGTATGTATATAGATACACCCAACATAAATCATGTCAAGCGAACTAACTTTTGGAAAGTATAAAGGCAAGCCTATCGAAGAAGTGTATTCTTCTGATCCTGGTTATTGTCGCTGGGTGTTCAACCAACCCAGTCTTAATATTTCTGAGGAAATAAAAATCTTCCTCCACTCTAAGTTTCTAACCAATGACAACTCATACATGATGAGTTGGGGGAAATACAAAGGTAAGAGCCTCAAACAGATCTGTCGAATTGATCCGAATTACATTGATTGGCTTCGCAAGAGTCAATTTGTGATTGATAAATGTCCAAAGCTATTAGCAGAATTGAACTAAGGTATTAGTTTTTTTCTTAAGCTGTGGTAAAATCTATCACTTCGCCGGTTAGTCTATCATAGGTTAGTTCTTGTTCGGACACAACTATGACCAGCATGTTGCAACCTTGGCACCCTGCGTTTGTTCCCGGATCTGGATGAATGTAGGAACATCACGATCAGTGAGACGGCTAACGTCAGCGACGAGAACGCGGTTAGTCAGAGACCATGTCTGGTAGTCAAGAAGTCCATTGACCAATTCAGGAGTCAGATCACCATTGATCGCTGAGATCTTAGCGATTTCATTTGTGAAGTGGTGGAAGTCATAGTCATGGCTGATATCAAATACTTGCTGAGAACCGATTCGAACGTTGAAGTTGCGGATGCTTGAGCCAGGATGGACCGTCCAAAGAGCCGAGTCGAAAGGACTCTGGAACTCCTGGACAGCAGCAGCAGCAAAGCTACCCGTCTGTTCTGCAAACGGAAGAAGAATTACATATTTAGCATTCTTGATAGAAGCAGATAGTTGGAGATCGAAAGCAGCATTAAACTGAGTTGATTGTTTGCCGATTCCAGCTCGCTGCTTGAACCACTGCGCATAGCAATCGTTGTAACGGACTTTCTTCACCGGCTTCGAAATAATCGCCTGAGGGTTCTCAAGATGAACAAATGGAACGTATAGGCGAGAGGTGGTGAACGGCATGTAGGTACCATCAATTGTGGGCTCGAGCGAATTGACAACAGCTCCCCATGCAATGCTGAATCCAGCAGAAGCAGCAAGGACTCCAGCCATTGGATTACCTGTGGATGAAGCAGCGACCATGACAGGACAGGTATTGCCGCTTGCGAGAGTAGTGCTCGTTAGAGACATGCCCTTACCAGAATCAACAGTGACAACAGAAGTACCCTGATTAGCACGGAATCGAAGACGGATCTGAGGGTTAGCCATCAAATCAAGTTCCTTAAATATCGGGTGGAGGTCAGTTAGTTTCACCTTGAGCATATAGTTCCACGTTCCCATGATTCCATTAGCCGTGGCAACTCCAGCAACGAAGGCACCACATGCAGTTTGATTAGCAATGTTCGTCGAAGCCGCAGCCGCACCAAGTGAAGGCCACGTCGAAGTAAAGTCAGTTCCAGCACTAGGAGGATTTGACAATAGACGTCTTACGAGTCCATCGTTAGCGATGGAAGCACCACCAGAGGGGGCAGAGGTGGCAAATGAGGAAGAGAAAGCTATAGTGTTCGTGAAACCATCTCCAGAGGTCGATGATGCGGCAGCACTATATAAAATGGATTGAGCAGCATCTGGGTACATGAATGATTCAGCTCCATGCTTTTCAACATACTGAGGACTATAGCCTGTCTGAGCGCGAACGTTGTTCCAGAATAACTTGTAGTCAACCATCGAGACTGAACGGATCGTCTATCCGTTCAGTTCCAGCGACATGCTGTCGATAACATTCCAGTTTCCACACTTGAGTGTAGCGCAGAAACGATTCGCAGCAGCTGTCTGGGCAGTACCACCATTCTTCATCGAGACCTTATATGGGAGCATGATGTAAGCATCACGAAGACAAGCGAATCCTTCGCTTCCGTTAAGCTGTGCAGTGGCGTCGATAGTGATAACACCATTCTGGTATGATCCTTGGTTAAGATCGATAACGAAAGGAACGCGTTTGCCGGAAGAAACCTTGATCTCCGGGTCGCTTTGAAGCGAACTCTGGTATAAGTACTGATCGGATAGTTGAGTTTCGCTCATAGTTGATTCTATATGCTGTCTGATATACATCGAGCTAAATTAAAATAATGTCAGATCTTATCAAGCCCATTACCAGCGACCACGATCTAATCAAACTTGCAGATCTAATTGGAGTACATCTGGACGGAATATTTGAATCGAATGAAATAAATAAACCTATTCCAAAGAAAGGGACTTTTCTGGTACTGTTGAGACCTCCGAATCGAGACGTAGGTCATTGGACATGTGTCGATAGCGGTGAGTACTTCGATTCAATGGGCGAAGCTGCTCCTACCAAGTATGAAATCGGAAAATACAATCCCAAACAGTATCAAGGTACTTACGGAGACTATTGTGGTATATGGTGCATGCTATGGTTGTATTGCAAGCAACACAACAAAATGAGTCTCTTAACTCGATTCAAAGACCTGAATCTGACGATTCTTTAATTTTAATGCAGTGTTTCTCTCATGAGATATAATCATGATGCTCAAAGAACTCTCAGTTTCATCCGATATTCCAGTAGCAAAGCTCAAGAGAGCATTCAAGACTGGCACACTCTCCTTGACTAAGGATGAGTTGCAAGGTTCTGGTGCGACGCTCCATCTTCATCCTGAATCTTACGCTAAAGCTCTTCGAGCACATAAATCTGGTAAACGTACTCGCTTAGCTATTACTCACAAGGAGATTGGCTATCCGTTCAAGCACATGCAAGGCAAAGGAATGCATGGAGCCAGCATATGGGGAAATATATGAGGTGGAGTGAAATCTGCTTTCAAATTTGCCAAAGACTCTGGTATATTGTCGCGTGTTGCCGACGCCGCTGTTCCCGCTCTTGCAACCGCACTTGGAGCACCACAGGAGCTATTCCAGTGAGAGCCGCTATCCGCTCGATGACTGGTATCGGGGTTTATGACAGCGACAGCGATAGTGAGGCTAATGATGGAGGTCGTTTAACTATGAGTGATGTTAAAAATGGAGCGAAACGTGCCCTCGCGTACTCGAAACGTAAGGGGTTCTTACTGATGCTGTTGATGCTGGTGAGAAGTATCTTCTGAGTAAGGCTACCAAATCAGAACATAGTGATTTGATCAAGACAATTCGTGGTGAGGTTCGACGTCTTTATGGTGTAGGAGTTTCAAAGCCTACGGAAAAACCAAAGACTAAGAGATTCGCTAAGGGTTCGCAAGAGGCGAAGGATCACATGGCTAAGCTACGATCGATGAAGAAGGCCGGTGGATCCTTCAGGATGTGATAAAAAAACTACGATCTGTCTATTTTTTGGTCGAAGCAAGAGCATGATCGACACTGACGTGTCTCGGAACTTTACCTTCTGGCCGTTCTGGTTATAGATACTGATACTGATCGTTGAACGCGAACCATTGTGGCAATTCATCCATGCATATTGAGAAGGCTTGTAATTAATGAGCTGACCAATCCCGGCATCACCTCGGTCAAAAGCACTCAGGATATCACCAGATGCAACGTACTCGTTCTTGATAAGATCACAACGAACGATGTAGCTACTCGTAGGGTGGATCTGAGGAATGATATTAGATAGTTGAGCACTTGCCATTGTCGCCGAGGTAGCGGGATATGTAGCTGTAGTCAAACCAAGCATCGAACCAAAAGCGGCATTGTTGATGATGAGTCTCGAAACGCGAGTCGTTGTTGGCAATCCAGTACCTCCAGATGAGTATAGTCCAGAAGACGGTCTCGTGTATCCAACTGGTAGACTCGAAGGAGTTGGTGAGAAATCAATCTGAGCTGCATAATATACGCTGTTCTCGGTTAGTTTGATGTAGAAAACATTGTTTCCAGATGCATCGATTAGATAACATCCTACATTGACCAGAGCTGTCTGAATACTTCTGTTGATATCATCATAGCTGTAGTATCCGCCTTGAAGGTTTATGCTTAGCGTAGAAGTCGTTGCCGCCTTTGGAACCTCAAGCTGAAAAGTGGAGTTTTGGAATTGAATAGCATCGATGTTGTACTCAGAGTTAAATAGACTAATTGACTGGGTCGCACAAACAACATCGCGAAAATCAGCTGCCGAACCCGGGAATTGGTATCTCCATGTAGAGTTGTATCCGTCTGCTACAAGGTTTGTGCTATCAATTTTCAAGAAACTTGCCATGACGACTATATGATCAACGACAAACTTATTCATAAATTTCAGTTGAAATTGGCTTTTCGAAGTTGTATCTGATTTCCCTTTCACAGAGTCGATGAGCAACATCTGGCCTTTTCTTTCTGTAGCTTTGTTGTAGTAATAGACAATCGATTGATCATCCACTCCTTTGATATTGAAATCTCGGACGACCATCTGTAAATCTCGCTTTGAATTAACTTTGAGGATCGCTACATACTCAGTTTAACCTGATCATCTTATCCGTAGCAAAGTAGCTATGGGAGAGGAAAATGGTACTCAACTTGAAATGTCGTCCTCTGGTCATGTAATGTGAGAAGATGTTCTTCTGAAGTAGCTTATCATTGCTATAATCGTCTATGATAACGAGCTCAGGTTTGTTGGAGCTCATGGGTGTATGACGTACCTGATCAACTTTGGGAGGTGAATCTGGATCAGCAAATGTGATGAAATCTTCGAGCTTATCTCGGAGATACTCATGAAGCTCCTGGTGTGGATTACGAGCAACAATCGTGAGATGGGCAAATACGTGAGGGGAATGCTTGAGAATGAACATGCAGAGATTGTTCTTCCCGCTAAACGAGGGACCAAGGACAACCATCCGAAAGAGCTTCTTTATGTCAAGCGCTAGGATATCTCCCATAGCGGCAGATTTGAACTTCTTTGGGAGTGAAGCTCCATAGTTTGGAATAGCACTCATCTTTGTATTTTTTATCGCTGGATCTATATAGATTGAGGCAAAAAAACATGAGTTCTGGTTTCGCGTACCCTCAACCGATATTCATATCACCGATCTACAATCCTGCGTTCTATCTGACGATAGACGACAGTGGATATCTATCATACGACTATGCTTAGACACTTTATCTTAGCAAGAACGACTACCGTCTGACATATATCACTGGCATCACTCCAGGAGAAGCCGTCAGTGGGAGAGTCTTAGTACTTGACGACACCGGCTCTATCGGAACTATCAGCTCGCTCACTGCTACCAACATCTACGGGAGTATCAAAACAGCAGCACAACCAAACATCACGTCGATTGGAGCTCTATCGTCTCTCACCGCTACCAACATTACACGTACTTTACTAACTGCTTCACAGCCTAATATCACTTCGATTGGAGCTCTAACAGGTCTTACGATTGGAGGCAGCCTTGTATTCACAGGCGCTTCTCGATCTATTACAGGGTTAAGTGCATTAACAGCCACATCGATAAATGGGACTCTAATCTCGCCTGCTCAAACCAATATCACACAAGTAGGAACGCTAAACAGCCTGACAATGAACATGGGAGGAATTGGCATCGACACCCCTGGCCTCAAGTTCGGAGGAATCACATTTGATCATTCTTTATACATCAACATTACACAAGGTTCGGCTACTCCTCAGCAAGCAGTTGTACTTGGTGCAACGAAAGGCATAACCGGTCTCGGGTTTGTTAGCTGTGACACCATAAATGGAAATACGATGGTTTCAGGAACAGCAGGCGATTTTGGAACATTAGTGATTGGAACAATTCAAGTGATATCTTCCAGTAGAAATATCCTCAATGTTGGAACTATCACAAGTTCGGATACAATCAAAAAGATTCGTACAACCAGTGGTCAATCATTTACTTCTATTAATGGAACGATCACGACTGCTCTCTATCATTTCCTTAACGGCGCGGCATACTTCGGAACGACTACTGCTCATGATTTTGTCCTACAGACACAAAATACCGCTCGCATGACCATTTCTGGTACAACTGGAGCAATCACTGGAGTAAGCTCTCTTACCGCTTCTGGTACAATTACAGCAGGAACTTTGGCTGGATTTCTAAGCTATGGCAACCAAACGTCAATCACTACCGTAGGACCATTGACTGAGTTAGGAATCAATACAACCAATTCGACCGCATATTGTGAGATTAAAGGCTCTGGATTCGACTATTTGGATGGGTCATACACTCGCATGTGTCAATTTTCTGGCTCTAATATAACGCCATGCGAATTCCAGATAGAGGTTCATAATGGTTCTAACGGCACTACGACCAATGCAAGCTGGATAGGCAATATTACCTCAACTGATCTTCGGTTCGGAACGGGAAACGCGACTACAATGATTTTAACAGCTGCTGGACGACTGGGATTGAATACTACTACACCAAGCACTCCTCTAACTGTTAATAATGCTGTTAATTTCACATTTGGTACTGGTGGTTCAACTGTCTATAGGCTACGCACAGACTCTGGCGTGACCGAGAGCGCATTAGGGCCTATTGTATATAGTGTAGCGGCTAATTTCGCCGGATACATTTCATGCACGGCTATGGCGATGACTTCTGATAGGAGGCTCAAACGAGATATTCAAGATGCTCCTCTTGATCGTATCAGGAGACTCTACGATAGCGTCCAAGTGAAGGTGTATGATTGGATTGAATCTGAGAATCGACCTGGTCAAGAAGTCGGCCTAATTGCTCAGGACTTAGTATCTGCTCATCTAACTGATCTGATTAGTGTATTTTATCGTGATGATATCGAGGAAGGAGAGAACTTAACGCTTGAGCCAGCAAAGCAACAGCTCAATGTCGATTATAGTCGAATAGCGGCGTACAATATGAAGATGATCCAGCATCTAATGACTGAAGTAGACGATTTAAAAACTCGACTCAGTAATATAGAGCAATATGAAGGACATAACCTATCAATTCAAAGTATCAAACAAATGATTGAAGAAATACGACGCTCTGCTTAGCGACGGGCGTATTGTATCGTTTGGCGGTATTCGGAGCAATGGTGACCCTTATCATCAATACAGGGATACAACCTCGCTAAAGACGTACAGCGCGTTTGACCACAACGATGCACAGCGTCGAGACAGATACTATAAAAGACACGGAGCAATCGATAATGAGCGCCCATATTCAGCTGACTGGTTCTCGAAGAAATTTCTTTGGTGATATATATGAGTCATGGGTTGCTATCCAAGTAAAGCAATGAGAACTAATCTACGCAATGATGAGCCGATTCATGTTTTAGGGTCGACCCTTTTGAGAGCTGACCAAATCATTGTATTGGGTGAAAGTGTCTTTCTCCCAACTCAAACACCTGATGGTGAGTCTACCATACTTGAGATCACTGT
Organism: Phytophthora hibernalis; assembly: GCA_012656075.1. NCBI lineage: Eukaryota > Oomycota > Peronosporomycetes > Peronosporales > Peronosporaceae > Phytophthora > Phytophthora hibernalis. The sequence continues at coordinate 688,582 of JAAKBF010000010.1, forward strand.
CAGCGATAAAAATTGCCGTCTATCGAGGGGGAGCCAATAAAACAATGAGAAGTGGATTAGCTTAGATAGCGAACGTCTTGACTGTTTTTGTTCTTTGGCGCGGGGCAAAGCCCCCACCCGAAGCCCCTGGGATCTTTTCTTTGGTTGGTAGGCCCATACCTTCCCTCCCTGAGTTTGAGTCGTTGCATCTACCATCTTAGCCGATTTATCGAGATCAGTCGCCCAAACGGCTGCTTGGGTCTTCTGAGGTCGATCACTGATGATGAAATTCTTCATAATGCCTTTAAGCTCAGCAACATTGAGATCGGCGTTGTCGCCATAGCTACCCCCGGATCTGGCGATGATGTGTGTATTGAAGAAGAACATGGTCGTATCTGTTTATAGTATCCGAATTATAATATCACGAAACTCGTTATCCGAGATGAGATGATTGCTGTACATATCCACTGTTAGAGACTTCAGCTGTTTGATTATACTCGGAGCATCATTGCCTAATTCAAGCTCTCCTGTTAGTTTATCATATTCGGCTCTAAGCGTCTGTAGCGGATCCTCGAGTTTATCATGGAACTGGTACTGGAGATGTGTGATGGCGAGGATCTCCTTAATCATTTTTTTATCATCGATACTAAGTTTATCGTACGCTGCTTGATCGATGTTCTGCTTATAGACGAGGGTCTTGATCATCGCTTGAAGATTATCGCTAATCGAACAGTTAGGACCGCATTTACGTCGATTAGGCTGTACCAAAACCAGTGTCTTAGCATCAAGGTCTGGCAAACGAATGTACTTGCTACCGAGTTGTCGACATACGTACGCCAATGGAGTAGCTAAACCTTGAATCTCGTTAAGATTGTATGTTCTACCCCGTCTGACTACTCCATCAAGTGGAGCGACGCCTGCTCCCATAAAGCCACGTCCCTCTAATTTAGGACGAGCATCCGAATATCGCTTTGCTTTAGACTGATAAACAGACCTGGTAGCTTTAAGAGCTGATTGTGTAGCTTTCAAGGCTGACCTTAACGATTTTGCGTTTGACCCTTTAACAGCTTCCTTTGCTGCTTCATATCGCTTTTGAGCCTCGCCATAAGCTTGAAAAGTTGTTTCAGCATCATCATGAATTTTCTGTAGGTCTTTGTCATGGTATTCTCCTACACTCTGTCGCGTGACATTTTGAGCAGTTTCTACGATAGCCTTGTTTAGAGCCATCAAATTTTGATCAAGATTTTTTGACGATCTTTGTTCAGTTTCTTCTCCTCAACTCTCGCTGCTTCGATATCATTAGAAGGAAAATCATAATTAACATTAGAGAGGTACGCGTCTAATTCGTCAAAGTGATTCAACATCGATGTAAAAGTCTCCATCCACTGGATTGTCTTCATTAACCCCTTCCAAGCAACACCGGAAACTTGCTTGTGTTTTCTGTTGCTACCAATTGTGATAATATTGAAAGGCCGAGAGGTTGTCGGCTGACCGAAATAGTAATCTGCGTGGGGTCTGGTTCCGTTTTTGAATTTACAATCGGAGGCATCCGAAATGGAATAGCAATGTGCTCTCTCGCCAGCTGAGTGTAATAATCCAATAGTATTTGTTTTGCATCGCTGTCAGGGATTGATAGATTTTCATCTCTGTCTTCATTCAGCTCGCTTTTGATACCATGTCGCGCCTCTCGATCATCATCGTCGGTTGTCTGAAATTGTTTGATAGACCTTTCAACGTCAAGCGTCCCAACCATTGAGAGTTCTAATCCTCTGCTTCTAACCATGCTTAGAAATGTACTAAGAGTCGATTGCCAATCAACTTTGTCGATCGCCGACGTATGCTTCAAATTGGATTCTTTTCCATAAATGTCGATAGATGATTTATTAATCCAAACGTACTGACGTAGATTGGATTCATCGGATTTGAACCTTTCCTTGAAAACGGGAAGTACACTCTTCATAATTCCATTCGATATCAACAACTCCTTGTTGTTTAGTAAAATCCACAGTAGTTTTATCCGGCTTTGGTCATTGTCAGAGGTTGTAGATGTTGATTTGTTGGTGAAATGAATGTCATTAAGTCTCCTATCCTAAAGCTTCACATTGAGATATTCTAAGTCATCACCTGCACGCTTCTTCTTCTCTAACCGCATAAGCGTTCGAGTTCGATTTTCTTCATCACGCATGGATCCAACTTCGTCGATTGAGTTGCTTTCACCATCATAGTACATACTCCTGATTTTTGATTCAGTTGCAACCTAATCAATCGTTTCATAATTATATCGCTTCTTGTTCCCTACGATGGAAATAAGAGACCCTTATCTCCGAGACGATATCTCGGATCATCGCTACCAGTCTTCCTACGGATGGGATGAATTCGAAGAGCAACCCAATTTGGATTCTCTATGAATAGATTTTTAATCCATGATCTTGAATCAACTTGCTCTTCAGCATCCATTGTTTTCTTCTCAGGCGGTATCGTAAGTTCCGTGTTAATTTCAGCTTTCGCCGTCGGAGGTCGAGCTTCAACGCTTTGGTTAGTTGTTTTAGGAATGGCATTTACTTCAACATCTATGACTTGGGGAGATGACTGCGACCCTACCGATGATGTTGATAAGTCAGGGTTTTATGAGAGTTTTCATCATTCAGTCTTTTTAAAGATTTCAGCGAGGCTGAGCTTCAATATATCAGGGGTTTCTTCATCAGGACCAACAGATATATCAGTCTGAGTTGAGTCTGTTGATTTCTTCGCAATGGTTGCTATATTTTTATCTTCATCGCTTGCCCATGACGCACCTTCGTACATACGCCTTTTGATTTTAGCTTGTTGCAAGCGTCTTTGCGAACGTTCAAGTAGCTCTTGTCGCTTCTTCTCACGCTGAGCGAGTGAAGTGAAATTGGGGAACATTGCGGCTATTAGAACGAAGTTCGAAGGATCACAGATCTGAGAACAAGTTCTCTAAGCTCTGCTCTATATCTTGTGTATCATAAAAAATGAGTACTCATAATTACCAGTAGCTCGGCATAACTGAATCGTGTCGAAACGATGCATATGAATGACATACATGATTACGCTCATTTAAGAGATTGAAATATCGATCCTTGACAGAATGAAATGCAACACCAAATATTTTTTCTAATTCACGTTGGTACATGCGATTTGAAACCGTTTTACGAAAATTTGCTACTGCATCGAGATTTTGCAACTCAATTTTGATACGGCTTACCTCCTGAATGACCCACAGCTTCCGTTGTAGCTTAGCAAGTTCTATATCTTTATCTATGCAATTCTTACACATTCCTATATATCAAGTCAGATATAAAACATTAATAATCAATAATTTAGTTAAAGCTACGGAGGACGTCTCTATCAAATTTATTACTAAGCTAATTATGTCTCATTTTTTTACGCGGGTCCAATACTCCTTTTCAAGAGTCGATCTCTTATTTTTATTGATTAGTCTGAGATTTGAGAATGGCTCCCATGTGGTATCATCGTATCCTACCCATTTGACTAAATATTTGTGCTTACCGGATCGCATTTTCTTGTGGTCTAAGATCTTCTCTGCTTCAAGGATATCCCCTCGATTAATTGTAGCATCACTTGTCTCAGATATAATCATTTTCAGGTCATTTGGAGCCTTGTATAGAGTATGCCCATTTTTCGAGCGAATTTGGACTCGGTAGCCATCAATCCCTACCACAGAATATACAGCCTTGCTCCAACGTGCAGCCTCCTTTTCGAACGTCTTCTTCTTGAGTCGGTATAGTACATTTAAACCAATACTGAACTCGTTCTCAATCCTATCAGCCTCACCTTGATTATGGGTCAGATCTGCTTCCATCACTTGACCTCTAGCTTCATTTGGCGCCATTCCAATAGATCGATGAACAGTACTGTTGTAGTTGCCAATAACGTCGCTGATTAACTTATGGGTAATTCTCTTAAAATCCATCTTGATGAGTCTTTGCTTGATAGTTCTGTTGAACCTTTCGATTTTGCCCATAGTTCCATGATCACCTGGCTCGTTGTTGAAATGTTCAATCTTTTTGGTCTTAAAAATTCTTCAGCTTGTGAATTTATAAATTCACAGCCATTATCGCTCGTTATTATGTCAACTTTGTGAAGTCGAACAAACGCCTTGAGAGCTGTTAAAACAGTAGGTGCAGTCTTATTCACCAATAGTTTAGCATATCCGATGCGCGAGTTGATATTGATACCAGTCATAATCGGTTGTTTCCGCCAGAACGCAAGATCTATTTGCGATGAGTTGGGGTTGTGGGAGGCAATCTTGAACCCATCAAAGCTTTTCTTCTGCTCTTGAAACCGTTGAATATCTGACTGAGTAGCATACCAATCCTTTACATCCTTCAACGTTATTTTTGGCTCTAGCTCTCGGGCCTTCTGATACAGCGCTTGAGCTCCAACATAACCAGTTCTGGCGTTATAATAGAGTTTGTGGAGGAGATCATTGATCTGTTCTCTCACCATTATTCTTATATAAGATTCAAATAAAATAGATGTGATAGCTTGGAGAACCTTCTAAATATCAAGTGGAATAGTGCTAATGCCATCATCAAGCACTTTCCGCTTGTCGTACCAATATGACAAAGCCGTCTTGGTCTGACTGTATGTGATAATTGATTTTGTCTCTTTCGACAGTCTAAATCCCTTGTTAGTACCTTGAAGTGTAATGCGGTCGCGAACAACGGACTCAAACCCTGAAGGGTTGAGAACGTCCTCATTTCGGCCACGACTCTGCTGCACGCCCTTAGCTGAAACCTTAACCTTATATGACTCATCAGGAAGATAGCAAATATAGTTCTTACTGAGAGTGAGACATCACCAGACCACTCATCCTTGAATAGACCAGGGGTACGGCGATTAAACTTAGCCACTTCCGTGTTATAGTCGCGTGGGAACCAATCGCACTTGTGCTGTGTGAAGTAATCACGTGGCTCAGGTTGAATACAGTTCTGGAATGGATTATCACAGCTGAATGCGATGTAGGCCGAACCCGTATCCATTTCTTGGTACTGAAAGTCGGAGCGATCGAAATAGAAGTCAATGCAATCGTAGTAGAACTCAAGCATTCGTAGTTTAGCAAGCTGATAGATAGCAATTGATAGATGGATTGGGTTTTTGTTATTAAGGCCACGTTTCTTCATGGTTATCTCACATGAATCGTTTAGCTCCTCCAACCCATGAAACGTGAAGTGCTCAATACGCGACTTGATCTTATCCTCATTCGATTCATACTTTACCTGCTTGTGCTTACTCATATCCATCCCCGATCGTCCAAAGGCACTGTTTCCAACTAATTTCATCATTTCTGCAATCATAGCCTTGGTATTATCTTCATCGCCGATGCGTCGTGCACTCGACACAGCATCCATAAATGGAGCAAAAGCCTTGTGAGCGCTGGCCTTAATGAAGCTGTAAGTCTTAGTGATTTCCATTCCATGTGATAGATACCATTTGAGAAGCGGTGCGTAGATCAGAATCTTTTCACCAAAGTAGCTTCCAATCAGCTTGCGAGCAGGCTTGGCTTGGTTTTTCCCACGAGTATCGTTGTTGTGATACATGTGTGATCCAATGATGTTGTTATCGGTGCAATCGATTAACGTATTCTTGAAAATAGACGTCATCTCACTAAAGTACTCTTTAAGGTGATCTGGGGTACGAATGTCGCATTCAAGGAACCCAAATATTTTGTCTGCCTTGATGTCTTCAACAATACTGGGATAAGCTTCAATAGTGGTCAATCGCCCGCACGGCATATAATTACCAAGAGCCCAGAGGTAAAGAGCATTGACGTCATAACCGATGATCTTTTTACGAGCTTACCCCTCGAATTTTTGTCTTGTTGCGCTTAGCGTAGCGGTTGAAGATGATTGAAGGTCCACCGGCGATGTTAGCCTTCATTTTACTGTAGATGTCTTTCTCCTACCTGTCTATCGAATAGACAAGCTTGTCCGAGTTAAACTCAAGTAGCTTCTTGAAGCGAAATCCTCTTAGAGACATATCCTTACGGGCGACGTTACATTGAACGCATGAAATGAGGACATTACCATCAATGTGCCCCAGCTTGTTGTTGACTCTATCGGCTGAAGCAGTATCAACAGTTAGCTGACACCAACATAGACCGCATAGGTATTTTTGCTTTTTTAGCAACATATCTAAGTGAACTAAAGTCATATTTAACTCACGTTTCGCTTCTACATCCTGGCGTTTGTAGCCAGTCATACGCTTGGCTGGGAATCTGAAAGCCTCAGCAGGTTCATTTTGAGGACGTTGAAGCTCATTGAAGCAGGTTTGATACATGACCTTCTCCGAGAGCCCTGGAAGAGAAACACCATCAGTGAACATGTCGAGGTCAAAACGCTTGAACAGTTCACGCTGTGCCTCAATAGCCTTGATGAATGGCACCACATCTAAATTATTGTACCAGATAAGTAAGTCTTTGATGGACTTCATTCCATAGTGCTCCCACACGAACTTTACTCGCTCGTAGTCGGAGTTGCTTATACTGGTACCTCGAAGCGCACTATCGAATGCTGATCTGGGAGGGATGGTATTCTCGTTTAAAACCTGGAAGGCTTTGATGTACTCCTATGGAAATAACCCCTTCCCAAGACCACATACACACCTAATCTTGTCATCGCACCTGCATCCACCGATATATGTAGTAAGATACTTCTCGTAGCTTGTTCCAGCAGGAACATAGTTGCTAATATCAAGCATTTTCATGTCCGAAGTCGCGATGCACATGTAGCTTGGGTTCTTGATCACAGATTTTATGTTTTCCGTACCGATAACGGCAAATAGATCGCTCTTAATTAAGTTGATATCGTATCTACCAGAGTTGAATCCTAATACGGGCACTTGATCGAGCTGTTGCTTGATCTTACCGTAATCAGATCGCTCTTTCCCGAAAGAAATTGTTTTATGGAAATTGAAGAAGCTATTGTAAGTACCGTCCTCGATCCAGCTATCTACATCGTCCATTGAGTACTTTTCCAAGCTTTAAGCCAGGAATCTCCATACCACTAAAGCCGTGAGCTTTAATAATCTTCTTCAAAAGTGGCTCATATTTGTGAACATTGTACTCTTGAATCTGTAAGCTGACTTTGCTGATGTAATCAAACATATCTTTTAGCAAAGCTTTTGGTTCATCGTTTACAAAACATCTTACTTCTCCGGAGAGGCTATCAGCCACTGATACCGAAACAGGAATGTGTTCATTCATAAAGACTGTGCTTTGACCATGCTCGATACCTGTTGGCTTAAGTATGGTCTCAAAATCATACACGATGAAGTGATCTATGTAGTGATCAATGTGTTTAATAGAGTACTTCGTCATCATTGATTTGATGGAGTTTTGAGGTGGTCTATAAATAGTTGGCTCAGCTGGAAAACTCTCAATATTGACAAGCTCACATTGATTCCGCTTATGATTCTTCAGCTTATCAGCGCTAACGAAGACCATCTCACATTTTGAACACTGATACTTACTTTGGAGCATATCGATGCTCTTAATGTACAGAGCGTGGTTCTTATGAGATAGAATGGCCATGGATTCATACTCCTTGTCAGAGCGACGAATACACTCAACAATTCCTGACTCCACATCCGTGGTGTATACGTTGATGCTGATCTTGAAGCAGTCCTCAAGTTCATCAAGCTCTAAGAGGTCAATAGGTTTCACGCTCTTGAATAGACTCAGAGTATAGTTAATACCCTTGGAAGAACAGTAGCGCTTGAATGCTTCCTTTACTTGAGCCTGAATCCTACGAGGATCCTTCTTAGAGTCTTGCAACAAATGCCATGCAATACAATGGAAGACGCATTTGTTGTTCGTCTTGGGAAAATTGATCACATGCTTGTTTTCGCGAATGATCTTAGGAATGACAGCTTCGCTATCACCAAGAGCATGATTGCGATTGTAGATAAATATCTTAAAGCCTGTAATCGCATTGACCTTGTATCCAGAGCTGGGATAGTTTAGCTTGTCAGCCAGCTCCATGGATTTGATTTCCGAAATGACTTTTTACGGATATCAGCCTTGCTATTGACCGCAACAGGAGTGTTAAACACGTAGGTATTACCCAGGTTCGGGTGAAAGTATCGTGTTTCATTCTCATCGCTGAGACTAATCAGGTCGTATCCTAGAGCAACATTCACCTTGAACGCATTTGTCTGCTTAGAGAGAACGTGCTCAAGCTTGTCGTAGAACTCCGATGGCTGAATACCCTCGTATAGATGAGACTCCATATGCTGGCCGCTGTAGAAACGGTATTTAGGGTCGGTTTTATAGTCCTTAGATACGTGCTTCGTCAAGTCTTTGATAGAAACATTGTACTGCTTTGCGATCAGCTTTTGATTGGTCGGATGAGTGATGTTGCTAACATAAACCATCCTCCCGGTTTTGCCTCGGACCTTGACTCGATAATCGGTACCCCATCGGACTACCTTAATATTTAATCGCTTTAGTCCTTCACGTTCGTAAGGCAGCATATTTGCTATATATTTGTGGCTATAATATTCTCGTGGAGATGACTTTATATTTATTGGACGTTGTATCAGGATTGACTTTATATCATGGCTCAATAGAATGTTTTTGAATTTTAATTAATTAATTCAGGTGTGTCCGTGCCTATATATGGATCGACTTTTTATGGGAGAAAAAAATTAATTAATTAATTAAGTTCGTTTTCGGGGTCAGCTAGTTTATGATTAGGTTCGGTTTTAGGTTTTCGCTTGCGAGTCCGAATCTGATCTCTATTTTTATCGTCATACCCCTTTTGATAATTTAAGCGAGTGTCGCGTGTGCGCTGATAATAACGCTGCTGCGTCTCTTTTATACGCGCTTTATTAGCTAGGTATTGCTCGGGAGAGTAAGTCATATTTATATTAATAACTTTATATTTATTAGGATAAAAAAATTAAAGTTGGATATTAACGCGCTTTCTTTCTGAATTCTTCCAAGCATCCTGCGACCCCTCGACCCCTCGACGAGCGCAGCATCTTGGTGCATGGTGCTAGCTACTTCCTGGTTCCAGAACACTGAGGCAAGCGTACGCATCCAGCGCTCCTGAAAAAGGAGCGCACACAAGATCCACCAATGTCGACCCAAATCTCATTGGAGAGCTTCATTGGAGGCCACGACTTGATAGTCATCTGACAGCATGGAGTAAATCTTCTCAGCAATCATCTTCACTGATTCTCGCGTCGGAACGTCGTTAACGATAGTAATCGTTGCATCATATCGCTCGACCCTGTCATCCAGACTTCTGGAAAAGTACCACTCCTTATAATTCGTGACAATGCTGTAAAGTTTCGACAGTCCTTCGACATCTGCGAGTGCTTCGCACCCTACGTAAGCCTGCGCGAGACCCTGCTGAAAATCATCTCGTTTCGCCTCGACGATCCACACACGTTGACTGCCGCGTTCAATCACAAATTCAAAATACCCGTCTCCATGTACTCGTTTCCCGACAACTGTTTCTTCAGCAAGAATCCGGACGTCTCCGTTAAAAAGGCCACAAACACAGGCAAGTATTGGAACAATGAAGTGAAGTCTTTTCGCTTCTTTCCCCGTCACGATTTCTCCAAACGCTTTGGTCAGGAGAAGGAGATACGCATGGAGCACATCGATTTTGTCATTTTCGATGACCTTCGATGGCTGCTCATAGCGACGCGCTCTCATCACTCTGTCAACATCGTTGAATGACACGTAAGAGTACCCTGTGCACGACTCACCAGCAGAGTTGACCTTCGCTCTTTTGTTCCGATCGAGTACTTCGTTCAGTTCTTCCCATCTCTTCTTGCGAGCGGGATGAGGTTCATGAATAGGTGCGCCAGCTATTGAAGTTAATGGGTGTTGTCCAGGAGCCACCACCAGCACATGAATCTGCCTCGACTTCGGTTGAGTCATGTTGTTAGCTGTCAGCACGTTCTCAAGCGTCCACGTAGCCTTCATCTTCTCGCCATCGATCATGCCTTGGACGTCAAGATGAGTCACTCCATTATCGAGCGCCAGTGCAGCAGGATCGTCGTCCGGCAGCCACGCGTCGCCCTTCTTTGCCAGGAAGAGACGCAGCTTGTCCGCGTCAACATCCTTAGAGGTCGTTAGGCTTCTTCGCCTTGATCGCGTCCTGCAGCAGGCCCACAACCTTGCTCTTGCCGATAACTACGGGAAAGACGTCCACTCCCCTTCCCGAAGTAGCGCACACATCAGGGTAACCACTTCCATCTTGTACTTGAGCCGGCGGATTCTGGAATTAGAAAGAACGGAAGGGGAAATTTTGGAAAAATGGTTACTGATACAAAGGTTAACCCCTCTTCGACCTATATAATATATATTTGATGACCCTAACGTTCTGAGGCTATTGATTGGCTGTCTGGTTAGAAACACGTCCTGGGTATAAGAACTAATTAAACCTACTCTCGACTAATAATTAAGGTGATAATTACGGAAAATAAAAAACTGCCGGCGTAATGTGTCAGTGTATACTACTACCACGGTTCCTGACACAAATATCGTCAGTTGGCACATAAAAATCCGATCACCACGGATTCTGTCATTTGCCCCCCGATATTAATACGGTAGACGAAGGCCCTGTGCGCGTACGGGTAGGCTGAACTTAAACTACAGAGGGGCTATCGAAAAACCAAGCTTACGAGGACAAAGATGAAGGAATAGAGTCAGGAATTTTCAGCTTTATTCCAGCAAGCTATCGTATCGAAAACGCAGGCACAATCCGGGTAAACGCATTATCGAGTTTTAAAATATTTTTGAGAGCTATAGAGGCTCAAGCTTCAAACAAACTACAGTAGATGAGAAGAATACGAGAACTCAAATATGATAAAGGTGGCCAATACGTTTTCCAATATCGTTCTCATCAACACCAATTTCATGGGAACAAAGACTTCTATGTGGAACGAGTGTTCACTGCCTCGGGGCTTGTTATAGGTTTTAGCTTTGCTCCGATCAAGTCCTCTGTCATTGATGCGCCGCCAACCGATCTGCTCACTTATCGTTGAACATTTTCCAAACTGGACATGAGCGACAATTAATCGCGAGCATAGATAGAAACATGGGTTTGGGACGCAACGAACAACGCGCCCTTGCTGAGATGGTATCTTGACTCTTCCTTTCTAACGTTACCTGGAGTAAAAGATCAAAGCCGGGCAACACAACAAACCCTTAATAAAAAAACTGCATCAATTTGGCGAATCAATCCATGGCAAAGCACAGGTCCTTCACTTCAGCTCCAGCTCATTTTACTTGATCCCAAGCAGCGCCTTGCAGTCCTGGCAGTACCACTTGCCCGCAGGTTGGTCCGTGAGCCCGACGCAGGAGAAGTGAAACCACTCGTATTTGCAGTCGTCGTTGTCGCAGCCTACCATCTGCCCGAACGACACTCGTCGACAACTGCAATAAATAGGTTCGTTCGGGTCGATGGGCAGATCTTCTGACGCCAGCAGTACCGGCCCAGGAACCGCCTACAAAAAAACACTCACCTTTTGTCACCCACCAGCAACACTAAAAACACACAATTACAACGTACCGGCACCGCCACCGCGATTTCAGCCACTGATCTCTTCCTGGTTCCTGCACTGGAAGCCTTTGCCACAACGGGTGTCGCCTTCAATCCACTAGCAGCAACAGTATTCTGTTTGCTACGGATAGGGTGACATGGGGCGTCACATGACTCTGAGTGGTGTGGTGCACTTGATGCACCGAAGCCACTTTTTGCTTCTTCCGTTGAGGACGACTGTCCTCTTGGTACTCTCCATTGGCCTTCAATAGAGCTGCGTAACTCTCAAGGTCCCTATCCAGACGACGGATGTGGTGGTCCACAATGTCGTAGCTCTGGGCGGCGATGGCGATCTTCTCGTCTAGTTTCTGAACCACCCGAGAGTGTTTTTCATGTAGTGCAGCTATTTGTTCTTCACTGCCAATGAGCTCCAGCAGCTCTTCGTCGGTAGGGTCACTTTTTGTCTTGTCTGCGCACCTAGCGAGCACCTTGTGTCGAGCATCCACTAAGTACGCTTTTTGTTCGTTCTTGAGCTCCTCGACCAGTGGGTAGGACGTCTAAGGGAGGGAGTACAGGGCGTTAAAGAGGGTGAGAGAGGGTGTAATACACGCAGACGCACCTTGTCCAGCTCCCGCATGAGGTCGAAGTTGCGCTTGAGCTCCGACGGGAGCATGTACATGTTCTCCAGGCAGTCTTCCACGTAGGTCCCCATGATGGCTTTCGCTCACTTGCTTTCAGTATGGCCAAATGCAACTTTTGAGTCGAGACCTCACTAACAGTAAGTTCGGAAAACGAACTTACGCTCGACGACAGTCTTTCAGGAACAATGAACCATACTTAACGGTGCAAATTGTTGAAGTTTTATTTCTACTTGGTTTTCTTCTTGTCTTTGGCGGAGACTTTCTTCTTGTCCGGTTTGTCCTTCTTAACGGATTTACCTGCTCTCTTTTCGGGGCTTTGGCGCCATCTTTGGTCTTTTTCTTGGTTGACGCGTCTTTTGTCTTTTTGCCGGCGTCTTTTGTCGAAACCTTCTTCTTGTCGTCTTTGGTTTTGCCTTTCGCCTTTGCATCTTTCGCTTTACTTTTGGCTTTGATGTCTTTTGTTTTGCTTTTGGTCTTGTCTTTTTGTCTTTGACATCTTTTGCTTTGTCTTTGGTCTTGTCTTTCTTGTCCTTCGCCGTCGTGGGCTTCCTCTTGGCAGTTTTCTTGCCTTTCTTCCCCTTCTTGCCGTCTTTGGCATCGTCGTACGTCTCGCGCCAATTGGGGTCACCTTTTTCGCAATTGCCACGGCTCCGTTCTTCTTCTTGAGTTTGCGGCGCATGCGCTTCATCGCGTAGCGCTCCATGGCTGCGCGTTTGCGTCGCTTTCGCCACTCCATCAAGAATCCGATTAGCAACACCAATCCGACACAGGACAGACCGATAATGAGTCCCCAGGGAAGTGGACGTTCATATACCCACGTGTGTGCATTGCGACCGTCCTCAAAAGTTTCATCGACGTTGCCAGCGGGGTCTCGAGCTCGGACTCGCAACCGAAAAGTACCCGAGTCTAACCAACTTTCGAAGTCTAGCTCACCAAGTGTTACAGTCCAATTGCGAACGACAAGTTGCTCCACCGTGTCAAGCAGGTAGTACTCGAACACGCAGTATGGCTTGTCGCTTTCAAAGTTGAACACACTTTCGGAACTTCCACTTGTCGGTACCAAGGTGAATTGTGCAAGAGGTCGACGCGCGTCTCGATACCAAACATCGTTGTCATAGTAGTCAGGCGCAGTGAGACCACCAAGGACGAGAACATGACGCTGGAAAATGACCCCAGCATGACCAGAACGTGGTTTGGGTCTCCATTGACAAATACTTTCTTGGGCATCGACGAAAACATCGCGAAGTACTTGGACCTGATCGACTCCAAGAACATCCGCCCAACGCAGTCGGCCAGTAGTTACGTCGGTCACCTTCCCTCCAATGTGGGTACAGCCATCCCAATTGGTTTCATCTTGAGTCGTTGTGGCCTGAGCTGCTGCCGCATCTGCATCGCCATTTGCGCCTTGAATCACTTGGGCATTGGCGAATTCTCGACCCTCGTAAGCGGTTGGCTGCACTGTGCATTGCTCCACAACGAGCTTCGCCAATGCGATATAGTCGCAGATTGGCATACGTTCCCGTAGAGCTATGGTCTGGTCGAATGTAAGAGATGTGAGGTCTTGGATCATGTTCACCCCAGCAGCTCCCAACGCCAACGCATCCATGTCCACCATCGTTCGCAGATACGACACATCGCTCGTCGGTCGAACGTATTCGGTGAACGCAGTACCCGATGAAAAGTCCATGATCCAGTCGGTGGTTCCTCCTTTCCAGACCCAAACATCCTCGAGAGTTCGTTCTGCGTCCTCGCCAAACATCAGAATCAATTGATCATCGGGATCATCTCCTGAAGTTTGATCGGGTGCACCTGGTAAAACTAGTGATACGTGTTTTGCTCGTGGACTCCAAGGTACTGCCTCTGTCACTCTTGTCCACGTTGATCCTGTAGCACTAACCCAGATGTCGTTTAAAAGCTTCGTTTGCACTTTTCCAGTTCCTTCCTGCGTTTCTGAAGCACCAGTTCGTCCACCAAAATGTACAGCAGTGATTTGAACACTACCATCGAGTGTTCGCCACGAGGCGAGAATTCTGCGTGAAGCGTGAGCATTTTCCAGTGTTGACCGTCGGTTGATGTCCAGATATCGTTGAGGTATGCACGATAGCCTCCGCCACAAGCAAACTCGTCACCTGAAGGACGTTTTCGAGCATTCTCTTCAATTCCACAGTTGCCCAACTCGACAAGCGCGTAGCCTCCAGATAAATACAAGGCGTTCTTAAACACTGTCACCGCGTGGAATTCACGCGGCGACCACATGTTGCACACGCAAAACCCTGTTGATGTAGCTTCATCTACTTGGCACGATGCGTCACCTTCACATTGATCATCATCTTCGCATTGCAACTCCGGACGAGATGCTTTGTGTACCAATGAACTTTGTGGGTAGGCGCAGCCTGGAGTCACCAACTTCCAGGACGAACCAGCGTCACTGCTACGCCAAACATCGTTCTTGAGTACAGCAAACTCAAGCCAACGGACATTTAGTGGTGCCATTGTTCCTGGCCCAGTGCCACCTCGTTGTTGGGACTGAGGAACTGGAAAATGTTCGCGAGCACGGCCACCAAAAACAAACAATTCATTCTGAAAGGCGAGCGCAACGAAATTTCGCCGTGGTGAAAACATGTTATCGGCGAGATAGGCTCCAGGAGGTTTGGTAGGATCATCACAACCCGAAGGAGAATTCACTGCCCAGGCAGCTGCTGCACAAGCTATCCACTCGGAGTATGTGATGCCCCGAGGGGGACGTTTGCCGTTGTTTGTCTGCAACCACGTCACATTCGCCACGATCTGGGGCAATGGATCTCCCCACTTGGTTGTTTTCAGGATATTCGTCTGCACACTCCACGTTGGACCAGTTGTGCTCCAGACGTCGTTGCGCATTGCACCTCCGCCGGGGTATGCTCGTAGGTCTTGAGATCCCTGAACATTCGAGTCACCACCCAGCACAAAAGCCTTGCGTGCTGCCCAGTCGAACGAACATACTCGTCACTGAAGTCTAGAGCCGCAACTGCGTGGCCATGGCGATTCGTCCAGGGGTGATCTCTCTAACTCCTGCATTCGTGTGTTTTGCTCCGCTTACCTGAGCCCAATTCGCGGCACGTACATTATCCCACGAGAGTAGCAAGGTTAACAACACCAACCAATTTTCTCGGAAAGACCACCACTTTCGACCCATTTCATGAGTTGATGTGCTTCAGGACTGCATGAAGGAGTCAGAAAGGGTGAAGTTGTTGGCCCTATTTCAAGAGCGAAGCGCATGCCATTTTCGGATGAAAGGGAAATGGGCGTTGCTCTTAGCGCTAACTCCATAAAAAGAACAATATTTAAACTTGTGTTTTGTAAGACATTTTCCGCCTGCTAAATCGACGGCTATATTTGGCAGCGAAAATAGGAGGAAGCAAACACGCCATACAATAACAAAGTGGCTGGTATGCATATGTTTCTCGTCCTATTTCATGCCTGTATTAATTTATTGTGGTTGGGTCAATATACAATTGGGATGGAGTTTAGGATCACCGTTGGCGTTGCTCTAAATGAAGGAAAAATGGAAATGACGTTTTTACGATCTGTGTTCGCGACGCGGCAATCTAAGAAGGACGTTCTAGTTCTCTCTATCTTTCTCTTTCGAATATTGATGACTATGGACGATTTGTTTCTGCTGCTAATCGTCGCCGTGTGCGTGTCCCTCCTGTACGCTCGCCACTCCTCGCGTAAGACGCATCACGAGCAGGCTGCGCGACTTCTCGGGCTGAAAACTGCTGATGAGAGAGGTTCTTCGAGGCGATACACGCATCGAAAAATAGGCGCTTGTTTCGAGATCATTTCCGAATGGATGCTGGTGCTTTTGACGAGTTATATGCGCGTTGTCGACCTTATATTTGTGGTACCGTTCGAGATCAGCGTGAGGTGCTGGCTGTAGCCCTTCACTGGATAGGCAATGCAGCCACCTGCCGCGGTCAGTAAGTACTTTTCGATCTCTCCTACTCGACAGTGCACAAATACCGCACGCGAGAAGTCAGAGCAATTGTTCAAGCTCTCGGTGCTGCTATGGATATTCCCACGAGTGTTCCGGTAGAATTTGTAGCGGGGCATCCATACTACGACCAGGCTCTTGGTGCAATCGATGGCACGCATTTTCGGATTGAAGTGGCGCGCATGGACACTATCCGCTTTCGTGATCACAAGGGCTACATCACTACCAATGTCTTGATATTTTGTGATTTGCATATGAAGGTGCGATTTGCCTATGCTGGTGGAGAGGGGAGCGCCCATGATGCTACTGTTCTTCGATGGAGCCAATTGTTGGAGCGTATTCCTGATGATTTCTACGTCTTGGGAGATGCTGGCTACAGGGTTAGCGACAAAGTTCTCACCCCTACCGCGGTGTGAGATATCACTTAAAAGAATGGGCTGATCGAGCTTCCGGTCGCCCTCAAAACGCGAAAGATCTGTTCAATCTGCGTCATGCAAAGGCACGAAATATTGTGGAGAGCGTAATCGGGATTCTGAAGCGCCGATTCAAAGTTCTTCGCTCGTATATGGACTTCGAGATGCTGATGACCGAAACGGTGATATTTGCGTGCATTGCAACCCACAACTTTATTCGCGACTATGATGCCAGTGATCTTGGCGAGGATTTTGCTCACACCCGACGTGAGGCTCGCCGAGATGAAGCATTAAATGAGGGCAGCAATGCCATCCCGTGTGACTTTTCCTCTGCTGAAAATTGGCGAGGCTGGATGGCAGATGCAATGTGGTCCGAGTATCAAACCTCTCTTCGCGTTGGCAATGACGAATCGGTAGTGAGTGATTGGTAAGAGGACTATTTTGAGAGTGATAGCAGCAGTGACAGTGAATGACGATCGTCCGATCTGACGCCCTTGTAAGCGCACTGGTTCAGTTAAATTCCGCTAAGTAATTGCACTAGAAAATTTACTAGTTTGTTCAGGCTCATCTCATTTTACGTCGTTGTTTCTCATGCCTTACGTAATTCTATGAGTATAGTGATGAGACTGGAATGGTCTTCTCCATATATTGGTGATTGCTGCTCACTAGCACATCCGTTCGTGATGCTCGAATAAATCAAACTCAAAAAATGGAAGCGTAGAACTAATCCGCATTGCCGAGCTTCGGACCAACGGGTGACTACACTGTTTAGGGGCTGGTCGCGCTGGCTGGTGCTGGTTCTGGGTCTGGTGTTGAACTTAGGTGTAGGGTTGAAATGTTATATGATTGGTTCGTTTCAATTACGTCTAGGGCTACATTCCAAAATTCCGAGAACTCGAGACATGTCCTCGTTCCCAGGTTCTGAGGTGCATATAGGGTTGGCTTACAACCAGCAATTACATTTACAACCACCGTGCTTTTCAACATGCCACATCCTCCGCAGCTAGCTGCGCTTGCAGTGCAAACCGTTGCTGCAAGTGTTGCGCTGGCGTGTGTGTTGATGCTGCACAGAAATACACCTGTCAACGTATTTACTTTCGAGTCAGCTATTGCATTCGAATCTATGTTGGATAATGCTTGCTACAATGCTTGGTTTTGTCGTCACCTGCGCGGCTCTCAGACTTCATTTCGTAAACTGTGATGTATGCTTCAGGGTCACATTGCATTAAAACCTTACAAGAAGTAATCTTTTGAAAGAGCTGTAGCGTGTACATTGTTCCATCTAGGTTCTAGTGGTGGTTTTAGGGAAACTGCTCAAGCATTTGGTGTGTCAAAAGCATGGTTTATTGTTAATGTGATTGTTCGTGTACTAGCAGCCATGAGGTCTACGTGCATTAAGTTACCTCAGACCGACAACGACTGGGAAATCATTGTTGAAGGCTTTCGTCAAGTAGGCGGATTTCCGTTTTGCTGTGGTGCCATGGATGGAACTCTGATTGCAATTAACCGCCCACGAGATTTTGAGGGCTGGTACAATCGCAAAGGTACGCATATTTATTTTGAATTATTATTTTCAGAAAAAAGACACTTGCATTTACAATGTTAATACCTAGGGTTCCCTTCTGTGAATGTGCAAGCTGTTTGTGATCATCGCAAGCGGTTTATCTCCTTCGACATCCGTCCAGGATCTTGGAGCGATGCCAAGATTTTCCAACATTCAAGTTTCGGTCGAAACATCGACCATCTTCTGCCAAGTGGATGCCATGTGCTAGCCGATTCTGGGTATGGAGTAGCACCTGTGGTTATGACACCTTTTGCGAGAAGGATGCGGGTGGGACTCTCACGCGTCGACAAGCAAGATTCAACTTCAATTTATCGTCCACACGCATGGCTATAGAAGGAGCGTTCGGTCAACTGAAAGAAAGGTTTCGAATTTTGAAGAAGCCACTTGAAGAGCACTCGACAAATGCATCGGTGCGAATAATTGTTGCTTGCTTGGTGCTGCACAACGTCATGATAGACTTTAAAGATTCGGCAACAATTTTTTCAACGCTGGCAGGTATTACGAGTGAAGTCGACGAGGAGGTCCCCGAGGTACATACTATTAGTGCTCGTGACAGAAAACTTCGAACCAAACTAGGCATGCAAAAGCGAAATGATATTGCAAAGTTATTTGCTACTTGAGAATAACACTATCATAACACTGTCCCTCGCTACCATACTGTTCTTGCTCCTAGTTGCCGCTGCCACGCTGAAGAGCTGTAACCAGCGCAGTTAGCTGCTGGTTTTGTAACTTCATCTGTGCAAGTTGAGCGTCTTGACGCTGCATCATCGCTTCGAACCGAGCGTCGATCATATCTGCAAGGCCTCGGTCGCTTGAGACATTCGTTTCTGCTGGAGCACCATTGCAGCAGCCATAGCCTGGAAGCCTTCAGCAATCGACTGCATGCCGATCTCAAAGCTGTCACCCATGGTCTTACGCTTTTTGCCATTTCCGCCTTGTTTTACGTGCGATTGTTCGCTAGTATCGGCTTCGCTACAGGTATCTCCATCCGATAGTAAAGCAGCACCGTCCATCTCGCTATCTGCCAGCGTCTGCGCGTTCACGCCAGAAGATCTATCCAATTAAATGCATAAGAACGCTCCTTGTTAGCAATGGGCACGCTTTAAATTATTTCACAGGCATGTAGACTTACCCCGACCAAAACTCCTGCATAAGATCTAGACCTGGTGGATCAAGCACTTCGACCTCAGAGTTTCCCGTAGCTCGGGCTTCGGCGTTGTACTCCGCCCACTTTCGCTTCAGCCACTTCAACTTCACCACATTTCAGTCAACAATACATTATGTTAGTAGTAGAAGTCATTAAATAAGGCATTATTGAACTTGTACCTTGTTCTTGCACTGCTCAGACGAAATAGGCGTCTTCTGGTTTCCGCTAATCTCCGTCGCCAGTAGCAGCCACGCAGCCTTGAGCGCTGTGTTGTTCTTGGCCTTCATGAAGCGCTCCGTGTGGGTCTCATAGCGAAGAGTCATCAAGTCACGAACTATAACATCGCTCCATTCCAGCACAGCATTGCCTTTCTTAGATGGTGTACTTGACGCTCTCTTAGGTTTGGTCGCTAACCCTGTACCTGTTCCGATCGAGCTGCTTATGTTGTCACCGCCACCAACCCCATCATCTCTGTGGGCTGACGCGCGGATATTTGGGCTTGCGAGCGCTGTCAATCTTGGAGCAGGGACGGCCGTCGTGCTGCTTTCCAAGGGTGTACAAGCTGCGCCGTCAGCACCCAGTGCAATCGCCCAAATGTGAGTGCATTACCTAACGATGCAGCACTGGGCACAGACAGGAGCGTCGAGGGCTCGCATCCCGCGCTCCCGGGGCTGGAGTTGCTGGCGCTGGACATAATTAGCGTGGAGGAGCGTGCGCTGCTGCCGAAGAGAGGATGGCGCTGAGAGTCTGCCACTTGTCGTGTGATACCCACCACGAGAACCGGACAGACTCTGGTTTCGTACTTATCGATTTCCCTAACCCTGGGTCACCAGACCCAGAACCAGCACCAGCCAGCGCGACCAGCCCCTTAGACATCAGCTTGTAGCTGATCATCGTCGTCGAAGCCAATCGAGTCGTCACGCGAAGCACTGCTGCTTCCCATCTCTTGCTGCAACTAGTGTTCGAAGTACATTTGAGCTGTCTTCAGCAGTGCTCGTAGCGCTTTCTCGTCTTTCGTTTTGTCCGCGGTTGCCTTTTGCGTGCGCCTCGTTCTCGACGCGCCATCACGGATTCGGCGCACGCTTTTAAGCGCTGTTGGTTGCTGGGCGGAAGTGTTGCATGGCTGGCTGCGTCCTGCGTGTCTTGTGAGGCTTCGGCATCGTCATCCTCATCGTCCGATCTCAGCAGCATGTCCACCTCGTCAGACGAAAGCTGTGGTGAAGCATGGCTGGTATCCTCGTCACGCATCATTCGAGTCAAAAGCGTCTCACTGCTATCAGCTTCGGAGCCAGTGGCGCGCAAGTCGCCTATTCAAAAGTAGAAACGCATTAGTATCAATGCATACTGAAATAGCAGCTACGTGTAGTAGGTCTCGCTTGAAGACACTCTGGGGGAGCTGGCACTCCCTGAACAATTATGCCGAGTGTATTGTCAAGGCAAAAGTAAAAGTAAAAGTGAAAGTAAGCTGTCTACTCCTAGCACATTGTTCCAACCAGCTCTGTGGGAGAGTATCGACTAGGATGGCGCCACCGTCTTATCCCAGATGCTCTCCCAACTGTAGAGTTGCGTGAGGCTTTCATGCCAACAACATACTACACTACGACTTACCTGCAACCAGGCTGCAAATCGCTTCATGCTCAAATCCACTGTCGCGAAGCTGGATAATCTTACTGCGTTGCTTCTTCGGTTTTGATTTGATCAGAGCATCCCACACATCGTCCGGAAACGTGAGCTTTCCAGTGTGGATACACACACCTACACCACTGAGCCCCTGATTTCCTCATACAAGTCGTAGTCACGCATAATACGGTCAAGCTTGGACTTGTATTGCGCTGCCATAAGTATCAAACGTTTGTACAATTAGAGAGCACAAACGCGGATATATCAACAACCAACATCACCTTTTCAAGTGTTCGCTTGTGCTTCACGTTCAGCGCATCAGCCAGGTCACTGTAAGCCTTTGTTTTCAGCCCTTTGTCCGTTGTGAGCGAGGGGTTGCTGCGAGCCTTCACGTACAGATCAAGCAGGTCGAATTCCTCGTACACGGCCCACGACGCTCGGCGCTGATCTGTTATCGCAGAGGGCTTCTTCCCGGAGCCCTTGGATTTCTTCGAGGCGATTTTAGCTGCCTTCTTCTTTGCAATGGACGCCTGCTTCGTCATAGTCGTGTTCTGGTGACGACTGAGCTTGCTGCAGACGAAGGTGAAAAGAAGACTGAAACCCGTCTGGCGACGGCGGAAGTGCCGATCAGTCTGTGCCAATAGGGAAACAACACCTTATCATAGCACTCTGTATTAGAACAGCCTGCTTCATTCTCCGGAAATCGGGGTCGACCCGATTTCAGGATGACGCAGATAATGGCGTCCAAGTGCGAAAACATCATCTTGCAGATTTCGTGTTCGCGACCTTCATTTTGCCTCGAAACGCCATTTTCTCTCAGAGAACTTCATTATATACCCATCACGAACACGGCCTAAAACGTTTCAAATGTTTTTCGGTAAATACCCTGCCCATGTGTATTCAAAACATGAATTCCCCGATATCCGTCCAGGTGTTGCCCACAAATACTTTACGCGGCCGTTTAAAATACCATTCTCGCCGTTTTCTGCGCGATGCCCGTCTTTATCCAGATCACAGGATCTGTTTGGAACCGTACCATTCCCGCTTTCTCAGCCACCCAAGCACACGCGTTCCAACCGCCGACACGCGGCTCGATCCCCCTCCGTCGCCGCACTCCTGCTGCGCTGCGTACGCCCCGACACGCGGCACACACCTCGCCGACACGCACGTACGTCCTGGACCGGATACGCGCCTCGCCGACACGTGCGCACGCCCTGGAGTGGACCCCGCCCCGCCGACACGCGCGTACTCCTGGACTGGACTCGCGCTCGCGTACAAGATTATCCTGCGCCACGAACGCCTGCGACCGGACCTGTACAAGGTTATCCAGCAGCTTCTGGGACGTCAGCGTGCCGTTCGAGCTGTGCGGTACGTTGGACATGCAGATTCGGCTGCTAAAACTCGTAACTAACACCATTTTGTCTATGTGTGCGTCATCTCCCCATTAGAGCATTCGAGGCGCTTCGCTGAAAGGTGCGTCTTCCCTCTTAATGCTCGGGATCTACAGCTCATGCTAACATTATGCATGTTTTGTCCATGTGTTCCACGTTTTGGCCATGTAGCTGGCGTGAGTAATGGCTCGGTCGAGGAAGACGGCTGCTATCATGAAGAAGTTGAAAGAAGAAGAAGAGGACGAAGCAAAGGCGAAGCTTCAGCAAGAGAAGGAAGCATCTCACGGAAGCTGGAAACGATTACACTCAATGAGGTCTGAGATTGAAACGGTGGGAAGTTCTACGCGCAGTCATCGAGTTCAGCAAACAGCTCGGCGAGGAAGCTGTCACCAAGACGGATTGATTGTAGTGATAACTTTGCAATACATGTCATTTTGCTTTTCACTTTCGTTGTCATGTTTTCTCCATGTATCGTCCAGGTATTTTGTTGCAGACATACCAGCTTAGTCCGTCTGTGATTGGTTGGATCCATGTGTAATTACGTTTGTATCAGGTAAAAGGTGTAAAGTACTGCGCCGACAAACACGTCCGACTGACAGTCTTCATTTTTCTTAAGTACTGTCAACTCAACATGATTCCACCAAGTCCTCAAACATGTTAAAAACATGGAGGGAATTGATGTCGTGATTATGACAAATGATTAGACATAAAATCAGCATTTTACGCATAGAACATCCTAGAAAATAGATTTCGTACTTGTTTGTTAGCTTCGGTAAAAATACTCGACCATGTTTGGGCACTAAACATTGCATGGGATATACCGGCATTTCCTTGTCATAGGGGCCTACCCAAATGCGTGTGTGGATAGGGTTACTGTGTTATTCCGACAAAACGAAATGCGTCGTACCTAATCGGAACTTTACTGTAGACAATAAGTCTTCCAAGGTGTGATGACAGGATGCAACGTACTGGTGTCACTCTAAAACAGCTCTACCAGGTCTTGCGAGACAGACTGGTCAATAACCTGTGAGCTTTAGGCCCACAGTGGGAGGGTGAACGGCGGACTACTTAGCTCATTGCCAGCACCTTGAGCCCGGCCAAGTGCCAAGAGCCCAAGATGCTGACTTGCAGTCTTCAAGACAGTTAGCTGCAAGCTACCCATCCCGAAGACTGTCATACAATGGCGTGCACCAGAACACACACGGCGTCACTGCGTGATACTCGACCGTGTGCAAACCCTCCAGCAAAACCCGGAAAAGTGGGAGCCGGCCAACCCGGATTTGCATTCAGTCGAGAATTTGCAGCCGCCGAGAGCAAGCGCCCACGAGCCCCGAAAACCCCGAGCTGCCTGGACAACATGAACCCGGGCGGCCGCTATGACGACAAGGAGCTGAGCGAGCATACCAAGGCGCTGCGCAACCGCCCGGCGATCAAGTTGCCCAAGCTGCACACGAAGGGCGACAACAAGGCATGGAAAAACGAAGTCCCCCTGCACTTTGATACGTGCACGCTCGGGGCCATCACATACGGCACCGAGCGGTACGACGATGCAGAAGGACTGCGCCGTCCCAAGTACAACGAATGGTACCGCATGAGGAAGAATAACGCGTTCTCTGCCCTCGCGCTGTCGCTGTCCGTGGACCTACGTGCTACCTTTAAGATTGGAGAGCTGGCGGAGGCCATGGACGCCTCCGCACTGCTGTACGACGCCATCGCGCAGCACTTTGAGGCCGGCGACGGCATCAACCCTGACTACATGCTCCAAGACCTGGTGGTGCGCCGCCTGCAGCCGAACGAATCCGTCACCACGTACGTGGAGGACATCGCGCGCAAGGTGACGTTGCTCCGCCAAGCCAACGGAGACTTCGAGGAGTGGCAGCATGCAAGCCTACTACTCGCGAATGCGGTGCTGGTGTTTCGCGACCTGGCCCGCGAGCATGCGGATTGGATCAACAGCAACGACCGCAAGAACATGAAGCTGGCCGAGGCATTGCAACGCCTGCGGTCGCCGAGCATCAGCGCGACCAACTGAAGCAGCAGACACGGACGAGTCCGTCAAGCCAACTGAACGTCGCCCAGGTCACTGCTGGTCATGCTCAAGGCAAAGCTCACAAGCGCAGCATGCAGCAGCGCAAGCGAACCAAGGGCGT
The DNA here is from genome assembly GCA_012656075.1 of Phytophthora hibernalis. NCBI lineage: Eukaryota > Oomycota > Peronosporomycetes > Peronosporales > Peronosporaceae > Phytophthora > Phytophthora hibernalis. Next base: position 713,003 of record JAAKBF010000010.1, read on the forward strand.
GACTGATGAGAAGCAGCGCACGAACTGTGCGAACTGCCGCGGAGATGAACACTGGTACGCCGAGTGCACCGAGCACACCGGCATACCGTTGCGCGAGGACCTGATGAAGAAGGCGAAGGCGAAGCAACACAAGCGGACGCCGACGTCCTTGGTGAACTCGGTTCGTTGTGTCAACTTGCAATAAGGTGGACACGAACAACAAGGTGGACAAGAACGACAAGGTGGTTTTTTGCTGGTTTATCACTATGTGCTACGTCGAACGATGCTGAAACCGTGGACCTCACGGATGATGGAGAGACGCCGGCAACTACGGCCTGTCTACTCGCCACCTACTCCTGCTAGCAGCAACGGAGACAGTAGGGAGGTGACAATGCGCGTGCAGTACGCATAGTCGCTTCAACGCTGCAGCAATTGCAGCTGCACCCGCTGTTCTACATGCACGAGATGAAGTACAAAGACAAGGGCGACAAGATCAACAAGTTCAACCAGTGCAGCCAGTGATGCAACCTGCTACGACGGGTGCCGTGCAGGGACAGTGGGAGGGTACTCAACAGCTGAGTCAACCTCCAACTTGGGCCACTGCATTGGCGAAGGACTGATGCAAAGCTCGCGAGGACCTACGTTGGAGCCATGGCACGATCAACGTGAACCACGTGTGGGTTTGCCTGTGCCGGGGAACGACTACAGAGGTACTGGCTTTGAGCCGCGCGGACGCCAACAGCCGATGCAAATTGATGACATGGGTCCCTATGAGCGGGGACGCCGCGGACTTCTTCAACCTGATTACTTTGCGCAACCACCGCGTGGACGTGAACCTGCGCGTTCGCCATCTCGCGGTTTTGATGGCTGGTAGCTGCAGCCAGGCCAAGGAAGACGAAGTCGTTCACCGCCACGTAAACCTAGAGGACGCAGTCGATCGCCGCCGCGCTGGCGCAGTCGGTCGATACCTCGAGGACGCTTTGGCTCGCCACCGCGTGGGCCACCACTGCAGCGACGCAGTTCGCCGCCGACACGTGCTTTTGGCCGGCGTGCGAACTCGCCCGGACGTGGACCATCAAGCCACTATGGGCATCCAGCTTTGCAGCAACAGCAGTGGCGTGGCCGTTCGCCTGCGCGCGGACAGTCACCGCGACGTCGTGATCCGTCACCACGCCGATTTGAAGGCAACCAGCGAGAAAGTGATGCCCCTCGTTGGCAAGTGAATGCTGTGCACCGAAATGAAGGTATGCAATCTGACTCTACCTCGGTGGAATGCATACTTGACTCGGGATCCCAGGCGAATGTCTGCGGAGACCTGTCACTGTTCTCTACCATTCGAGAAGTCAAAACGAGTCACCTGGACTTTGCAAACGGAACGACTGAACATGCTACAATTTGTGGTTCTGTTCTATTACGTGTTGTTAACCAGGCTACTGGAATGCTGGAGGATCGTCTCCTGGACGACGTGGTGTACACGGAGAGCGCCAAAGTGAACATTATTAGTCTGGGTTACTTGCAGACGACCGGCAAGTACAAGCTATCGTGCTCACCTGATAAGCAAACCGCCTGGCTGTCGAAACCAGGAACCATCTGGAAGTTCATGATGCGCGAAAACATCTACCGTTTGGACTCCGAGAAGGTGACTGGTGTCATGGTGATGGCGGCGCTGAAGCAGGACGTGGACAGCAAGAAGTCGATGGAGTTGCTGCACCAACGATTTGGACACCTGAGCATGGATGCTGTGGAAGTTTTGTCGAACAAGCTTGACGTTGGGATTAAGATGAATGCAAAAGGTCTGACTCCCTACGAGTGTGTTGCGTTTGCTGCGAGTAAGGCAAAACGAATGCATTACGCGCGTGTTCCATTGCGGAAATCTGTGCCACTCGAGACTCTCATGACGGATATCTGTACGTTGAACGAGAAAACGGCAGAAGAAGCAGCGATGTTTCTATTCATTATTGATGAGGCTAACCGCTACAAGTGGGTGTATCTACTGCGGAAGAAAAGCGACGCTACCTGGTACATCAAGGTTCTGCTGAATCAGCTGCTGACTCAGTTTCCTAAGCTGACGGTCCGACGTCTGCACTCGGACCAAGTAGGCGAGTTTGCAAGCAACGAGTTACGAGTTACGAGACTACTGTGCGACGTATGGAATTGTGCAGCAGTTTACGAACGCGTACTCTCCTCAAGAGAACGGCATTGTTGAACGGGCAAACGGCATCGTACCGCCGAGAGTGCGGGCTATGTTGACGGCCACGCACCTGCCGAACATCTTGTGGGGAGACGCACTCCTTCACGTGGTGACCACATTGAATTGGCTACCAACCAAGCCATTGGGCCTGGAGTCACCACACTTGAAGCTATATCGCAGCTCTCCATGGCTGCAAGACCTGCGGACTTGGGGCTGTATTGCGCATGTACGAGTGCCACCTGAGTCGCGACAACAGAGGAGAAGTTGGAACCAAGGGAAAACTGTATCTATTACTTGGTTACAGCGAGTCTACATTCGGGTACAAGTTTATGGATCTCTTGACTTGCCAAGTGACCGCTGCGAGACATGGAAACGTACGATTTCATGAGGAGTTCACCGTGGATGGAACCTACGTGAAGCACCTACTGGAGAACGCTTTCTTCGACACTGCACATGAACTACCTGAAACCGTCCCTGTGGCTCGCATCAAGAACAGTATGGAAACTACCTACCCGGTTGGGATATGACTGCTGCCAACATGGAGAAGCAGTTAGAGATGCTACCACTTGCTGCTGACGAGACGCAGAGACTGCCAAGAGCTGTAGAACCTCTACCGTCGGCTGACTCACCTGCACCCGCGAGCAGAGAGGAGTCGCAGCCTGGCATTGCGAAGCCAGCTGCATTACAGGAAGCCGCCAAGGAACCACCAGCGGTTGCCAAGGCGAAGAAACGAAGGAAGCGCAAAGCGCGCAAGCAACATGCAACGAAGGACAAGGTGACGACTGGATTCGAGATCCAGACACCCCCGATGGAGCCGTGTCTCAAGCGACCACGACGAACGCAGAAGCCGAACGTACGGCTACTTGACTATCTTGTCGGGTACGTGCAGGCTGTACACATGGACATTGAGATACCTACGACCTACAAGCAGGCACGTAAGAGCAAGAACTGGCCGCAATGGAAAGCAGTCATGCTGGCTGAGTTGCAATTACTGAAGGGACACAAGACGTGGAAATTGACACCACGTGCAGTGACCAAGGGCGTGAAAGTAATCACATGCAGATGGGTCTTCGCTGTGAAACGTGATGAACGAGGCAGAATCAAACGGTTCAAGGCCAGACTTGTCATTCCTGGGTTTAAACGAGAACTAGCGTGAACTACAGCGAGACCTACGCCCCAGTGATACGCCTCGAGACCATCCGATCCGCGATCTACTTTGCGGTACAGCGCGGATGGGCAGTACTCCAATTTGATGTGAAGACTGCATTCCTCTACGGGGACCTCGATGAATTGATTTTTATGGAGCAGACTCCAGGGTTCCAAGTTGACGGACCTAGATTTGTCTGCAGACTTCTGACGAGCCTGTACGGTCTCAAGAAGGCACCGAATATTTGGAACAAGACGCTACATGCAAAGCTGATGACAATGGGATTTGAACGATCGGACTCTGACTACGGCCTCTACATACTGAAGAAGAACGGTAAAGTGCAGTTGCTGCAGACTGTCTACGTTGACGACCTACTTCTAATGGGGCCTACACTGCTGCGTACCAAGATTGCTGAACGGCTGCAAAAACCTTCGAGCTAACTACAATGGGTGCAGTGAAGTACTTATTGGGTGTCGAGATCCTGATCAACCGGCCGCTGCGGCAAATTGGCTACTACCAGCGTCAATATGTGCTTGAAGAGCTCAAGCGCTTTCACATGAGTGATTGCAATGGGTGTGCGACGCCTGAGGCGACAACATCTTCGACGGCGGTAGTGCCTACAACCAAGGACTACTTACCGTACCGAGAACTAGTTGGTGCACTCCAATACCTGGTCAGTGCCTCGCGGCCTGACATTGCCCACCTTGGCAAGTATCTGGCCAGTTATGATCACACGCACTTTGCTCAAGCCCGACGTGTACTGCGCTACCTGAAGGCTACGTATGACTACGGACTGGTGATGGACGTGCAGCTGCAGAAGTCGGTGCGACTTTGCAGTTATTTTGATGCTGACTACGCTAACTACCCGATCGATCGACGCAGCATTAGCGGCTACGTCTCGACAATCGATGGGAATGTGATCTCGTATGCATCGCGCAAACAAGAGATAAATGCCCTCAGTACCTGCGAGGCTGAGTACGTTGCGATGGCGGAGGCAACTAAGGATATGCTGTGGCTTGCTGGCCTATGCAAGGAGCTGGAATGGAAGCATCCTGTGCCGCTGCTACTCGGCGACAACCAAGGAGCAATTGCGCTTACTGCGAAACCTGGGAAACATTTAAAGTCTAAACACATTGACAACAAACACCACATGGTGCGGCGTAACGTGGAGCTCAAGCGGCTCACGATGCAGCACGTTGGCACCGAGGACATGGTGGCTGACATTATGACCAAGGCGCTGGTTGTTGTCAAATTCACTCGCTTTCGCAAAGCGATGAAGGTGTTGCCAATTGTACTTGGCGAGGACGTCCTGCTACTACTGCTGCGGTTACGACGGACTCTACGACTACTGCTACTACTGTGCCTGCGGCACGGTGCTAACCGAGCGACCTACAACTACAACTGCGTTGATGATGGCGATGGGATCGAGTGGGAGTGCGATGTGGACTGCTATCTACTGTGGACTACGGATTGCGCCGCTTTGGAGCTTAAAAGTGAGGCGCTGCGATGTGCGGATTGCACATGCCGTCTGATCGCTTCGTTGCGGCGCCCACTGATGATATCAAGTGGGGTGTGAGCTGTAGGCCCACAGTGGGACGGTGTACGGCGGACTACTTTGCTGATTGCCAGCACCTTGAGCCCGACCAAGTGCCAAGAGCCCAAGATGCTGACTTGCAGTCTTCAAGACAGTTAGCTGCAAGCTACCCATCCCGAAGACTGTCATACAATGGCGTGCACCAGAACACACACGGCGTCACTGTGTGATACTCGACCGTGTGCGTCCAGATGCGCGCTCAACATGCAGATTAGCGGAGGACTACGGACGGACACACTGTTGGTCAACAGCGGCCCGGATTGTGAGCTATCCTGCTGACTGCTCTACTCTATTGAATTACCTTGTGATTGTATGCTACAAATACACAAACTGCGGAACGTGACGCTGCGGGGCAGTCTCTCTTGCTCTTACTTCGGCTTTCAGCGTGCTGCGCACACTGAACAAGAGAGCTACCCTGCAGTCTGCGTTCCTGTCGCGACCTTTGCGCGGCACGTACAAGTGTTACTTCCTTTATTTGATTAACTTACTGCTACCTATCACTACGTGTGTACTGCCCTGCAATGGCACCTACGCTACGAAGTGATCGTCCTCCAGAAGGTGATCAACCCCCAGTGACGCGCCCTGCGTCACCACACAACCTGCTAGCGCTTTGCATACTACACCCTCTTTGTCCATGGATTTCATGCGTGCTGCTGCGCTAAGCACCAGAGGTGTCACCAACCTCCTGCCATCCATTTGGATGTAGCGATTTGAAAAATGAAGCTGAGCCAATCATAACGCGTCGTACTTTAAAATGCATTGTACGGTACCATGGCCCCTTATGACAAAACAATCAACGCTGCTACATACCGCGTCTTGTGATTGGTAGAAACGGCTTTGCCCTTATGACAAAGCGACCCCTTATGACAAGGAAATGTCGGTGCATGTATTTATATTTATGTATGCCTAACCCTTATAGAAAACATGGGTAATATCACCTGCCAATGTTTTTGGTTAGATCCAAGTTGGATCTAACCAAAATTCATTTTCTTAGCCGTACATATCGGTAACAGGGTCAAAACGTAGGATACAAAGTGCATATCGGTGACAGTGTCAAAACATAGGATACAAAGTGCAGAGCAGATCGGATCAACTGGGTCGGATCAAAGCGAAATCCTTACTTCGAAGTATAATATCGTACTGGGGCCCCGAGGCATTGAAGCTACACCATCCATACACTCGTTCTAAATAGAAATCGTTGTTCCCTTGAAGTTGTCGTTGATGAGAACGGAAGGGTATCTATCTAGGAGCCGTCAGAAACCTGTTTTATAAATATCGAACCCAAATTCAATCGATTCCAAGCGGTAAATGCACGAGGAAGCCCCCATTGAGGTTAATAATAGCGCAGGGGGCAATCCCGTTTTTGAGAGTTGTTTAGGACGTCGTTTATAGCGAGATGATCACCTTGGATTGGCACCTAATCTCGTGGTAACAACGAAGGTGCCAACGTAACTTTTCAAACCAATCCTAGTCGATAAACTGCTATTTCTGGCAACCCGTTCGACTCAAACGAAACCGAGTTTGTGATGTCACTTTCAATTTTGCTGGCTGCTCACAGTATCGGTGTCATGGCGGACAAGTTGGCTTCACTTCCTCAGCATGTGGTCCTCAATATTTATTCTCGCATTTGCAGTCAACGGCTTCACACACGAACTAGGACCATGCAACCGTTCGCGGCCCCCACCACGTCTGAGGACCATCGCGCTGATCTCGAAAAGCTTTTACGAAGTAATTTCCAGTATTTTGCAAAGTTTCAAGGATGAAGTGGAATTTATTGCTCTGGAGGACGAAGGCGTAGTCCTCCCGGAGGATATTGATGAGATCATTGAAGAGTTGAAGGGGGCGGGGTTCGTGTTCGTGACTTCCGCTTACGTTTGGGCCCTTACAATGCAGAAGGTGGATCACAAGACCCAGGCCCAAGAGAGTTGGATGATCTCGACATTGACTGGGAAAAGTGTTTTGTGAGATGCCCAAACTCAAGAGATTAGATCTGAGCAAAGTGCCGCTCTTGAGTCGTCACCTCCCGCAAATTCTCTTGGCTGCGTCAAAGTGTTGCCGTAGCATGGAGTTCCTCATTTTGCCCGTTCAAAGTGATTCTGGGATGCTAACTGGTCCGAAGATTGAAGTTGTCATGACGACGTTGATAAATGCGTTGGAGGGTTGGTATGTACGAGGAAGCTGTGGAGGGTTACGACAGTTGACGGTCCCAACAAGATTGAAAGACGGTCTGTTTCGTACGAGCACTCAGTACATCGAGGCCGTGATCCAGTTCTGCCCCAACATCGAATATCTGGATGGGCATAGCAGAGTTCTGAATTATGGAGACCCACACTGTGGAGAAATGTGGTATCTCAACCTACAGACATGGGAAGTTTTAATGCTTCCTGCACGTCACTGCGAGAGTTCAATTGGGCTGTTGTCCCATTTGCGGATCCATACTTCCAAGTGTTTGGAGAACACGTAAAGCCTCAGCTGCGGTCCTTGTCGCTTTCAGCAAACCTAAAATGGGACTACTTCTACTTTTCGACCACTACACCGGCTCAAACGAGCTCCCTGAAGACGATTTATCGGGCTGCAGACCTGGTTATGGTGAGCGAGCTTCGAACACCGGCGCTGTACTGAAATGATGCCCGGCACTAACAGATCTGCACATTGAGATCGATTTTTACCTCAATGACGAAGAACGAGAACTATACGTTAGCGCGCATGTGTTTGGCGACACGTTTTGGAAAGCGGCGACAATCCATTGTCCGCTGTTAGAGACAATCGCGCTTGTCGATGCCTCCTATCGCCAGAACTTCAAAATCCGACCAGTCGAGAGACTTACAGATAGGACACTTGTGGCACTCACACGCCTCAAGCGACCGTCGCGGTGTGAGCTGGGCCCTGCTCGTTTTACTGGTAAAGGGATTTTCAAGTATTTACGCTGTATATCGAAGATGGAGGGCTTGTTCGGTCAAGAACGGATGCTCGAAGTCTCCATTGGCGGCCGTCACCGCAGCTCGGTTCCTAAATTCTACACGGTGATCGTTGACTTGCTGAAGTTACTGACAGGGATCAACGAGGTGGGGCTGTGGGCGGCGTTTTGCAGGACGAAAACCGAATTGCACGTTGTCAACCCGTACAACCGGAAAGTGGAGAGTAATTGGTGTGAAAGCTACATGAACGATCAACTGAAGCCGCTGCTACTGTCTGTTCAAGAAAAACATCCGTCGTTGGCACTGCAAGTGGACACTACAGGACGCGATGGTGACAAATTCTTCTGCATCAACGGGCTTATTCTGGACTGGCGTTGGCAATACCGCGGCCGACCGCTTTTCAACGACATGATGATCGATACTGATGCAATTCACGTCGTTGAGGGTGATAGCAGCGAAGATGAAGATATGAGCGCTGACGAAGGAGACGGTTTGGAGGACGAATAACTGCGATCGATTTGCCTACTGGTGGCCCGGAGGATCAAGATTTCCTAGTGACATGGGTATTTGCCACAGTGATGGTAACAAGGATGAGAGCAGGCCCTCCGAAAATTCGAGTGTAAGGTCGGTAATTGTACGAAAACTTTGTCTCGTAACCGCAATATCACTCCACCTACTTCTCACTTGTTTGCGTTAACGAGCCGAATTCATTTCGTTTATCAAGGCAAATCCCAACTTTGAAGTGTTAAGGCGATTGGTTGCGATAATACTACATGTATACTTCGAAGTAATCGTTTTTCGGGCTGTTGGCCCACTTGATCCGCAGTTTGGAGTTTTATACCTTTTTCTGTTGGGCATACATGTACAGATAAACTCTTAGTGGTACATGTAATGTGCTTCGTCAAACAAAACGTATCGGCGTGGTACATGTAGTCAAAATTAGGTGTATTGTGTTACACGACCTAAGTCCTGAACTGAGTAGTCAAAATTGCTACCAGGCCACATCTTGTCTGCTCTTTTCCTGTAGTCTACAGTATTACTTTCGCGACACAAGCATTTTAAGAAGATTTCGCTGATAAACGGCCGAGCAGTATTCGCCAAGCTCAACAAGTACAGTACTACGTACATGTAGTTCTTCGTACTACTTGTAGTACTATATGTACCGGTACGTATTACGGAGTACTTCAGCAAGCTTGTCTACTGTTTATGTTTTTATCGCGATGCCCTTTGGCGAACAAGAACGATGTTATAGCAGAACACAATGGCGCCGTTGTTTCGTTCTATTCGGTTTCGGTCATATTCTACCCTACACTCGAATCCTAAATCTTCATCGCGATCGTCAGGATGCTCAGCACTAAAGAAATAAAAGGAATGCTTGTCGGTTGCAAGCGAAAGTAAAGATGTACTTCGAAGTACTACAGCATGTACATGTAGTATGTTGCTGGAACGTCGACGGAATAGATTCCTGTTTGAACTGAAGTTCCCATTCTGGTACGCGAGAGATTTCAATCCCGTGTTCGGAGGACATCGTCCGGTGATATCGCCCACATCTTCCCAGAACCTGTCAGTCTCACCAGCACAAGTTTCTTGCACAAAGTCAGAGGCCATGCTTCCGACCATCGACCCCGCCATTTCTACCCAAGTCGAACTCGAGTCCAAACTGCATTTTCCAGTCGCTAATGCACCGGCGAACATCAAATTACCCATGGAATGCGTGACAACGATCGTATCTGTGATAACCGACTTCGTGCTGGTATTGCTCACTGCAAGTGCGCGGTTGCAAACTTTCTCTTGTTGCGTTTTGCTAGTCCACGTGTTGTTCACCGTGTTCAGGTGCGCAAACTTCACCGAGGAGCTGCAGGGCGTGTGACCGATCAAATCGTCACCCCAATACGAAAATGAGTCCTCATTGTGCGGCATTTCCTCCTTGACACCAAGACCATGAATGAAAATACACGGGCGCGGATTCGACTTGCACGAACACGAGGACAAATCTTCGAGCGAGATGTCAAACGCAGCCTTAAGTTTTCTCGTTGCATCCGCATAGCCCGATAGAAGTCACGGAGCTCGAGGACACCAGTGCATTCCCGGAGTCATCACTTGGTACTTCAATGTCGATATGACTCTCGAGGTACTGAACAACAATATTCATGTCGCTTCCATGCATCGTAAACCCCGACGAACCCGAACTGCACAACGCGAGGTCAATTCCTGCAATCGTAACTTTGATCTCCTTCTGACAGTCCATACGCAGCGAGCTGTGAAAGTGCCCACCCGTGGTCAAAACCCGCAGCAAAAAGCAGGGCTGCAAGAGCCCCAAGCTGCTAAAGAGCTTATACGGCTGTCTCAACGTGCCGACCAACGACTCCACGTAAACCGGTAACCCGAGCTCAGCTTTGCACTCCTCATCCTCCATGCAGCGGCTCTCAGACACTTTATTTGTGTGCGTTTTCGCGCTCACTTGCACGGGATTTATAGTTTTGTCCGCGCTGGCGCTTGCGCTTCTGGTTGTGGCCTTCGGCGGCAATCGCAAGCATCATAATGAGCAGTGTGTTCTCGTGTGCGGAATCAAAATCTGATTTGATATGCATCTTTCCTAAATATATTTAAGAGCTCATAATTTGTGTTTAGGAGACACAAATCGGCTGGGAATCGCTCCATTCTAAACGCATATAGACGGGTCATTTCGACCTGCTCTATTAATATCAGATACAAAATCAGTGATAATAAGGTACCGGTAAGGCATCGAAAGGCACCTTCAACGTCGACCGCGCAGACACAACATTTCAAAGAAAAGAGCGCCGTGGGCCCAATTTGGGGCTCGCCCCTGTGTGAAGTGAAAAGTGGATTCGCTTGGATGCCAGGCGCTGAAAACTACTAATATTAATAATACCTGGTTTATGTATTTTAATATTAAAATACATGTACACCTCGTTGACTCCACGTATGATGTCGACAGGCACCGGGAACACCGTTCCCATTGTCAATTGACACCCGCTGTCGCTGTTTACCGGTATTGTAGTGTGAGTTCTACTCAAAACTGGATTGCTCGATTCGTTAATCGACCACCGGCAAACCGACGGCGAATCGTTCACTTGGCTTTACTATCGGGGCCGATAGACAGACCGTAGTCGGAGTCGTACTTCACAGAACAGCCAAAAGAAGTGATTTGACTTGGATTTTGTATCGGGTCGATCTTTGTCGACCCAACGCAATAGACCTTATTCGGCAAATTTAGCCGGAATTCACAATATGCGTGCAAATGCGGCCTACAGTACAGTATGTATGAAGTTCACATTGTGAACAAAGCTCACGGACGCAAAACCTACAATCATCCACCGTTGCGTGTACAGGATACCACCCATTGCTTCCCTTTCGCACGAGCAAACAGGGTCACACCGACATGTGAAGCTCCAATTCTCTTCCAGCGAATCCGATGCCGAAATGGACGCTCCTGTTTTCATCAAGTTCCCTCAAGTAGAAATGGACCGTTTCAAACAGTAGCCACAGATAAAGCGCCCAGTATCACGACATTATTTGGCTAAATTCATACCCAAAGCTATATACCCTACAGCTACTTCAGTGGTAGCGAACCTTCGGCAGCATCGCACTTGAAATCTTGCCACGGTGGGTAGCATACAACATCGAGATTTGGAGATACTTCTCGTCCACATTGTTGATATTCCGGATCTTTTTCGTGATGTCTGCCGGCATATACTTCTTGTCCACCCATCTCGCAAATGTGGCCGTTTGCACGTTAGCATTGTTCAAGATATCGTCCAGCTTCTGAATACCCCACTTTCGCTCTTCATCGACTGTCCCGGATCGCAGGAGCCTCATGCTGGTCCCGCCGACCATTTGGCTAGCACCAAGTGATGGCAACTGGTTGGACCCCACCATCTTTGAGGTCATTTGCAGTTCGGGATCGGCGAGCGCGCTGCAGCTTGCTGAAATGGTGGCAGCCAGTAACAGGATTCGTGGCAGATGCATGCTTGGTCTTGATAATTCGTGACTCAAACAAAGAGGAGGGTGGGTGACGACTTCAGTACTCCAGCTCGAGTTGTGGTATGAGCGGATCCCAAGACTCTGCCGATTGCTCTGCCCGCGGAGCACGGTGTGGAAACCTGTCGTCTCAGATAAGAGCAGGGATGGGATGGGGGTGCTACGTGTACGGTACCGGTACGAGTATGCCGCATACTGTATGCGGCATACATTAAAATACGTGCAGTACGAAGGTACGGTCCGAAATAATAAACTTAACCGTAAAAGTTGGCTTCAGTGCTACACGTTCTAACATTTCAAAGTGAAAAGGAAAATGTTCGCGAATTTGTGGCGTTTTTGCTAACGATTTGCTCTCTTGACACCTGTCCCATCTAGGGTATTCTTAAACTTCATTAATTAGGAGTTAACATTTATGTAACACGGGGAAGGGATGTCACCCTTTAATGATTGAATGCAGCAAGATTTCGTGTATAAATGGACAGAAACGGCCGTTTTTAGACTTTTGCTTCGCCAACGCCATCTCGGGGTACCCCTCCGACAGATTTCTAGGCTGCGTAGAATCGCAAATACCCTTGGTTTTACTATAATACAACGTTGGTGATCTAGCCCGAATTTATACACACAAGCAACGGTTTGTACAGGTTTTGACGGAAAATCTGTCGACGGTCCAGTATTAACTTAATACATGCACAAACTACTCCAGAACCTGAACAAGTTCTTGTGTCCATTCATTGCGTTCGTAAACATTGCCAGATCCGTAAGCCTGATTATCCTACCAGACAAAGTACAGTGCATACAAAAGGGCGTCGTTGGTCAGCTTGTTAATTTCGACGCGAAACGAGATTGTTCGCGTTAGGCCCTGGTTTCTCCGGTTGCAGAGAACTTCGGTACAACGATTCACGCCTACAACGAGTTTGAAAGGGTATACAGATCAGCAACACAGCTCTCAGTCCCAGCAATCTAGGGATAGCGTCGGGGAATTACGAGGTCGTTTATCCCCAGACCCAGACACAAACCAGGGTCTTAGAAGTATACAGTATACTTCTGTATACTACATGTCACGGTACTACCGGTATAGCTCTCACGACGGACAACCCAGTACCAAGCAGGGCTATTAATAGGTCGATTTAGGGTTGTGTCACCGCTCTCAGGGTTTTCAAGGCATCTGTGCTATTAATACCTCGTCATATGCACCTCGATAATTCAATACCCCGTCAAATCAGGTTAGGAATTATTGCAATTTTAAATTAAATCGCTGCATTTATTTTGGTCTAATCCCGGCTAAATCACGTTGCCGAACCCACTGCGCATAACGAGGGTAGCGCTTCGAGTTTCATGATTTGTAGCAAGATGGTATCCCTCCTTAAGACGACTTCAAATTTTATACGATGTAGAAAAAGGGACCAGGTCCCAATACAAGTTGTATCTTGTAAGGTCCAGCCGCGGGGTTAAGCCCTTGCACCCAAGCGGCTGGACCTTAGATAAGCGATTGCTGAACGTGGACCATACAGGATAAGGAATGCTATACCTGTTTTTGAATTGGTTCTTACAAAGTTCAAGTCGACGAGGGTAGGCGACGTATCCTTGCTTTCCGATAGGATCTGCGATCAACATAGACAGCCATTTAGAAAGTCCATGTGCAGATCAAACTGGCATATTGACTATGCTCTTTTGTAGAAGACCTCTTCCCGCCACTTAAATTCGTGTCTTACTTCCAAATTTTCTCTCTCGACCGCAGAACTTCACCCTGCCCCCAAATGGCATTCCAGGCTCGCTGGCGCGAGTTGAAGAAAGCTGGCTGGACCTCCAAGCGGCCCAGTGGTCTTTCAGTTGACTTCACCTACCTCACGCCTGGAAAAACGATCAAGATCGTCAAAGGAGAAGACATTTTCGTCGGGGAGGAAGCGCTGATGAATTTTGGACAAGATCGATCTTGGTATCACTGTATGTTGTTTTTTATGGTTATTTGCTAAATTGTGCTGATGTATTATGTGAACAGAGGCACTTCGAGCAAAACTATTGTTGTCTGGGCCGAAGTTGTATGTATGAATAACCGTCAGACGGAGCGGCAAATTCAAAAGTGAGTGCCGTCCCCAGCTCTTCATCCGGTTGGGTTCTCTTTTCCTTTGTTGGCCTTGGTTGCCCTCAATACCATCTCTTAAACTCAGTATAACTTATAGTAATACCAAGTTCAAACCAATTGGCATCTGTTTCTAACTAAGATTAGAAACCAGATTTGTTTACCAAAAGTTGGTACTTAGCCTTAACTACAACACTCCCACAAAAGAGACGCACAACGGATACGGTTAAGCGATACTTGCTTCGAACTAGCAAAATCTACTCTATAGGATCTCTTTGCATACGTCTTATGTACATATAGGTAGCTTAACACCAGCATTATCATGCATGGATAGCTGGGGCTGAAAAACTATAATGGCATACCCTTTTTGACCCTTTTTGACCCATTTTGACCCATTTAATCGACACTCATGTCACCTGTAGCTGTACTCATCAAAAAGTGGATTATACGTTTTACGTAGTGATCTCTTATCAATGCAGTCCTAGAAACTTGTTGACTTATTCGCATAACTTTAATCGGGGCTGCAAAACGTAGCTCTTATCTGACGGTCTTATTGTACCTAAACTTATCTTATGATGGGCAACTCTTACAAATCAAATGAAAGTGTTAACCTTTTATTGCCGACTGGGCCAAAACGTGGCATAATGCATCGTTTTACTAAAAATCGTCCAATCAAATATTTTGATTTTAATATTGACCAATAAAATGTCTACCGGAAAATTGACCAAGATGATGCATTATGCCACGTTTTACAAATATCACCCAAAAGATTTTCTGGTCATTTCAGAAAACTTAGAATTTTGTCACCGGAAAGTAATAGCAAAACGAGGCATTATGCGTCGTTTTGCAATTTTATATTGATTAAAGTATACATATTTTCAAATAGAAAATGTATGGGCAACAAAGGGTTAAGTCAGTTTATTATCACGATTTGAAGTGCCACATTATTGACGTCGTCTACGAAGAGGAGGGGTTGTGAGACTTAGCTTGCCTGCGTATTTCCTTTGCAGTTGTTGGCTTCAAGGTTTCTCACCTCCATAAGCTCTCGTAGCTTGCAGAATTGTACTTGGGGTAGTACCTTTGTCAGTGCATCTGCTACCATATCTTTGGTATTACAGTACGTAATCTTGATACGATCTCTTTCGTATACTTCACGGGCATATAAGTATCTCGTCTCTATATGCTTAGTCGACGAATGACTAGCAGGATTCTTAACTATACTTATTGCTGCTGTATTGTCGCACCAACAATAAATTGGCTGCTTTTGTTGCCATCCTAGTTCCTTTAAGAGCAGCCATAACCATTCGCTTTCCTTTACACCCTCACTTATGGCAACTAATTCAGCCTGTGCTGTGCAAGCTGACCATATCTTGTCTACAACTCTTCCAAGAGACACATGCATCAGCGAGTATTAACACGTAACCAGTAACTGATTAACGCTCCTCATTAGCATTTGCGAAGCTCGGATCTGTGTATAGTTCATAACTACCTCTTTGTTAGTTCCTTCATATAATAACCCATACATCGATGTTCCTTAATGAGTATCAGAGCCAATTTGATGTGGGTCCTGACCCGAGTCAATATCAAGATTGTGACCTTTCCCTAATATCTGTTTTGACCAAAAATAGTTTTGCCTTAGCACTTCGAGAATGGGGCGTCGAACTGGAGTGTCGGTCCGCTCCTATGCGGCGGAAATGGCCATGTCTGTTGCCCACGCATCCCAAGACTGTGCTGTACAGCATGAAATTGATGAAAGTGAACGAGCAACAATCCAGACATTGGACTCGCACCCACTCAACACTAAACGGAAGTACGAGGGGTACCAGAAAGAGTTTGTGCAATGGTGCGCTTCACGCGAATTTCATGATCGCGATACGGTCAGTGGCGGAAAACTGCACTTGTTCCTGTCCGACATGGTTATAGATCGACAATCAAAGAAGAACAAGGACAAAACAGTAGGGGGCAACAGTTTGTGGTTATGTGAGCGCTCTTGTTGATCTTTATAATCAGCAGGTAAGCCTACACACAAACTCAAATCCCCACCCACGGACAAAAGCTGTGAAACAGCTGATTACAAATGTTCAGGTCAAGGCAACAAAGACTAGAAAAAACAACTACCAAGATCGGGGTATCGACTCCCTGCTAGACGGCTATTCTTCAGTTGCACAATTTCAGCAGATATGTGGCGCCTTTTTACGCTGGATGACTTGCGCAGACGAACGGTGTTTCTTCTCTCTCATTATGGGCTATTACGCGGTGAGAACGTGCGTGATTTGGAGTTGGCAGATATGTTCTCGCAAGTTCTGGAAGGGAGGGGTTTCAGTCGTGTATTGCTCTTGTCTTGCTAATTCAACACGGAAAAACAAACACATGTGGCAAGATGCAACACGTCGGATTCATGCGCAATAAAGACGTACAAGTATGCCCTGTTGGAGCTGTTGCACTCTACTTTTCGATCTCTATCACGTTCTTTGGGAACCCTTTCCGACATTTAAACAAGCAAAAGATTGGTATGACATAAAATTTCTAAGCGGCGAAATCAATCACGTACGAAACACACAAAAGAGCTATGAAGCAGTATTTAAACTGTTAGGCCTTTCATTTAACAAGAAGACTCACACCAATCGCCAGCAAGGTGTCCGTCAACTTGAAAGTGCTGACGTCGATATTTCGCAAACCCGTAGACATGGTAGGTGGGGAATGGATACATCCGAAGCTGTCTATTCAGCACCTCTTGCTCGGGCAGCGATGCGTGCACTATCTGGGCATCCATCTCGATCTCGCTTGTACTACTTAGAACGAGCAACAGTCGAGCCTTCAGCTGAACTGCAGCGGCTGATATTCCCCGAAGTTGAACACTGTCAGCAACAAATGGCAAAAGGAAATGGAAGGTGAATTTAGCGGCACGCGGATTTCTCGAATTGATTCAGTACCTTAGGCTTGTGTTTTTTAGGATTGCGCTGTTTTATATGACCTCCTTCCTGCTCGGATTCGCGACCACCATATTCTTGGAGGTCAATTTCAGCAATTCCGCACTCAATTACTTGCCGCAGCTTCAAACGCCCAAAATCCAGTTGAAATGCGATTGCAAGTTGCGATGCCATTGCTTTCGCAATATATTGCTACACAGCATGCGGATATGATGAGCAAAAAGATTCTCGCCATGAAGAAATTGTACGACTAATGAAAGAAAGCCAAGAAAGTCTCACGTCATTGTTGCGAGGAGAAAAATGTTCCGTTTGATGCCAGTTGCGAGCTCTAGCACGAACAGCTCACCTGCAAATCCGGATCACAATGAAGGTTTAACTCTGGTTAGTTCATCTAGAGATGTTCACGTCAGTCGACCCAGCGATAGCGCTCATCAGTACTCGATGAGCAGAGGTGTTAGTACCATTCACGAGTTGTGGACTGAATGGCACGTTGGACTCTCAAATCAACCATCAATTGAACACCTGGAGCAAACGTACGGGAGAAAATGGCGTCAGTCATCCAAAGAATCAAAATTGCTCAAGGCGACTTTGTGTGATAAAGTACGTACGTTCGCTCGTGAGTCGAGGATCGACGGTTGAGATGGCCCTCGATAGAGCTGAAGCTGAGAGAGGACAAAGAAGCATTGACGCGTTTTCGAAGCACCTGGGCAGCAAGCGCGTGTACTAACAATCAGTATAAAATTATAAAAACACACACAACAGTAGTTGCATATCACTCAGTCATAATTTAAACATCCTTGCTACTCACATTTAGCCAGCACATCGTTTCTTCACCGGCGTATACCTGCTCCGCCCAGCTCAGAGTTCAAATGTCCAAATCCTCCACGCAGAGCAGTCAGCACATGACACCGCTGTGGGAGCGTGTGGTGCATTTGAAAGTCGAGTTGCAGTCCTACGTCTAGAAGTTTTCAATATTTCAAATAATCATAATCTCCGACAATTCGATCGTACGCCGTGTTCCTTGAAGCACTGCAGTTAGCATCTACCGAGGCGACCAAGGGACACAGCTCAACAACTTCTGGTCCAACTCGTATCCCTGCTGCACATAGTTCGTTCTCGTGTTGGCATGCATTTCAAAGTGGATCTGCTTGAGTTTGCGCTGGTACACCGTCATATTACCGAGCCACGCGCGCAGCTTGTGCTGTGTCCCCTTCATCTCCGTATCGTGCATGCGTACGCTGTACATGGCGACTGGCAGCTGCTCCGTCGTAACTAACCAGCGGTTGTTGCCTGTGCTGACGCGTGGGTGCTGTCTGCAGTGCTGATTGTGTTGTGACAGCGTACCGGTATGATCATTTCCTCCAATCGAAACGCCTGCTCGGGGTCGTGACCTTTTTCTGATATCTTGCGGGTAACAGGCGATTTTAGGCTGATATGTACGAATACCAGGTCACAAGGTCATGACCTCCTTATGACTTTTTCGGTTTTACTTTCAGATACTTAAGTACTCTCTGTCCATCGCTCCAATGAGACTTATTATAACAAGAGAGGAATTTACTTAATTCTCTTACAGCATTTGCAATATCAGGTCTAGTTTCTCTAACCAGATACATGAGAGAGCCTACCAGTCCACGGTAGTCATACGGCTGTGTTGCAATAGCTTCAGCGCTGAGATTTGTCTCTTTTTCTAATGTAATACTTGCTGCTTGAGGAGTAGCTACTATCGAGCAGTCCATCATATCAAACTTTTCTAGCAAGTCTAGAATATACTTACATGTATGTTGCGATAGGCTGAGTTGCTTACGAGCTCTATCTCTTCTGATCTCCATTTTCAACAGATAATGAACCTCTCCAAGGTCCTTCATTTTAAAGCGTTCTGACAACTTTGCCTTAATTTCATTTACAGCTGATAGCCTTGAGCCAGCAATGCTTAATTCATTAACATATTCACATACTAAGACGTCGTCGGTTACTCCATTAACCTCCCACTTATTCTTGTACAAAAGTATTCCTTTTTGCATCGAGAAAAACCTAATGACTCCAAAAGGTGTGCAGCCCCCTGTACCAAATTCGTGGCGCCTGTTTTAGTCCATATAGGCTCTTTTTAGTTTACAAACTTTGCCATTATGACGTTGCCTAAATCCAAGGGGTGGAACCATTTATAATTCCTCTAATATTGTCCCATTTAGAAACGCAGCTGACACGTCCATTTGGTGGATGTGGAAATCCTCTATTGCCGCAATTGCGAGCACTAATCTCAATGAGTCATATCGGGCTACCGGTGAGAATATCTTGCCGTAGTCAACACCAAATCGCTGTGTATTTCCCATTACCACTAGTCGCGCTTTAAACCGTTCTACAGATCCATCTGCATGATATTTTACATCTAAAACCCAGTGACAGCCTAAGGCCTTGCGTCCTATGGGTAGATCAACCATTTTCCATGTCTTATTTTCTAAGAGGGCCTGATACTCAACTTCTAATGCTCCGAGCCATGATTCCCGTATGGCCCTGCTAATGCCGCTTTTAGTGATTTCGGAATTGGGATACGAGTCCTGCTAACGGTGACCCCTAAAATTGGGTTTATTGTTACTTCATATCCACTTAGTCTTGGGCTTCGTCGCCTCTTACGCAATGCACGTGGCTTATCGTGGTGTTCCACAGAGCTAATATCCTTTTGTGTGTCTAATAACATTTCGGTTGAGGTTGACCTTTCTACAACCTGAGAGACGACTCGTCACTATGACTAACATCCGACTTCTCATCCTCGTCACACTGAGTGACATCAGCTCCCACAGCTCCCGGCCCCCACACTTGGAGTTGGCGTGTCTTTAGACGGGTTATCTTTGCCACTTATGCACGCTCTTATATCTTCCTTTTCTTTAGAGGATAGCGCATGGTTCCTGTTTGGAAATGACCTGGCTATCACAGCCGACTGATCAACTGTATCAAACTTAACACTTCGAGCTACTAAGAACACATTGTTGACAGTATCTAGCAATCTGTATCCCTTATAATCGTTTGCAAGACCGAGGTACTTGCACTCTAAACCTCTTGAGCTCAATTTCTTATCCTTTCTCTTAGTATTTGGGATATGAGCATAACATACACTTCCCCATATTTGAAGTATATTGCCATCCGGCTTTTTACCATGTATTGCTTCGTAGGGCGAAGTGTTTCCAAGCCTAGAAGTTGGAATTCTATTCGACACTTCAACGGCGTATTTATTGCTTCTGGCCACCAGTGTGCTGGCATAACAGCTGTTAAAAGTGAACTTACTTGTCTCATTAATGTCTGATGGCAGCGCTCCGCGCTCCCATTCTCATCTTGACATTCTACATTTGATTTCTCAAAACTGATACCTTTCGACTGCAGAAATGTCCTCATCTTTTGATTGACAAATTCTGTACCGCCATCTCTTCTTATCCTCTTTATTTCATAGTGATGCTGTTTTTGTAGTAGCAGTATGAGGTTAACCACATGATTGTAAACTTCTTTTGTAGACCTCATCACAAATAGCCACTTGTACGACGTTGCATCGTCCACAATTGCTAATGTGTACTGATAACCATATCCACCATAGTTACCGTTTACTTTCATCTTTCCCATAGTGTCCATGTGCAAAGTGTGCAATGGCTGCTTAGACCGTGTCCCTATTTTATTTCTGTATGGCATACGTGTCGAGTTTGCAATTTCGCAAGTCGAACAGAAGAAAGGAATATCTTTTAGCTCATTCTGAGGTTTATGAGGAATTCCTTCAACTAACTTGTGAGAAAATATTGCTAATAGTCTGGCCCTGTGGACATGGCCTAGTCTAAGATGCCACTTTTGCATCAAAGCAATTTTCTGTGTTTCTGGTAAAGCTCTTGCTTACAGTTTGCACCTTAATCTGCCTGGAAGATGGCAGATAATACACCGCCCCCTTTTGCACAGCAGCAAATAAAAGCTGTCCTTTCTTATTGAAGAAATACAAAACTCCCCATCCTGAGATTGAATGTAATTATACCCTTGCTTAGCGAGATGACAAGCACTAATTAAGTTACTCCCACATTCCTTGTCAAACGCAATGTTCTTAATCTTTAGACCGATAGACTTATCGAAAAGACTTGCAACATGCATTTGTACTGAGCCAGTTAGAGAGGTTTCTGATGTGCTACCGTTACCATACTCAAACCTATGACTCGAACCTTTGTGTAGCGACTTGAACCCGCCCCTGTCTGGACTTATTCCAAATCCAGCTCCTGTATCAACAATCCACAGATCATCCGTAACTTTTAGTCGACGTAACCAGCTCAAATATGTACCATATCGTTTACCTACCGAGGTGTCGATTTCACCAAATTCTTCAAACAGCCTCCGTCGCCATCTTCCGAATCAGCTTTCTCCGAAGCCGAAAGGCTGAATTCTTCTTCCATTTCGACATCCGTTGGCGGTTCATGCGTCCTTTGCTTCTTGGCTACCCGCTGCACCGTAGCAATTTTCTTGGGGTAGCTTGAGGCCCGTTTGGATTGTTGAGCATCCATATTCGTGCGGAAGAGCGGTCCACCTTCGCGATTGGGGTCGCGGTCGGCCTTCATGCGCTCGCATTGAACCTTCTGATTTCCTTTCTTGAAGCAATAGAAGCACCCCCTGGTCCTGGACGTTGGTACTTCCGTCCGATTTGCGCTTCTTCGAGTCGTAACCGCCGGTCACCCTTGACGTTATTGATGCGCGTCACCGACGTCGCATCACCAGAACCGGTGATCATCTTCTTGGACCTGTCACCGAAGAGCTTGTTCAACGCGATCTCCATTCTTTCAGCGCTGAATGCTTCCTCCGAAAGATGCCCAGATTTCACTAGGAAGCTGCGCCAAGACTTGCACACACATCATCGTCTCTGTCATCATCTCGTTACCGAGGAGCTTCTTGGACTTCCGATTCATTTCGTTCCGCGCCTGGTTCAGCAGCGAGAACAGAGTCATGGTGTCTTTCTAATTCGAGCTGAGAATCCGATTCCAACGGTTCGTCAACGACACCAATCCTCCAGCGTCACCGAGTGCAAACTTGCGCTCGAGATGCTTCCAAATGACGCACACCTCCAGGTTCCTCGCATCGTCTGGCAAGGACGACAGGAATGAGTTCAGAGGGTCGAATTGAGGACATGACGCATTGCTGCATCCGCCTTGCGCCAAACCATGATCTCCCTGCGCAATCCCAATTGCTCATCAGGAGGAGCTGCCTTCACGTCTACATCGGTCAGACGTGGCGGCGTGGCTCCAGGAAGTCAGGCATGCCAACCTTCGGCTCCGGTTGACCGGTTTCGAGAAGCCGATTCTCGACGTCCAGATCCAACTGGGCCACGTGCGTGAGCAGCTTGTCTTTCAAAGTAGCATACTCAATTTGTTGGCCTGAGAACTTTTCAAGGCCGACATGCACGGTCTTGTCTTGCTTGGTCAAGACACTCATCCGAAGTATCTAAAATATTGTTGTCTTGGCCGAAGTTGTATGTATGAATAACCGTCAGACGGAGCGGCAAATTCAAAAAGTGAGTGCCGTCCCCAGCTCTTCATCCAGTTGGGTCTCTTTTCCTTTGTTGGCCTTGGTTGCCACTCAATAACATCTCTTAATTCCAGTATACTTATAGTAATACCAAGTTCTAACCAATTGGCATATGTTTCTAACTAAGATTAGAAACCAGATTTGTTTACCAAAAGTTGGTACTTAACCTTAACTACAACAAAAACGATAGGCGGGGCGTGACGGATCAGCAAATGCCTCGCGACGTCAGAATCCTGCAAAAGCTGCGAAGGCGAAAATGGACAAACCCGTTGCAGCAGAGGGTATGTATACTTTATGTTGTACGGTCCAGGTATGATTTCCGCTAATCGTCTACTTGTGTATTAGTCTGTCGTGTCCAGGCTCCTGTGAGGGACCCGCCCGCTCAGCCACCTGTCTGTGCTCCTTCGCCACCCGCAACGTCATTGGAGCCTGAACAAACCCCAAGGCCGAGCACACCTCAGACATCTGTTGTTCTACAAGAATTTTACCCGCATGACACACTGTTTTCACCAGGAAGCGACTGTAGTGAATCGCACACAGAAGCACAGAATGTAATGTGTCGTTGATTTTCTTGTATGGTCCCAAATAGGTATTCATCTAATGTTGTATTTGGAATTTTACTATGCAATAGATTCGGTTATCAGTCCCAGTAACCTTGATTTTGATTTATCGGAGCAGACGACAGCAGCAATGCATCGTGCAGCTCCGACAATGACAATCAGTTGGACAGCAATCCAGAATAACCCGGTGTCGACGAAGAATCAAAAGAAGACTCACAAACCCATGACCAGTCTTTAGATGGTGAGTCAAATTTGTGTGTACATGATATCAAATATCCTAACATGTATACCTGGCTTATAATGTACATGAAGATATGAATCAAGATGTCAACCATATTGCAGCCAGTGATGACCAGAGCAAATTTGTGGGGCTTGAATCGGACGCTGAGAACGATGATAGTGAAGACGAAGGAGATCAGTCTGATGATACCGATAGTGCGAGGGTAGGGCTACGTGCGAGGGTAGGGCTACTACCAGCTCCGGTAGAAATGCGATTCGATGATCGGTTGATTTCCTCAATAGGCGGAATGGAGAACATTGCGTCGGGGGTTGTACCAGACAAATTTCTGAAGGAGATGGGTGTAAACGGCTGGTCAGAGTTGAGAGAACACACACCGTACGACTATCTACAAGAGCCTTACCATCCCCGATTGCCTGATGAAATCCGAGAAGACTATCCACGACTGTTCAGCGGTGACTCGGGTCCAACTGAAAGGGCTCTAGCCGCTGCTTCAACCGCTCCAGAAGCTTTCTTCTACTTTCTACAGCCTCAGCTGTGGGAGGATATAGCTGCTGAGTCTAATTGTTATTTATAAGCAAGTATTGACGAGCGCGTTGAAGGTCAACTTGCAAAACAGCGCAAGCGAGAACTCAAGCACTTTGATTTCAAGGCCAATTCAAGCCATACGCGAGAATGTGCTGAGGTCACTACCTATCGAGACGAGGGAGCTGTGTGTCTTTATAGGACTATTGCTAGCACGGTCCATTGTTCCAAACAAGGAAAGACTTGCGAATCATTGGGAAACGATGGAGGAAGGTGCTATACCTCGTGGGTGTTTTGGACGCTTTGTGACGCGGGATCAGTTCATGCATATTTCCAGAAACCTACATTTTAGCCGAAACGATGACCCAAAGGCCGCAACAGACCGCGCGTGGAAATAGCGTCCAGTTGTTGACGCACTTCAAGATCGTTTTGCAGCTGGCTACATGCCACCTGCTATCATGGCGTTCGATGAGGCGATGTTGCCCTCGCGCTCTACGTTCAACCGCATGCGCGTTTACATCAAGGACAAGCCCCACAAGTGGGGCACCAGTTGTTCATGTTGTGCTGCTCAGCTACAGCTTACTGCATTCGGCGAGAAGTTGGCGTGTCGTCGGACACGCCAACCGTTTTTCGATCGCTTAGTTTGTTTATCGTGTATGGTCCAAACGAACATGTAACAATATTGTACTATACAGATTTGAAGTTTACTGTGAAAAGAAGAGAGCAGACCAGACAAGCTCAACGGATCAGAAGTCCGGTCCTGCCGCCGTAGTTCGCAATCTACAGCAAGTCTTCGGTCCTACAGCTCCACCAAGTGGCGAAATGCGGCTTGTCGTTATGGATCGGTTCTATTCGTCAGTGCCTTTGTCGATGCAGCTCCTGACCATGGGGTTTTACTCTATTGGTACGGTACGGACGGATCGTCGAGGCCTGAGTACGAAGCTGATACCCAAGAAGCAAACGGGAGACAAAAAGAAGCCACCGAAGATCCCCAAGAACAGACCTACGAAAATTGAACGGGGCACGTTCATCGTGGCTGAAGCCTTGCAGGTTTCAGCGATGCGAGTGTTGCGTTGGTGGGATACACGAGCTGTCCATATGCTCAGTACCGGTGGTAGCGTGCAGCCAGACCGCATAGTCCGACGCGACACGTTGACCGGAGAACTGCAGGAAGTGGCTTGCCCCGCATCGTCAAGGATTACCAGACGTATATGGGGGCGTGGACGTGCACGACCAGCTGCGTCTTCAACGGTAAGTGTTCATATCTTGTACGTACAAGTTAGATTGTGTCTAATCGTGCATGGTACATTGTACAGGCACTCACTGCAGATTTGCATCAAATACAAGAAGTACTACAATGGACTATTTCTAGGCCTCGTTGACCTGGCAGTTATCAACGCTTACATTATCTTCAATGCTGCTCGTGCAGCTTCAAGTTTACCCAAACTAAGCCATGTGAAGTTTTTGAAACAGCTTCATATCGAACTGTGTCAGCTTCGGGATGAAGACTGGGAGGCACTTTGCAGTAATGAGCTTTTCAAGCAACGCCGTCCAAGGAGCCAAATGCGCGAAGAGTCCGCCGTCCTAACCACAAGCCCCAACTAAACGATGAGTGGCGGCCTGGGAAAGACAACCAAGGACGGAAGCGCCGAACAAGAACATGCAAGGTGTGGTCACTTCTCAGGACGCTAGCAACGTTCGAGTTGGTGATTCATCAATGTACTGCAGTACATGCAAGCTACAAACCTCGTCGAAGAAACCTTTGGCTCGGCGCGTTTTCCTGTGCGAGAAGAAGCGCCACGCTGTGAGGGGCGAGTTGCGATCCTGCTTTGACATTTCGCACAAATGTTGGAACAACGGGGCGCTGGCACCTGCGGCGAAGCGAGGTAGGAAACGGTCAATCCGTGCGCGGGCACCTGGTACCGCACGGCACGCCGAAATGAAGTAAGAAATGGGGGACAAAGTGGTGAGGAGGCAAGTGATGAGTCCACTACAGACTCGCGCCCACAAAAGCAGGCCCGTCGCTGATTGAGCACATGGCGACGCCGTTTATTTGTACTGCGTTTTTGTACTGTCAAATATCACGTCCTTGGGATCTACGACATATGTTCCTGTTGTTACTGTTATGCACTACCCCTTCACGGCCATGGACGTCGAAGCAACTTCTCTATAACATACTCGCATCGATTTTTTACAGGACATACATGATATCCATGCAAAGATGTATAATCAACAGCTGGAGGCAATGCATAACTTGGAGCATACACGATAGCGCGAGTTACATCTCCCAATGATTAGGGTTTGTATTCGTCAATCCATTATACATGATACCAAATATCAAGAACTTTGTATCAGAACCCTTACCCGCGGATACACGTTAAAGTTCCCACGGATTAGGTTTCGTGGGGGTACAGTACAACCTCAGTTTCAAGGGGTTACGTGTATTAAGGGGTTTCAAAGCACCCATTGATGAGGATTTCATTTAGACAAACATTAGGCTAATCTTTCAACCAACTCGGCCACCTCTTCAGCTTTGAAAGGCCCTAATAAATGCCAGAAAACCCGCTCCGTGGTCGTAAGCCGCCAAGCCCGCCAACTAGCTGCCGCAAATCGGCCCCCAGAAGCCAGCCCGCCGACAAGAGCAGCGAGTCCGCAGACGGCAGCAAGGGCCACCCCGCCAACAAGAGCAGCGAGATTGCCGACAAGATCAGTGAGTCCGCCGACAACAGCAGCGAGTTCACCGAAAAAAGCAGCGAGTTCACCGAAAAGAGCAGCGAGTCCGCCGACAACAGCAAGGGCCAGCCCGCCGACAATAGCAGCGAGTCCGACGACAGCAGCAAGGGCCAGCCCGCCGACAATAGCAGCAAGATCACCGACAAGAGCAGCGAGTCCGCCGATAGCAGCAAGAGCAGCGAGAATGACTTCGAGTGAGCGAAAGAAAATGCTGACGTGGCTGAACGAGCAGTTGTTTCTGCTGGGAGTTTACGATATGACTGTGGACTGGAGTTCGTCAGAGTCCGAATGAATCACAACACATACAAACGACTTCATGGCATGTGTGGCTTATCTATCGAGCGTGCGCACTCTATCAGCTCCGACACCGATTGAGAAGAGTGGAAGTTATTCTGAATTGATCTTTCGCCTCCCGGAAAGGGAGTTTAGGCAAGCGGTTCCAGTTGAAAAGTCTTCGTGGAACTAGCAGTACTCATCGGTGGTGATGAGGTGTTTCAATCTCGCAGTCACAACTGTCAGCGACTCGTGCCAATTCAGCTGGCAGTAACCCTGGAGCGACTGGGAACTTACGGCAACAGGGGTTCGACTGGCAGAATCGAGCGGTCGTATGGGATTGGCACAGAAACGGTGACATTGTACGCCAAGCGAGTTGTTGCTGCTTTGCTGTGTCGATACGATGATTGCGTTTCCTGGCCTAGCAAGCAGAGATGCCAAGTTACGTCGACATTTTGTGACGAACGCTACGGAAGCGGTGGGGCGGTCGGGTTTGTTGATGGCACGCACTTCAACTTCAGCCAGAAACCCGGTATTGATGGAGAAGCGTATTCCAACCGGACAAAAGAGCTACTTCATCAACGCTATGATTGTCTGTGATGAAGATAAACGCATCATCTTTGCGTTAGTCGGTTGGCCTGGATCGTGCACTGGCTCCACCGTCTTCTCGAAGTATCGTATTACTGTCGACCAAGAGAAACGGTTTTACCGTGGTTGGAGACTCGGGCTACCAGCTTACTGGGCGGATGCTGGTTCCTACAAGAAGCCCAAAGCGCTGCAGCCTGAAAACGCGGCATTCAACACAGTTGTAGCGTCAGCTCGTGTTGTGAACGAGAATTGTATCGGCTTGTTGAAAAACCGATGGTCTTTCCTAAAGGCGTGTCCACCCAAATCAAAGAGAAGGATGACTTCATTTGGGTCAACAAGCAGTGTAATGCTGCACAATTTCGCGTTGGCGTATCAAGACCTCAAACCGTTTGATGACGCACTTAGTGACGAGGAAGAAGAAGAAGAAAACGATGAGAATGTCGAGCTACTGGCGAGGACTGAAACCCATGAAGGCGATACCTAAAGAGAGAGAGAGTGAAAGCCGCAGTGTTAGATGATTTATAGAATCTGGCTCGGGCTGATTCCGTTCTCTACATTGGAACTACCTTGTCAACAATGGAGAGTGCCTCTTCTTCGGCTTTTCCGCGTTCCAGCAACTTGAGAAACATGTCCTTGCGCAACGCAGACTGGGATTCCTTGTATTGTAGCTCACGTGCTGCTTTTCGATCACCTTGTTCTTGCTGCTTGAGCTCGAGATCAGCCAGGCGGCCGGATCTGACTTCTGCAAGCTCGTCGCGGCGCCATCGTGACTCTGCTTGAAGTCTCTTCTCACTGAACTCTCTAAATGTCGAGGCGAAATCACGCTTTCGGGCTTGGTTCGCTTTATCCGACCCGGTGTCCCTAGCTGTGCGAGTCGCACTCGGGGTTCTTGCTGTGGTACTCGACGATGCAATCGAGCTACTCATAGACGCCGAAGTAGGAGAGGCTGGTCTTCTTGTTTGAGGACCCTCACCGCGGCCACATTCAAATCGACCGCGCAGCGCATCGACGCTGGCAACGGGCGATGACGCCACACCGTCGTGTCGCTCACAGACTTGATCATCTCCACACGCCCTCTGCGGTAAATTGAAGCTCAGAGTGGGCGCAAAAATCAGTAGTTGAGTCCGCTGAAAACGCATTCTCAGTACTCAGCTCATCTTGGTCGGTCGTTGACGATACGCTAGCGCGTTGCGACACCATCCATCACAGAGTGAGGCCGCACGTTCTGTCGCTCGCCGAAAAGCATATCAAGCCGGAAGTAAAACGGGCATACCGCTTCAATCGCTTCTGCCAAAGTCACAGATACTATCGTTGTCACGCACTCCATGGGCAATTTGATGTTTGTCGGTGCATTAGCGACTAGATAATGCAGTTTAGACTCGAGTTCGACTTCGGTAGGAATGGCGGGGCCGATGGTCGGAAGCATGACCTCTGACTTTGTGCAAGAAACTTGTGCCGGCGAGACTGACAGGTTCTGGGTAGATGTGGCGGACGATATCCTCCGAACACGGGATTGAAATCTCTCGCGTACCATGAGAGCAAATACATTCGTCCGATAAGCTTCCTGGGCTGCTTCATACTCGGCATTTAGCGTGTTTGAACGTGGCAAGTCCTACTCGGGACTGACATCAAAGTACCAGACCAAGTTCTGGGTCTTGGGTCATACGATCCCTCACAAGTCCAAGCACAACGATGGAAGGGTGGAGTTTCAAAGCTGCGACAACGGGATCCCTGAATCCAAGTTCGGCGACAATTGGCGAGATCGCTACTACATCATGGAGTCTACATGACCAAGTTATATCACTACGACATGTAGTTCTTAGCTGATGATACAGTTCTGGACGGAGCCAAGATGCCCGTAAAGTAGTTCGAGTGTCTGCTGTAGATTAACTAGAAATCTCACTTGTCGTGAAACAAAGCATAAACTCCGTGTTATTGTGACTCTGTTTCTGTCGGTTGACGCTCACGCATCAATGTCTTATCGTAGCGTCAACGTTCGCCAGCTTTTGACAAGTGTACCGTACATGTCAAAAGCTGTACGAAGAAAGAGGAGAAAACGTGAGTTTCAGCAGCACCCGCCTCCGCAACACAACAACGAATGCTGTTGGTTCATAAACCGGATCGGCGCCGGTGGGGCTTTGCGCGCAGATCCTCGGCGTCCACTGCCTGCACCGTACATGGACACGTCGATTCTGGCCCTTCAAGTGATTGCTGATGATGTCACTTATCGGTACGCTGGCGACTTTTACGAGTTCACGGTAACTTTCGGTTGAGTACTTATACGACCGTGTAAAATTATCCAGAACCGTCCGTCAAGGTCAACACCCAAACGGATCCTCGGATGGACGATTGGCCGCAGTCTCGAGGACGGACGAGCACCAAATAAGCCACGCGGCGGCCTGTCAGCGGCTGAGCTTCCCCGGGAGACCCTGTACGCCGGCGAAACGATCATGTACTATGATGCTCGGGGACCCACGGGGCAAGCGCATCGCGAAGGTGCTGGCGATTAATAGAGACGAGGATTACCCCTCACCCTCGACACCGAGGAGCTGATCACGCAGACACAGTTCGTGAAGAGGCTAACGGACCGCAAGGGGAACAAGTTGGGGGACGCATTCGCCAAATGGCGGAAGCTACGCACGTTAACGGTAGTTGACGGCGCTGTCGAGGTGTAACACGGTCCCGCATCCGCAATCAGTCTCTCCGAGACGCGGTGGCCGCGTCATTTGCAGCTACACGTGAAGAGCTTCATATTACGAGCGCGAGAACGGGTTCCAGGGCCCAGAGACGGCTCTAGTGTGAGAAGCCACCACGCAAGCCCAGTCCACCGACGAAAACGACCCCATCATCTCCGTGGTCACTGCGATGGACGCGGAGACGTGTCCAACGATCCGGACTGATCAAGCCGAGCGTGTCGTGAGCACGAGATCGGACTGTTCGTCGTCCGGTGACGAGGTTGCCGTTGGATTTGACGCAGGCAGTCACCACCCGGCTCTATCATCGCCAATATTCGTGGTGTTGACTTGGAGGTTGGAGATACGGGTAGCAGCGACAGAGACGGCCACGTTGTAATCGCGAGACTTGCCGACGAAGTTGTGTCTGATTCGCAATAGTCAAGGTGTACGGTGTGCCGCCCAAGGCCTGGAAATATAACAGCGGCTACACGCTTCTGTACAACAAATTATCCATGAAAAGAAGTTCATCTACGTGGAGGCGGTAAGCTGTGGTTCGATCACACGCTTCATCAACCACTCCTGCCACTCCAACGCAGACTTTGTCGAGATGAGCAACGGCACCAACCACAAGGTGCTCGTTGTGATGAACCGCCCAACGACACCGAGCAGCGAGGTTACCGTTAGCTACGGTAACGACAAGGGATTCAAGTGCCATTGCGAGTGAAGTGAACGTGTTCTCGCGCTTGGAATATATCGGTAGTGTGTTAGTGAAGACTCATGGAAACATGATAGGCAGGAATATCCTGCAAGAGCGAAGCTGGAGAAGTTTACAATAACACGCGATTGCATTTAATTCGCTGCTACTGTTCGACTTCATAATTGAATAACATCACCTACGCACGCATTACAAGAGAGCCTCATAGGAATCTCGCGCTTGATGTAGTTTCCAGAATGAGCACTTAAATCAAGGCTCAAGGAAGATGTAAATGAAAACATGTATTGAAGAAGCTGGAGCCAAAAATGAAACTAAAAGAAAATGTGTAGACTTACGCGCTCCTATCGGATTCCTCTCCGTCTTCACGTTCGAGCGCAAGCCACTAGCAGGGATAATCACCAGTCCCCGTAATGATAGACCATCAGAAGGTCAGCGCTGGCCCGACAAGTTGAGGTCGTCCTGCCGGCATGTTGTTGGCCTCCACCGTGTTGCTATTGCCGCGCTTCTTGAGGCGACTCACGAGAACGCGACGTCCATCGCAGTTAACACGCTCTGTGGTTCGGAGCGCAAGCAGCAAGTGAACACATATCCCGAACTTAAACCAGTACTTGCTAGGGCACCACCGCATCGTCAAATTGACAGGCCAGCCTGTCATCGGCTGTCCCTGGACTTCCATTCGGGCATAGTTAGCCCCCATTTGCGCGGACGCTGCAATACCTTCTTCGCTTCGTCTCGTGGGGGTGATGTTGATACGTTTGGGGGCGGCAGCTAGCACATGCACAACAACTTGAGGTCCTTGAGCTGT
The DNA here is from genome assembly GCA_012656075.1 of Phytophthora hibernalis. Lineage (NCBI taxonomy): Eukaryota > Oomycota > Peronosporomycetes > Peronosporales > Peronosporaceae > Phytophthora > Phytophthora hibernalis. The sequence continues at coordinate 744,494 of JAAKBF010000010.1, forward strand.
TGTCGTCGTCTGGACTTCTCCCCATTGTTGCAGCAGTTTCTCTCGAACGAGCTCGGATGCTCGACGCACGAGCGAGGCACAAGGCTCAGGAAAGCAAATGAAACGTTGACGACTGGAGCCCGTGAACACTCGGTCATAGTCCACGCGGATAGCTCATCGAAGAGATCATGGTTGTCCAGGCTTGTATGCGCGTAGTTGTTGACGTAGTTTTGCACGCACGTTAGATCAGGTAGTTCCTCCAACGGCAGCTCGAACTTTCTGGAGAGAGCATGATGGATCCGCATGGGACGAACACGTTCCCCGACAGCTCTCGGCAATACTTCTTCGGCATAGAAGTGAGCCGCGCACGCTGGGGCGAGCAAGCTTGGACGTGGTGTCCTCCTTATTCGAAGATAGAGGCCCTCTTGGTTTTCAAGCATACGAGGGCTTTGCCGCGCCACCCGCATGGCGACGAGGACGCCGTTTGCAAATACTGGACTTGCACACGAGTAGTCTGTAGCGCATCTGGTGGTCGCTGCGTCGCGCACACACCGTGCACGCCATGGCGTTGCTCTTCGTAACGTAGCAGTGCTTGAAGGATGTCTGCAGGGGCTCGCCTTCACGTCGAGGGCGGTATCCACCCACGGAACTCGTCCTGGCATCGCTGCGATTCTGAGAACTGAGCACCTCCACTTTGCTCGATGTCGACCACACAGTCTGCTGCTTGAGACACGGCGGTATGACCCACGATGATTGGCCAACGTACCGGTGCGTGCTGATCTCCACGACTTTCTCCACAGGGCGAGTTTAAGACCCGATTTGGCATAAAGGGTGCATTCTATTCTGCAAGTCAGGGGCCCTGTTCGGGTGTGACAAGATTGTTCTTATTTCACTAAATTGTTCTGCGATTATCGTACTGAATGTCAACTTTCACGCGTTCTCAAAAGAGAGCGCGATTATTAAACGAAAAATATACGGTCCATGTCCCGTCCCACATGTTAGAACAAGTTTAAAACCATGTTTGCCCATGTTTGTAATTTAAAAAATACCTTTCATTTTTAAATACGAAAGTTCCAACCACTCATTCCTGCCACGCGTCGCCAGAACCCTGCGCCGCCGCGAGACGCATACGCCGCACCTGAAGCCCCGCCGAGCTGCCGAGAGGGGTGTTATATCTCCCTCACCCCCACGTGTTGAGGTATGTTATGTGATGCATTACGGTGTGTCGATGGCCAGACGGCCTCTTTATTAACTATTACGCGTCATTTCCTGCTAGATCGAGGTTTGGACGCCTCCCGCGCCGCCCAACCCAAGACGAGGACGCACCAACGGCTAGCCAGGCTCTGTAGTGATCACGTCTTAACAGGTACAGCACTTCGTATTCGTTTGCGGTAACTATGAGTCTTACACGCGAGTGTACGTATGTGTATCTAAGGGAGGGCATTTGGAGAAAGACAGCAGCATCTGGAGACGGACGGCAGCATTTACCTGGCCAGAGACGAAGTCTGTGCGCAACGCGGCAACGCTCAAGTAAGGATACATGTTGTTTGTTATGCCGCACATGTACTTATCTAACACTCTTCGTTTTATGTCTTGCTTGTGATAGCCCAGACCTCGAGCATTCTTCCTCTGTGAAACACCTCCACGTAACACATCCACGTACGTGTACCTGCATGATGCTAGAGTGGGCGATGTGAGACATGGCGCCCAAACATGTTATGGCCATGGTTGAGTCCATGTTGCGACCATATTTTGCCATCCATTCACATATTTTGACCATGTACTGAACCATGTTTTGCCTATGTTTTATTTCGACGTCTACATTTTGCAGATGGTACGCACTAAAAGACCGCGCCGATATTGCGGTCACTTGGACTTCTGGCTACCACCAGTAGCAGCAGCAGTGAACAAGACTGTGCCAGTGTTGATGAAAACTTCGCCGCGTCCGCTGGGAGTTTGCCGGAGGAAAAGGCAGACGTAACATACGCCCAAAACACGGATCATTTGTCTGAAAGTGAAGACGCTGTTGCGCAGGGGAGCCGAAGACGTGCTCTAACAGACTGTAATGAAGAGTTGTAATACGTGCCGGAGCTTCAGACTTACCACGAGACATGGAAGGATTTTGAAGCCTACCTGAAAAAGTACCAGAGCGAAACGCGGACTCTTCTTGTGATCAGCGAAACGCAGAATGTCGCTCTCGTAACCGCCAAATAAGAAACTTGAAAACCCATGCAGGAAAACCGGCGTCCGAGTTACCTCTGGTGCCCAAAGATCGAGAGCCGTACGAGAGGGTTTACATTTGCACGCACGGGTGAAAATCGCGTGTACGCTCCAAGGGACAACGGCCTCGGCAAAAGTGAAGGGTGCGTGGTGTCAAGTGCGGTTTCGAGCCCAGAATGTGGAGTTGAAGAATGAGCAATGGCGTATTCAAGTTAAGAATGCTGTTTATGGTCACTGCCATGCTGTGTTGGACGACATTTACCAAAGATACCCTTCTGTCCGCCAAGTCCCGGTAAATTCACCTATCATGGGCGATGTGGAGCTAATGGTGGCGAGTGGCGCCACCGCCAGCAAAATCTACGACTACATCCGCGCGAATTCGGTTCACTACGCCTGCCAGCACCTCGATCTCATGCGGTTTGAGGAGGCAGGATCACATGTTTCGGCTGTGCCGTCGCCACAGCGACCTCGACTGACAGCTGCAATGAAGGAGGTGACACGCGAGTGGGAGGCGCAGGGACTGAAGCTGTCGCGCATACGCAGCGGGTTCCTGCGACGTTATAACCTGGCTGAAGGGTCGCTATTTCCTCTGGCGGTGGTGCAGCGGTTCGTGCATAACTATGATGCCTCCCATCTGACCAATAGCGACATTTTGGATACGCTCAGGGCGGAAATTCGCCAATTTGCCTTCACGGGGGCGAAGTGAGAGCGACGCATTTACGTTTGCCTGGAACAACGACGCTGCGGGGTGTCCAATTGTTGGAAATGGTGGTGACAAGGTCTTTCTTCGTTGGTATCACTACCAAGAAATTGCTTCGGCGCGCTGACCGCGACCCGAGTTCTTTCATTTTCCACCTAGACGCCACCTACAAGCTATGCCAGGTCGCGTATCCCGTTTTGGTTTTCGGGATTTTTGATAAGGTGGCACCTTCCACCTGGTGGTAATTGTGATAATGTCTCAGCAAATGCAGTTGAATTTCGCGCGAGCGTTGGCCGTAGTGCGCCATGTCTAGATGAAGGTGCTGAAGAAACCTCTCATAGTTCGCTATGTAATGTCGGACGCGGACAAGGCCCAGCGAAATGCATTTGAAGAAGTGTTTGGAGTGGACTGTTCTCTAGTACACCTAATGTGCTTCTTTCACGTTGCTAAGAAAATCTACGAAAAAGCAATGGGGGCTCGAGCCAAGTCTGTTTGCTGTGGTGCTGCAGGACCTGCACGATTTCCCTTCGCGCTCAGCGAAGCTGAGTATGAGGAGATGAAAGCAAATGTGGTGACGAACTGGGCTGGCTGGCCCGAGATGTCGACGTTCGCCAAGTACTTAAAAGGAGGTGATCCTTCAAACAGCCTCCGTCGCCATCTTCCGAATCAGCTTTCTCCGAAGCCGAAAGGCTGAATTCTTCTTCCATTTCGACATCCGTTGGCGGTTCATGCGTCCTTTGCTTCTTGGCTACCCGCTGCACCGTAGCAATTTTCTTGGGGTAGCTTGAGGCCCGTTTGGATTGTTGAGCATCCATATTCGTGCGGAAGAGCGGTCCACCTTCGCGATTGGGGTCGCGGTCGGCCTTCATGCGCTCGCATTGAACCTTCTGATTTCCTTTCTTGAAGCAATAGAAGCACCCCTGGTCCTGGACGTTGGTACTTCCGTCCGATTTGCGCTACTTCGAGTCGTAGCCGCCCGGTCACCCTTGACGTTATTGATGCGCGTCACCGACGTCGCATCACCAGAACCGGTGATCATCTTCTTGGACCTGTCACCGAAGAGCTTGTTCAACGCGATCTCCATTCTTTCAGCGCTGAATGCTTCCTCCGAAAGATGCCCAGATTTCACTAGGAAGCTGCGCCATGACTTGCACACACATCATCGTCTCTGTCATCATCTCGTTACCGAGGAGCTTCTTGGACTTCCGATTCATTTCGTTCCGCGCCTGGTTCAGCAGCGAGAACAGAGTCATGGTGTCTTTCTAATTCGAGCTGAGAATCCGATTCCAACGGTTCGTCAACGACACCAATCCTCCAGCGTCACCGAGTGCAAACTTGCGCTCGAGATGCTTCCAAATGACGCACACCTCCAGGTTCCTCGCATCGTCTGGCAAGGACGACAGGAATGAGTTCAGAGGGTCGAATTGAGGACATGACGCATTGCTGCATCCGCCTTGCGCCAAACCATGATCTCCCTGCGCAATCCCAATTGCTCATCAGGAGGAGCTGCCTTCACGTCTACATCGGTCAGACGTGGCGGCGTGGGCTCCAGGAAGTCAGGCATGCCAACCTTCGGCTCCGGTTGACCGGTTTCGAGAAGCCGATTCTCGACGTCCAGGTCCAACTGGGTCACGTGCGTGAGCAGCTTGTCTTTCCAAGTAGCATACTCAATTTGTCGGCCTGAGAACTTTTCAAGGCCGATGTGCACGGTCTTGTCTTGCTTGGTCAAGACACTCATCCGAAGTATCTAAAATATTGTTGTCTTGGCCGAAGTTGTATATATGAATAACCGTCAGACGGAGCGGCAAATTCAAAAAGTGAGTGCCGTCCCCAGCTCTTCATCCAGTTGGGTCTCTTTTCCTTTGTTGGCCTTGGTTGCCACTCAATAACATCTCTTAATTCCAGTATACATATAGTAATACCAAGTTCTAACCAATTGCATATGTTTCTAATTAGGATTAGAAACCGGGTCTGTTTACCAAAAGTTGGTACTTACACTTAACTTTAACACATACACTACGTACATCATCACCCACACACGACAAGGATGACATGTTTGTAGACAGCGGGGAGCTGATAGCCACATTGCCGTAAGCATTACAAGAACTATGTGGATCATGGGCCCCGAGCACACCAGGCCGATGAGAGAGCTGAAAAATGGTCACAATCGATTGGCAAAGCAGCAACGGGGCATGAGACACTCGAATGGAAACGCATCCGGAGAATATTGACGCTTGGACCACGGGAGGAACAAGTCTGGTTTAGCCTAAAGTATCGGGTATTTTCGGTATATGATATGAGAAATGGGAAAATGGGCTGCCCGCATGCAATGTGTATCCACGAGGTGGACGTTGACAGTTACCATGTCTACTGGCAGTGCCCAGCAGCACGCAGACTGCGCGTTGTCTTCGGTAAAACATGGAAGAGTCTAGGACTACGAGAGCGCGAGATCGAGACGGCATGCTTCAGCCTCCGCTTACCTAGAACACCACAACGATTATGGTATGTTGCGGCAGAATAAAGGGAGGCAATATCCAGGAGAGCTGGCCTACTAGACGAAAGAGTGACAAAACTGTTCGACAGCTGCTGGAGATTGGGAGCGGCGTTGAATGTTCATGCTGTATGGATGGCACACTCAGCACTTTGATGACTTGAACGACGTGTCGGAGAGGTACCACACGAAGAACGCTGAATAATAGACTGAGTTGGGGATATCACTTCGTGCACAAGCACTTTACTACGGCAAAACCCACGGAGGATTTGACTACAGCAGCTACAGTGGTGTAGCAAGTCCTGACCATGAAGACTGCGTGTATACAACAGACTGCAGTAAGTGACGGATGCAATTACATTTTATCCTTTGACGGAGGGTCGGGGTAATCCTGGACCAGGGAGCTGGGGCAGCAGTACTTAGGATGGACAGCCCCTCCGAATCTTTTCAGCTTGTATGGGCTGGCAGCATGTCGTATGCAGGACAGAAGACGACGAACAACTACGCAGAAAATAGGGGACTATACACAGGCCTCATTGCGTGCGGACAACATGGATACTCGCCGGTCTATGTTGTTGGTGATAGTGCAATGATCATCACCCAGCACCGCTCAGGCATCCGCTAAAGGCAGCACATCTGTGGCCGATATATTGGCAATGCAGACGGCGGGCTGCGAAAGTATCAGTCGTGACGTGGTGCCACCACATCAGGGAATACAACAAGGTGGCTGACGGGTTCGCAAATCAGGCGAAGGACTCGAAAATAATCTGGCAGACCCGTCACGACGACGGAGCAGATAATATGGCCTAATGGAGTAAGATGGAAGAGCTAAATGCTGGAGATGCAGAAATGTAGGTCACTGGCAAATGGAATATGAAATTGCGAACCCAACAGGGGATGCGTTCACGGGTCCTAGGTGCCGGTGGGAGTGGCCGCAAGGATGACCTTGCGAGCGCTTCAGCCGAGAGCCGATAAGAGGCAGCCAGCGGAACGGACATAGGAGGTCTTTAGCAATAGAACGAATCTAAATGACATCAATGTACCTCACTGAGAAACGTATAATAAGGTCTACCCGTTCAGAATACGTTTTCGCCCGAGTGCAACATTATCAGCTGCGAGACGTGTGGCTTCAACATCCCCACCACCCCGTGATTCATGACGCACATCTCCGTTGATTGGCCCTCCGAGCTCCTGCTACACCACCACCAAGCCTCGTCCAGAGTGTTTCCCGACACCCGTGCCTGGTGACGTCTCCGTCAGACACGGGAGAAGGCGCGGTGCCACGCGACCTCTTTGCCTGACTCGGCCAAGACCCATGGCGCTACGGTCTCCTAGACCCATTCGAGACGCCGTACCAGGTTTTCTTCCTACCAGACACCATCACCTCGGCCTGAAACACGACTCCCTGGCGGTTTATATCTCCGGTACAAATGCTGCGGCTGCGAAGTAGGAGCAGCAGATGTACTAAAGCGTGCTATGCTCATTTTATAGATCGAATACTAATATAAGAATACTATTCCGTCTGGTGTACATCGACTCGTCCTCTGCGATGCACAGTCCTGCGCCTGCGATGTTCCGCGCCATACTACGCTACGGTACTCGTTCGTCGTAAGATTTCGCTAAAATCAACAATACCAGCCCAATCTCTCTAGCGAATTAATCCCTATAGGGCTGCCGTACAACCTACCCGTTGCACTACCAGGATAAGTTGTAGTCTAATGAGCAATTGGCAAACACGCCTTCCGTACTCATCAATCACAAGTCTAGTCAAACCAAGTACAGTTTTGTAGTTGTAGACTCCCGGTACATGTGAGCAATTGGTTCGGCTATCCTGAATTTCGCCGCATCAATCACAAGTTAAGTCAAACCAGGTCTACACTTGAAAACCATGGATAACTACCTTGAAGTCGTTTCCCCGGTGCCGATCATGGCCAGTGGGCTGAATGTGCGTCGTCGCAAGATCGATATTGAAGGGGAAGATGGCGCGGCGCGGGGCCCAACCTGGCAGTTCCCACGCTCCGGCACCTGCCAACACGTGCACGTGCCCAATGCCGAACTGGCGGATATCCAACACGAATTGGACCAACCGCGAAAGCTGTCGACGGAGTGGCCGGTCACTTCCATCAGTGGCAACGATATCTTGGGAAGTGTACTCTACCCCGCCTCGTCGGTGGCCGCCAAAGCGTGCAAGTTCATGCCGGTCTCGCTCCTCATGGTAGCTACCGTGCTTTACTTTTCCGCTTCATCTACGAGGAAGTGGTGACTGCTATCCCATTGAACGGCGGCACCTACAATGCTCTACTAAACACCACGTCCAAGCGCGCGGCTGCTGTCGCTGCGTGCTTGAGTATCTTGTCGTACGTGGCTACAGGCGTCACGACGGCCACGTCTGGTGTGCACTACCTCGACACCCAAGTGGACATCCCGATCGTGCCTTCCAGCATCGCGCGCTTGTTCGTGTTTGCGCTGCTGGCGCTTGTCGGCATTGCTGAAAGCTCACGGGTGGCGCTCGCAATCTTCCTCCATCACATCGTCGTTTTGAGTGTTCTGGTAATGCCATGCGCTGTGCTTGCCATAAAAAATGGACGTCTTCAGCGACAACATGAGCACGGAATTCCCTGGGGTGGACTTTTCCGAGACCATGTTGGATGGCAATGCACTCACTGCAGTCTTCTTCGGCTTCGGGTCTGCCATGCTCGGTATCACGGGCTTTGAGTCGTCGTCGAACTACGTGGAGGAGCAAGCCCCGGTGTGTTCCGCAAGACTCTTCGTAATATGTGGGCTTTGTCATCCTTCTTCAATGTCTCAATCGGAGTCTGCATCCTCGCCGTGCTCTCACTTGGAGGTGACGATGGAATCTACGCAAACGCCGATGCTCTACTATCCAAGGCAGCGGAGGTCTAGATGGGGAGCTGGTTTGTCATCTGGGTCAGCGTTGACGCCTTCATCGTGCTTTCGGGTTCCGTGCTGACGTCATATGTTGGTATATCGGTCTGGTACGCCGCTTCTCGACGGATCGCGTCCTGCCGAGCTTTCTGGCCAAGACGAGCAAGCTGCGAGGCACGAACCACTACACAACCTTGGCGTACTTCCTTCTCTCTTCAAGTCTTGTGCTGGTGCTCCACGCCGACACGACCATCATGAACGGTGTCTACAAGTACTCGTTCCTGCGTTTGATGGCGCGTTTTGCTAGTGCTGCGATGTAACTGAAGACCAAGGGTGGGAACAGCTCGAAGTTATTGACCGCGTCAGCTCCTGCGTCATCACCAGCGTGGAGCTCAAAGCCAGCGCCCGCACTGTCGCGCTACTCGCTCTGGTCGACAAATGCTGACCCCGTGCCATCTTCAACGAGATTGTGACGATGATGCATCGCCAGCACTACTCACCACTACGAAACCAACGAAACTAACATCAGCAGCGTTCGTTTTCAAACCGACTCACACATTGGCACAGCAACGGTTAGAAGCCTTTTACTCCTACAACATAGGTAACAGCCGTAGTTCGCAGCAACTTCTATCCTTTCATCCAATCTATCAATCTTAATTTTCCAGCTTCAAACACAAGTCCTCCGCCAGACTCCGTTCGTCTTCAGAACACGTGACAATTTCGAAATTAGAGTGAACACTCTGTGCGACCGTTTTTGAGGCATTATCGCGTATACACCGTTAAGTAAGAATTCAAGTTCATGCAACGACCCAAGGCTCCCCGGCCTGCAGAAGACTTCTCTCCAAATTTGAGACCCCGACAGCAGCCGCGGACAGACACAGAAGACAAGGACCAAACGTCGAACCCTGGGCAGTCTGCACCATTCATACCCCGCACTCAGCACCGCAAGGGCCGGGTGCACTCCCTCCCACTATGTCGCCAGCACATCAAGTGCCTAGTGAAACCATGCCTCAGGATGGGGCTGGCTTAGGCGACGGTTCTGTTAGTCAGCTGCTGCGGATGATGGCATCGCAGCATCAGGCCATGCCCTTACAGCAGCAGCATTTACAGGCTTTCATGGAGCGGCAGACAAGCTTCCAGCATGAGATGTTCGAGCAACAATCTCGTGTAACCCGCCAGAAGTACAAGGCAGATCCTCCTAAATTCCAGGATGATGATCTAGAGCTCTGGCTGTTTGCCATTGAAGAGCATCTCAGCGGCTACGCACGCGAGCGTGATAGATGTGTCTCACGATTCGTCGACATGGTCGTCCCGGTTTTGGAACCGGACACCAAGTCATGATACCGAGAGTTCAAGAACATCCTTGGTGAGCGTCCTCGAACATGGTTCCTCTTCAAACAGCAGATTTGCATCTGATTTAGGAATAGCGATTTCGAGTTTAAGTTGCTCTCTAAGTTGCACGACCTCCAAGTTACCGGTACTCAGCAAGAGTATACTTCCAAATTCCTGCTACTGCTGTCTCAGTCCTCGCTCGAGTTGCCGGAGATGATCAAGCGCTCGTTTTATCAGCAGAACTTGAGAGGAGATACCTCGAGCCACATCTCGCAAAGCGTGCTGGCAACGCTGCAAGAAACGATTGAGCACGCGCAGCGCTTTGAGGATGCACCCAAGCCTTTCAAGTCTCGACCGAATCAGAATAAGAATAAGAAAAGGGCAACTTCAACACCAACTCGACCGGATAACGCGCAAGGTTCGGCTTGGTCAACTCCCGGAGGGCAAACCCGCCACGGGGACCAGCCAGCCGAAAACGCCAGGCTTTGTGCCCACCTGCCACGTGTGTATTGTTGTGGGTCACATCGCTCCTGAATGCCCCGATCGGCAGAAGAGCGGTGGTGGCCAACAAAACTAGGTACCAGTCCACCGAGACTGACGCGGCAGTCGCTCGCTATACGACTGCGCCCTGTCAATCCACTGGTCGACTCTCTGATTCTCCGGTCAGCTTCAATTACGGGGCTGACGAAGCAATCACCAAGCCGGCTAACAACAACATGTATGGCTACCTAGAGCAGAGAGGTCAAATCCGTGACCGCCCTGCTTCTGCTTTTATCGATAGTGGCGAATCCTTTAACGCGGTATCACCACGTATCGTCGAGACTCTGCAATTATCTACGCGCGAGTACTCGAAACCTCTGGTAATTCGTTTAGGAAGCGGCTCTATTACCACAGTTCCCAAACGAGTTGTCAATCTCATGTTTAATTTGGATGGATTCCTCCATACTGTTCCAAGGCATTTGTATTGGACATCCCCGAAGGAAAGGATGCCCTCCTCGGACTGCCGTGGCTAGTCGATGCAAACCCGGATATTAATTGGCAGCTCAAGACTGTCGCCCCTCGTGACAGAACGGCATCAAGCATTGCTTTTCACCCATGTGTCCAGTCCGCCCAGCTAGATGTGTTGCCGGACAACGCCGTGGCAGTTCGCATCAGCGGAACCAATCGGAGGACGAGGCACTTCCGAAATATTACTATCTAGATGGACATCACTCGTCCAACGGGACTACAAAGCTGGTCCGTCCTCGTCATCTCCAGCGTCTGCTCCGCGAATGTGATAACGAATTTTGCTTTTTTAAATCCCAGCGACGAGCCCACTAAAGCTGACCAAGCTTGGGAAAAGTTGAAGACCTCACCCGTTTACCCACTCGTGAGCAAATTTCGCGATAAAGTCTTCCGCTCCCACTTGCCAATCGTACCCCCAACTCGTCAAGCAGGTATGGACGCAAAATCGAGTTAGTCGATGACTTGCCTATTCATCTGAAGCAATTCCCAGTCTCAGCCGAGCAACGGGAAGCTATTCGGACCTGGTCGACAGAATTGCTCGCAGCAAAAATGATTCGCCCGTCAAATTCCCGTACTGCGCCCCAGCGTTTTGCGTCAAGAAGCGCAGCGGAGAATGTAGAATTATTCATGACTTTCGTGGGCTGAACACAAAAATTCGTGTGCCAGCAAATCCGATTCCCCGCAAAGACGATATTTTACGCTCGATGTCTCAGGGCAAGTTGTTCTCAGCAATGGACTTACTGTGGGGGTTTTCCAGGTCAAATTGGTCGAAGAATCGATCCCTTTGCGCCTCCAGACGGCTTGTTCGAGTATCTAGTTACGCCGATGGGAATTGCGAGCAGCCCTTCTCCATTCAACCGTCTCGTTCAATCGGTTTTCTCGGATGTACAATCCTGCTGCGAGACCTATTTCGACGATCGCTTTGTACCAACTCCATTGATGACCGCCTCGCGGCACTAGAAAAGTTGCTCGTTCGGTGTGACGAGCAGCAACTCTACATAAAGATCCAGAAGTGCACATTTTTCTCCACGGAGATTCCCTGTATCGGCAATTTTGTGGGCAAGAACGGTGTTCGTATGGACCCGAGTAAGGTACAGGTGATCAAAGATTGGCCAACACCTCGCACGAAGCAAGAACTGCAGCCGTTCTTAGGAACTTGCGTGTATGTTATGAAATTTTGCGACGGCTTTGGCGATTTGATCGCGCCGCTGACAGAGTTGGCCAAGGGAAAGAGTCGCAGAGACCCGATCACCTTTGGTGAAGCCGGGCACAAGCATTTTAAAGGCTCAAGCAAAACCTCGCATCTCCGCCAATTCTCGCCCATCCAGATTTTACGAAACCAATTCACGTGAATATGGATGTATCCGATTTTGCGATCGGAGGATACCTCTTTCAGTACGATGATTCCGGACGCGAGAGTATAATCGCATTCAACGGACGGAAATTGTCCCAAGCCCAGCTCATCTAACCTACTCGTGAAAAGGAGCTGCTAGCTGCACTTCATGCGATGCGAACCTGGAAGGTAAATCTTATCGACCGTCCACTCTTCATAAACACCGATCATCACACGATTGAAGGTATATTACAACAGCAAACGTGCTCGCAGACTCGCGCTGGCTCAATGAGCTAGCTCTTTTTCAACCGCAGTTCAAGTGGGTCCCTGGCGCAACGAACATTGTCGCTGACACGATTTCCCGTAACCCGAACTGGAACGACAGCACCAGCAGAACGATTAGCCTTTCAGCACTCTTAAAGCCGCATACCAGTCGAGAACCTGCTGACGAAGAAACATTATTTGCACATTCGACCTCAGTATTACCGGATATTACGGCGGAATGCAGTCGTCTGTACGAATCGGACAAATATTTTGGTCCGATTTGGCGCGCTCTAGCTGGTGAATCTCCTAGTCTGCGCAAACATCAGCGTTTCGAGCTGTTCAATGGTCTACTTTTCTTCCGAATTCGCCCTGGTGCTCCCGCACGCATGTGCGTCCCGTCGAACGCCGAGCTACGCAATGATATTCTCCACGAGGAACACGGGACTCCAACCCGCGGACATCCTAAACGCAACTACTCGTGGCGTCTAAATATTATTGGCCAAGTATGGTCAAGTCAGTCCGATCCTACGTGGAAAGTTGCGAACTCTGTCAACGCAAAAAGTACATCCGAGGAAAACCAACCGGACACCTTCACCCGCTCGAGATCCCAGAAGAACGATGGTCAGACATCAGTATTGATTTCATGACGAAGTTACCAGAGACAGTGGCTTTGACGCAATTATGGTTGTGGTGGACCGGCTCACAAAACGAGCATATTTCCTGCCGACGACGTCGAATGCGACCACCGAGGAGACTGCCGTACTATTTCGCGATTTTTACCAACGTCTGCACGGCTTATCTCGCTCCATTGTTTCGCACCGCGACGTTAAGTTTACCGCAGTCTGTGGAAAAACATAATGGACCTGCAAGGAACAACACTCCACCTTAGTACAGCCTTCAAGCCCTCCACGGATGGTCAGTCAGCTGTCACAAACAAGGTGCTGGCCGTATATATTTGCCACTTTATTGATCCGCACCAAACAAATTGGGACGAGCTCTTGCCACTTGCCGAATTTTCCTACAATTCACGTAGTCACGAGTCAATTGGAATGTCTCCATTTATGGCTGATTTAGGCTATGAACCACGCTCAGTTGCAGACTGCGTGCTTCAAATCCAAGCGCTGGACAGCGGCCGGCTTCATCATTCAACAGGCAATTCTTGGCCATGCAGGTAATGCAATCAAGCAAATTGGCAAAGAAACTATGACACGAACAGTCCCCACACCACGTACCAAATTGGCGAAGATGTTCTTCTCAACACTCGCAATCTGAACCTGGACCACCTCGGCACTGACGGTGCTCACAAGTTTGCTGCTAAATTCATCGGACCCTATCGCGTGACGCATATCACTGGTCCAGACCGCTACAAACTTGAATTGTCGCCCGGTCTCCGACTTTTCACGAATTTAGCGTCTCCATGCTGCGAAAGTACCATTTTATCCTTCAAGCAGCCGAGTCAACCGAATCCAGCCAATTCTCACTGCGGACGGCTCAATTGGTCACCTCGTTGCTTCAATCACGAAGCACCGCAAGCGCAACAAACTGAATATTTTGTACGGTGGCAAGATTCAACAATCGAGCCTTCGTGGGAACCACTATCAAATTTGAGCCAAGTAGTTGGTCTTATTCGTCGTTATCTCGACACTCTGCCAAAACCTCGCGCTACCGCGCGTCTACTGGAGGAACTGTGACGATGATGCATCGCCAGCTCTACTCATCACTACGAAACTAACATCAGCAGCGTTCGTTTTCAAACCGACTCACACATTGGCACATCAATGGTTAGAAGCCTTTTCCTCCTACATCTAGGTAACGGCCGTAGCTCGTAGCAACTTCTATCCTTTCACTCAATCTATCAGTCTTCATTTTCCAGCTTCAAGCACAAGTCCTCCGCCAGACTCCGTTCGTCTTCAGAACACGTGACAGCGATCGTCTGTCTCCTCAACCACTGCGCCGCCACCTGTGTCTGGAGGCACCTCTGTCGTCCAGGGATGGTAGATGTAAGTGCTATCGGGTACGGAGCTATCTTGGATATCTCTGAGCAAAACAATGCGTCGCCACATCTGCTTATGCTGCTGGAGTCGCTGCACAAAAGTACGATGCCAAGCGTGGAGGCTCCGCCGGCTGGAGCTACCGTCGGGATGTGGATGCCAGTGACGCCACGTCGATGAAAATTACCATTGCTATCCCAGATAGTGTTCACCTCGACACAAACTGGGAATGATGCGTGCAAATAATACATGTGGAATGTGCTGAAAGAAACCAGAAAATGGAAATGTGTGCACCTCGAGTTGATATATTGATCGTTTGCCTTTCTTGTCACCAAAGCAATTCTAGGATTTCGTGTTGGTCGGTATGAATCTCAGAAGAAGTGCATGGTAGCGAGTGCTGAAGCGAGCTGCAGTCGTCCGAGGTGTCGATATAAACTGGAAATTCCATGTCTAGCACTGATGGCATTTCCTTTGGTGGTGGTGCTGCTGATACAGAAAGAAGTGTAGTTCGAACTCTTGTTGATGTTCACCTTCGACAATTATAGTTGGTTTGAGATGAAAGCAGTGATCAATGAAAAGTTACTTGACAGCTTTTGTGGACGCGAGCGTTCGATATGACATTTCAGTAAGGTTTTTAATAACATTCTGAAATGTCATTTTTTAAAGAGCTATTTTTAAATAACTTACTGAAATGTCATTTTTACAAAAGCGTACGCGCACTTGCTAGGTGTGCAGTGATCTGGGTCCACAGTGCTGTCGATCAGGTGACGATGTGGAAATATACTCGACGATTTCGAGATGCCCAAACTCGGCCGCACAATCTGTCGCAGAATCACCTTCAACGCGATGGTGCAGATTAGCTCCTTGCTGAGCCAAGAAATCTACCACATCCAGGTGGCCCATGAGTGCAGCTAGCCATATCGGCGTCGCGCCGTCGTCATCTACAGCATCTAGGATGAAGAGGCTATTGGAGCTCTTGACTGATTCTTGAACGACAGAGAGGACTCCGAAGAATGCGGCGAGGTGAAGTGCAGACGTCTTGCGGGGATCAAACGATCCCAGCATTACACTGCTTCCTTGAGAAGGTGGAGGCTCCAGAACGGAGTTTAACTCCTTTTGGGATTCGTAGGTGGCTCCGTGACGAAGCAACAGCCGCACCGTGCGAGAATGTCCGTGTCGAAGCGCACTCAGCAAAGGCGTATCGCCCAGATCGTCACAGGCATCGATATCCGCTCCAGCATTCAACAGAGTCAACACACTTGAGCTATGGCCATTTTGCGCCGCGATTTGCAGTGCGGTTGTTCCAGCGTCCTCGTTTCCTGACGTTGTCAATTCAACGTCGGCTGCGTGTGCTATCAGCAGTGCCAGGCCAGTCTGCCAACCGGTAGATGCTGCGATGTGGAGCGAGGTCCACCCCACGAACTCTTCTGATGGTTGTTTGACTACCCGATAGTTGACCAAGCTGCTGCCATGGCCTTTCAAAGCTTTACGCAGCCGCCGCAAGTTTCGGTTTTGCAAGCTTCATGTAACGCTGATTCGTAGTGCCGTGCCAGACCTCTCGAAGAGCCCTCGTTCTCAGTCACAAGGTCCGTGTCCCACAAACTACCATCTCTAGAAAGTGGTCTTCGCTTCCATTGTGGGGGCTGTTCCATCGACGACTCATAGTGGTAAGTTGTATTGCTTGTCCGGATTGACAGCAGCGACTTGACCTTGTGGAGCCACCGAGCCATGCCACTGTATGCGCCATGGTCTGCCAGTGTCTTGACGACCAGAAAGTGTCCTCGATGAAGAGCGCAACGCAGTGGTGTTGCCCAGTCATTATCACGGCGGACATCCAGAATCGCTCCTGCATGGACGAGTGCGTCCACCACTTCGACGTGCGCGGCGTTAAAGAGGTACTGCGGTGGAGACCGCGAGTCTCCTGTGACACCGTTGAGTTAGCGGTGTTGGGGTAGTCGCAGGCGTGGTGCAGCGGTGTCATCCCTCCAGCATCACGAGCATTGACGTCCACATCGGTCCGTGCAACCAGGAACCGAACGATATCTGCACGACCCAAACGAGCTGCTAAGTGTAGCGCAGTGATTTCTTGAGACCCGCATGTCCGTTCATCGGGCTCCAAAGCTGCAGCCGTCACCAGGAACTTGAGGATTTGCACGTGACCGCTTTCCGCTGCAAAGTGGATGCAGGTGCCCAACTCGACGCCATGGCCGAAATCGGTCTCCAGTGGTGCGAAAGCGTCGGATTGTGCACCATGTTGAAGCAGAGCTTGAAGTACATGCAACTGGTTGTACCGAGCTGCAAGCAGCAGCGGCGTGAAGCCTTGGGCGTTGCGAATCTCCGTGTCGGCGCCATGTCGAAGTTGAATTCGTGCGGCGTCAACCCGACCGCATCGTGCGTACAAATGCAGCGACGTGTCCATCGTCCAATGCACAGAGCGCTCAAACTGTTGTCGATGAAAGGTAGCTTGAACCATGACTTGCGCGGGTATCCTGTTGGTGCCCTGTTGGATTGTGAGCGACTTAATGGTCCCACCGAGGAGGTAGATGTACAAGCAACCCACTCTGCAGTGGCTTGAAAAAGGAGCCCAAGCAGACGCGACAACCGGCAGCTGGGAGTCCATCGTAGCGACACTCAAGCGACTTATTCACCAAGGTCTCAGCAAACGAATGGGAGAGACCACGAGTTGTTTTTGATTTGCAGCGAGGATAAATGGCTTCAACGATCGACTAGCGAGTCTCTTCAGCTTGGCAAGCGTAACAACACCACTACTGTACTACATGTATGATGGTAAATTGCTTTGCAGCTTTGTCCGACACGAATGGGGACTTCCTCAGGCTGGACGTATCCCCAGCAAGGTGGTAGAGGACTTTGAAACCGCTGATTTCGGCAGCCGCGTGGGCAGCACTTTGCACATTGGTATGATTTGCCGTGGACCGAGCATCTTCGTGAACTTCACGGTGAAGGTGTTCCGTGCGCTGGGTTTCATTAGCACCACCTGCTGATGAATGCCACTCGAACCACCACCAACAAAAAATACGAAATGCCATCACCGCTACACGGGGTTTGTACATGTATTGACATCACGGTCGACCAGCGCCTCGCTTGACACTACAATGTACAGAACTCACAATCGCTGGTTTCGTTCAGCACCTTTCACATGTATCATTTGCACGAGTTCGCCTCATCATTCCCAGTTGGTGTCCACGCGAACGCTCTCTGGGATAGCAATGGTAATTTTCATCGACGCGGCGTCACTGGCATCCACATCCCGGCGGCAGCTCCAGCCGGCGGAGCCTCCGCGCTTGGCATCGTTCTTTTCATGCAGCGACTCCAGCAGCATAAGCAGATTTGGCGGAGCATTGCGCTGCTCAGCGATATCCAAGATGGCTCCGTACCCGATAGCACTTGCATCTACCATCCCCTGGACGACAGTGTTGCCTCCAGATGTAGGTGCAGGTGACGGCGCGGAGACAGACGATCGCGTTGAAGAGGGCGTTGAGTCAGTATTGTTCGACCAGAGTGAATAGCGCGATGGTGCGGGCGCTGGCGTTGAGCTCCACGCTGATGATGACGCAGGAGCTGACGTGGTCGACAATTTCGCGCTGTTCCCACCAGGGAATAACGCTATAATTGCAGACTTGGCACTTCGCGGCTGCACCAGCGCCTCCATCGTCTTCCAATCGCGCACCAACGCACACGTCACAAGCGCCGAGAAGAGGTAGCGCTTGGGGTCGATATTGAATTGCTCGCGTAGTGCTCCTGGCTGACACGAGCTGTTCCGCGTGTGGGATTTCTTAGCATCTCCGTGATAAAGCATGGAGTACCTCAAAAGCTCGCCCACCGTCATGCGATGCACGCATCTGCGCGGGAACGCCAGCCAGCGCGGGTCCAGCTCCAATCGCTTGACATTTGCAGTCATCGCCGCTACCCATTGGCGTTGCACTTCAGGCGTGAAGGCGTCCAAGATCAACTCTTCCGTCCCCGCGGCGTCGCAAATCTTGACGCAATACGGTCTCAACGAGAACTTGCCACGGTAGTCCAATGGCTCAATCTGCATGCCTCTAGCCAACACAAGACTCCCTTTCTTGTTGCTCTTCGAATTCGTATGGAACGGGTTCTTGGACTTGTCAAGTTTCTCCCCGTCGTGTTTAAAGTACACGACCTCCTTGTCCGTGAGTTGCACGTACCTCCTCCTCCAATTAGCTTGCAGGTTGCCCACTCCTCTCGAGCGTTTGTCTAGATAAGCCTCCATCCTGCAGACTTTAGGTGCTGTATCAGCGTCCTCCTTCTCCGTCTGCAGCTGCAACTTGGACAGCGTCACGTGTTCGTGCAGCAGGTCCAGAATCCACACAGGGAACCGATGGCGGTAGAACTTGGCGATCTCCAGCACGTCGTCCGTAGCTCGTAGTGACCGCCCCAACTCCCTGTCGTAGAAGACCAGGGACAGCAGCATAGCAGCCAACTCCCGGTACCTCTGCGTGGCCGCGTACAGGTCCAGCAGGTCTCGGAGCGCGCTGAGCGACACGGTCTCGTTCGTCACCATGCACTGCTCCACCAGGTAGTGCACCCATTGGCTCAAAGTCAGCGGCAGCGCGGCCAGCTGCTTGCGGAGCAGCTTGGGCGCCATCGTCTCACTCACGAACAGTAGCACGTCCAGCATGACGCCGGCGCATCCCGAGGCCTCCGCGGCCGCCAACAACGCGCACTTATCGGCGAATGAACGTAGAGGAAGGCGGTATAGGTCGCGGAAGTCGCGCACGTCCGCGCTCTCGTCCAGCAGCCCCAAGTGCACGCCCAGAAGCTGCGCCACAGCGTCCTCGGCCGCCGACATCCCTGATTCAAATTGAAGAGTGAGCATGTAATTTACATTTTGTGCTTATTACCCAATCACAGAGCTGTCTTTCACATTAAGTACGTACGTTTGATAAGTACGTGCTCTATAAAGTACGAAAAGTAGCGTCTGACGCGAGCCTCAGAATCGAGATGCCGGACGCCAAGGCCGTGGCGGCCGCCGTGCGGCAGACGCTGAATCTGCCGCGCACGCGCTTCCCGATGCGGGCCAACGCGGTTGCTCGCGAGCCAGAGCTTCACGCCCGCTGTGTGTCAATGGCCTACGCGGGCCAAGCAGAGGATACGTCTCGGCCGCTGTTCGTGCTGCACGACGGCCCGCCGTTCGCCAATGGAAGTCTGCACATGGGCCACTTCCTCAACAAGACGCTGAAGGATGTGATCAACCGCTACCAGCTGCTGCGCGGCCGGCGCGTGCGTTACGTGCCTGGCTGGGACTGCCACGGTCTCCCTATTGAGCACAAGGCGCTGACGCTGTTGCAGCTCGAGGCCGACGCGTTGTCGCCCGCGCAAGTGCGCGCGCTGTCCCGGCAGCTGGCCCGCAAGGCCGTGAAGGAACAACAACAGGACTTTGAGCGCTGGGGCGTGCTGGCCGACTGGGCCGACGTGTACCTGACGATGGCCCCGAGCTACGAGGCCAGACAGTACGACGTGCTCAAGAAGATGGTGCACGACGGCCTGGTCTTCCGCGGATTCAAGCCCGTGTACTGGTCCCCAGCTCCCGCACGGCGCTGGCTGAAGCCGAGCTTGAATACCAGGACGACCATGTGTCGCACGCCGCGTACGTCGCGTTCCGATTCAAGGCCGCGGGTAGTGACGCGCGCGTGCTGGACAAGTACGGAGACAAACTGTCGGCTGTCGTGTGGACCACGACGCCCTGGACCATCCCGTCCAACCAGGCGCTGTGCGTCAACGCTGAGCTCGAGTACGTGGTGGTGCGACCTCGTTACGCCCACTCGGACGACTGCTACTTGATTGCGAGTGCACTGCAGGAGAGCTTTGCCACCGTGTTACAGGGAGAGGAAGAAACACCGGTGGAGCTGCAAGTACTGGAAACGCTTACCGGTAAGAGTCTCGAAGGTGCGCGCTTTACCCACCCGCTGGTGGAACGCGACGCGGTGGTGCTTGTGGGCGAACACGTGACGACGGACGCTGGTACTGGTGTCGTGCACACGGCCCCGGGACACGGTCAGGATGATTACTTCGCATGGATGGCCCACCACTCGACGCCTGGAGAGCACCCGGACATTCTCTGCCCGGTGGACGCTGACGGCTGCTTCACTGCCGAGGCGGGGCAAGCACTTGCAGGCTTGAGTGTCTTGGATGAGGGCAACATGGCAGTCATTGATTTGCTGAAGAACTCGGGCAACCTGCTTTCTATTGGCGAGTACCTCCACCGATATCCGTACGACTGGCGCACGAAGAAGCCCGTCATTCTACGCGCTACGGCTCAGTGGTTTGCACGACTGGATGCCCTCCATGCTCGCGGTAAACGTGTCCTGGAGGACTCGGTTCAGATGGTACCCCTACTGCCCGTCGACGTCTGGAGGCGACGCTCTCTAGTCGTCATGAATGGTGCATTTCGCGCCAGCGTGCTTGGGGTCTGCCTATTCCCGTGTTCTACCATAAAGTCACGGGCGAGCCGTTGATCACCGAGGAAACTATCGAGCACCTTCAGGGCATTGTGGAGACGTATCGTGTTGAAGGTGAGGACGGAGAGGCCGAGCGCGAAGGGGCTGACTGCTGGTGGGATCTGTCAGTGCGTGAGCTGTTGCCGGAATCACTTCGAGACCAGGCTGACCAGTACGAGAAGGGTATGGACACACTGGATGTGTGGTTTGACAGTGGCAGCAGCTGGCATGCGGTTCTACCGGGCCTGGTTGAGCCCAACGAGGAAGGACAGATTCGTGCAGATGTGTATCTCGAAGGCTCAGACCAACACCGTGGTTGGTTCCAGTCCTCGTTGCTCACGTCGCTTGCCATGCAGGGTACGGCGCCGTACAAAACGTCATCACCCATGGTTTCACTCTGGATGAGCGTGGCAGCAAGATGTCGAAGTCTCTGGGTAACACCATTGTGCCCAACGACTTCATCAACGGTTGCACTATGCCGGTGCCGGTCGCTGACAACAAGGCCAACAAGAAGAAAAAACGAAGAAAAACGATAATAAGCCGCAAAAGGCCCCGAAGGTCAAGCAGATGAAGGTACCCGCGTACGGTGCTGATGTGCTTCGCTTCTGGGTGGCCACCACCGACTACACTGGTGATGTGAGTATTGGTCCTGCTGTCGTTGGGAAGGCCAGTGACGCGCTTCGTAAGGTGCGCAATACAGCACGTTTCCTGCTGGGTAACCTGCAAGACTTCGATCCTGCCCAACACGCTGTTCCGCAGGATCAGATGCAGTTCTCGCTAGACCGTTACATGCTGCACGAACTCAACTCATTGACGCAGTCGGTGACTGCAGCCTACGATGCGTTTGCTTTCAACCGCGTGCAGCATGCGCTCTCGCATTTCATCTCGACCGATTTATCAGCCTTCTACATGGAGGCTACCAAGGACCGCTTGTACTGCGACGCCGTTGACTCGCAGACACGCCGCTCTGCTCAGACTGTCCTGTGGCTGTCGCTTCAGGCTATTACTCGCGCTTTGGCGCCGGTTGTGCCGCACACAGCAGAGGACATTCGACTTCACTGGGAATCTCAGCTACAAGGTGGTATTCCCCTCGAGGATGTCGCCGGAAGTGTCTTCCTTGAGGAGGGCTGGATGCCTAGCGCTGAGGAGTGGAAGAATGATGATCTCGCTCGAGACTGGACTGCTATTCGCCAACTTCGATTTGAGGTGAACCGTGTGGTGGAGCAGATGCGCCAAGCAGGTCGCGTTGGCAGTCAACTAGAGTGCAATGTGTATGTCGTAGCTTCCGAGTCTGACCCCGCGTTGCAGCACTTCTGTCTCCGATTGCTGGTAAGTCGACGGAGCTTGAGGATGTCCTCCTGTGCTCGAGTGTGGAATTGGTGGGATCTGATGCTGAGATCGAGAGCGCCGAGCAATTCAAGGCAAACTTCCAGTTAGCAATGGGTTCTAATGATGCCCCGATGGACGTGAAGCTGGTTCTGACTCCGGCGAGGGGCCACAAGTGCCCGCGTTGTTGGAAGTATGCGCCTGAGGTGGACGCAGCCGAGACACAGTTATGTCTGCGTTGCGCCAAGGCCACGGATCTACGTAGCGTCACGGACCTGGCGAAGAAGCTGATCGAGGAAGACGCGTAAGGTTGGATGCATATGCCTGGATAAAGCTTCACTGGTTCATCAAAATGTACAGATATCGTAATAGAGCAACATATCTGGCATTATTCGTGAACCGGTAAGCTTGCTTGCAGTTGAGGAAGCGCATCATGCTTACCATAACTTATGGTCCATAAGTTAATGTGGTCCTTTTGCAAATCTCACTTAACGTGTTAGCGCGGTTCTTAACCGGTTTCGTGTGTCGCACACCGCCCCGTACGTTGCGGCCCTCGAGAGCCACTGGAGCTCATTCCGTCGGAGGATCCTCGAGCCGCAGGGAGACCGGAGGAAGACAACGATGCGCCTCGACGTCGTGTCCAAGGCTGCGCGCGCGGCCGCGCGCTTCTCGGCCCAGTTCCAGGGCCAGCAGTTCCGTGCGGCCCACGCGTCGGCCACCACGCGCGCCGCTTTGGCCGTCCAGGCCAGTGACGCGCAGCAAAGGGCCGTTTCGCCGGCCTGCTTCCCATGGCCACGGCCATGGCGCTCCTGAGCGCGGCCAGCGTGGCCAGCATGGACGACAGCTCGGCCGCCAAGTGTGAAGGCCCGGCCAAGCCTGTGAGCCGCGAGGCCGTGACCCAGGCCATGCTCAAGGAGGTCGTGACCAAGCTCAACCGCATCGAGAGCGCCGTGGCCAACCCGCACCGCCACACGGACGGCCTGAACGCCGGCGTGGACGTGGTACTGGGCGCCCAGTGGGGTGACGAAGGCAAGGGCAAGCTGGTGGACAGTCTGTCGCAGTCGTACGACGTGATCGTGCGTGTGGCCGGCGGTTCCAATGCTGGCCACACCATTGTGCACGAAGGCAAGAAGTACAAGTTCCACCTTGTCCCTTCGGGTATCCTGAACCCCAACGCCATCTGCATCATTGGAAATGGTGTTGTGGTGCACCTACCCAGCTTCCTGGAAGAGCTGGAGGGCCTCAAGAGGATGGGCGTCGACTACGAAGGCCGCATCCTTATCTCGGACCGTGCCCACATGGTGCTCGACCTGCACCAGGAAGTGGACGGCATCAACGAGTTGCGTCGTGGCCGCAACAAGATCGGCACGACCAAGAAGGGCATCGGCCCGGCCTATTCGTCCAAGATGCTGCGCAACGGCGTCCGCGTAGGCGACCTGCGCTACTTCGACGACTTCTCCGAGAAGATGCGCGACCTGGTCAAGTTCTACAAGGACAACTACCCGGAGCTGGAGGCAGACGCCGAGGCCGAGATCAAGGCGTACAGCGCCATCAAGGAGCAGATCCTGGGTATGACTGTGGACACCGTCGCGTACCTGAACAACGCGTACGTGGCCGGCAAGAAGGTCCTGGTGGAGGGCGCCAACGCCACCATGCTGGACATCGACTTCGGCACGTACCCGTATGTGACGTCGAGCAACCCTAGCATCGGCAGTGTGTGCACGGGCGGAGGTATCTCTCCGAACCGCCTGAACGGCATTATCGGTATCGTGAAGGCGTACTGCACGCGTGTGGGTGAGGGTCCGTTCCCGACGGAGCTGCACGACAAGGTCGGCGACCACCTGGGCACGGTTGGCGCCGAGTTCGGTACGACCACCGGCCGCGCTCGTCGCTGCGGTTGGCTGGACATCCCTCAGATGCGCTACTCAAACATGGTGAACGGCTTCACGGAGCTGAACTTGACCAAGCTGGACGTGCTCACTGGTCTGGAGAAGGTCAAGATCGGCGTGGCGTACTGGCACAAGGGCAAAAAGCTGGATGGCATGCCGTCTAACCTGCAGCTGCTGCAGGACTCTGTCGTGGAGTACGAGGAGCTGGAAGGTTGGAAGGAAGACATCTCCAAGTGCAAGACGTTCGAGGAGCTGCCGGACGCCGCGCAGAAGTACGTGCTGCGCGTGGAGGAGCTCCTGGGCACGCACATCAAGTGGATCGGCGTCGGCCCGGACCGCTTCGACGTGATCACGCGCGCACCCGCTGGAGAAGGCGTACACCTCCAGCGCCTAGAGGATGAAGACCTGCCCGCAACTCACAGCCTCAGAACCTGAAGAGGCTGCGTGCAGGTAGGCCGCCACGCAGACATACAATACTTGCTAGCACTTTAGTAAATTCATGTCCGCTTGGAGAAACGACTTCAACTTGACCTTGCTCTTCATTACCCCGGTATACCGGTAAAACAGACAATATACCGATCGAATACCGGTTTTGTGATTGGTTCGCATCCGGCGAGCAGTCGGCAAAAGCGATCAAGGATGACAGAGCGGCAGTTCAAGATCAAAGTGGGCACTCTGCGTCGGTAAGCTTGCGTGTGTATATTGCTGCAAGACTGCAATACTAACACGTGCATGACAGTGTGAAGAAGGACGTCGAGTACTACGCCAAGGAGCACCAGGCGCAGCAGACCAAGATCGACAAAATGCGCGTCGACGGAAAAGACGAGCACGATATCCGCAAGCAGGAGGAGGTGCTGGTGGAGACGGAAACCATGCTGCCCGACTGCCAGACGCGCCTCAAAGAGGCGGCCACCGACGTGACCAACTTCATTGCCGCGCACAGGGACGAGGTGGAGTCGCTCGAGAGCTTCAAAGAGGCGCAGGAGCTGCTCGCAGCCATCCAGTAGACCAGTTGCTAGATAATTGGCCACGGGGACCCTCAATTGGACTTGTTCCTTGACTTTTAGTTACACCCGCGTGACGCCGAGTGGTAATTTGTCTGGTGAGTTCTTGTGCTCTGGGAGCATCTGCTCGAAGGTTTCTCCGGGGATAAGCTGGGAGACTCAACTTTGCTACGGAACTGGACTGGTGACGGCGTGGGGTACCCCTTGTACTCGGCCAGCACCGAGGGCACGCCGTCGACCTTCTCGGGGTTGTACGTGTCGTCGAAGGCCAGCAAACGCTGGTGGTTGAAGTTTGACTCCTTGTCCTCCTCTTCTTCTTCTTCTTCTTCTTCGTTAGCGCCGTCGAACTGCTCATTCTATGTAGGTTCAGGCCCGTACTTCTTCACGAGCACCGAGAACAGCTGCGCCTCGCAGCCCAGCGCCAGCGCTGCGCTCCAGCGCACCGTCGATCTCGTGCAGCTTGTTGTCATTGTACTTGCGGTAGAAGCGCGTGAAGCACTCGCAGTGCGGAGATATTTGGTGATGATCTCCTGCTTTGCCAATCGTTCACTGTCCGTGGAGTCTGCACTTGGAGCACGTGCCCTTGACCTGCACGCGCACTCGCCCGTCGACAAGTTGTCGGCGCACACGAGCAGCAACGACAGCCGCAGCACCAGCAGCAACAGCTTCCAAGCGTACTCCCAGGGCGATGAGGACGAGGCACCCACCGACTTCCACCGCGTGCAACAGGCCAGCAGCTTCGACGTGGAGCAGATGCTGCACATGCGTGAGTGCACGTTCCGCGACAGCCTCATGCCGGGCGGCGCGCACAACTCGAACCAGGACTCTCACAGCGGCGGGCACCCCACGGAGCTGGACAATGCGCTCGTACGCCTGGACGACAGCTACCGCCGCGCGTACAACAGCAACCCGCGGCCGTCGATGACCGCCTCAGGACCGACGCCCGACGGCATCACGCCGCTGCTGCAGGCCGCGCGCGCGGGCGACATCGTCCTGGTCAACGCGCTCGTGATCCAGGCCGGTACGGACATCCTGCGACGAGACCCCATGTTCGGCCAGACGGAGCTGCACTTCTCCATCCGCGGCGGCCACACGAACGTGGTGCAGGCGCTGCTCATGCCACAGCTGCGCGGCTCCATCGTGAACGTGGCCGACAACAGGCGCAACACGGCGCTGCACCTGGCCGCGGCCAAGTCGCGCCACATGCTCAAGCTGCTGCTCGAGTGCGGCGCCGACGAACCAGCTAATGCTCGCAGGTTGTAATTTAAGTCCTCATCAACGCGGATTCAACATTTTAAATATCGCTCAACGTGCCCTACCAGGTGGTGATCTTGAACCGTTTCTGGCGTCTGATAGCGCATGTTAGCTCAACTTTCAAGTGGAACAATATCGATCGCAAACAACTCACCTCTGGTAAATTAGATAAGATGTCGATCGGAGTTGCCGAGGCTGAACGCACCAAAGTTCACATCGCGAGCACCACGATCAGTTAACCACATTAATCACGCGGAAAAACTTAGAAAGTCACCCACTTTGCAGAACGCGTAAAACCGACTCGAACACAGTGTCGGCGCCACCATTTGCAGCAAGCACCAACACATCCATCACTTCCACCATTCGACCCCGAGACAAATGCACTCGCTTTTAGGCAGCTCTGCCTGCACTTGGTAGGCTAAAGTTATCTTCCCATATCGTTGGGAGCAACAAAAACTTTCCAGCAAATATAGCGCACGATACGAAATGAAATCAGCTTGCATTTGCGCCTTGTCTTAGTGGCCAGCATATTTTCCTCAGACTCATACCATTGCTTGTCACCAGAGAGATTGTTCCACTGCCATCACTCTTTTGTCATTCAATTTCATTTCCAAAAGCAAAAAGAATGCAAACTGAACCGCTGCCTACCTTCACTGACGGTGCAGCGACTGCTGCTGGTAAAACTCCTCCAGCTTCGAAAGGATATCCATCGTATTCTGCTTGAGAATCTTCCGATCGCCATCACAATTTCTTTGCCGGTGAACTCTGTGTCTTCATCGAAAGCATCTTGGAAGTGGAAGTAAATGTCGTTCATGAACTCCTTGAAGAGCTCACTCAGTGCAGCGTATTCCTGGTCGTTCTTTGCTGATAGCAGTTGGGTCATTTCGTGCTCCTTCGATGCCAGCAGCTCTTCCAAGTGTTGTGCTTCCGAGTGGAAACCTTCTGCCTGCTGCTTCAGCACCCTGGATTCCCCCTCAAGCTGCTGGACACGGGATATTAGTTCTTGAGCTTGCGAGTTCTGCGCAGCTTGTGATTTGACTGTTTCATCCTGGAGTTGCACCTGCTGGCTCTGAGCTTGACTTAGTCGGTTGTTCATCATCTCACGCTCGACATCCCACTGTTTTTTCTGCGCAGTAAATTCAGCAACTTGCGCCTCCAGTGTAGCCTTCTCAGTCGCCATTCTCTCGATCGAATCCTTCGATCCTTGTCGAACCTCAGCTTCGACCTGCCGCTGAAGCTGCTCCAACTGTTTGTGGGTATCCTCTTGCAGTTTTGCCTTCTCCTTTGCAAGCTGCTCATCCTTCGCTCCAAGCTGTGACCGAAGATGGAAGTTCTCTTCCTGATACATCAGCATTTGCTCCTGTGTAACACTAAGCTGCTGCTGAACACTTCGCAGTTCCAACCGGGATTTCTCCTGTTGCAAATGGTTGCCATTTTGTAGCTTGTCCAGCAGCGTTCGATTTTCCATCTGAAGTGACTCTTGTTGGTTTTGCAAGTCTTCAACAGTGGATTCAAGCTCACCGTTGGCCTCCTGAAGACGAGAGTTAACTTCCTGGAGCTGGTCACGTTGAACGAGGGCCTTTTCCAGGTTTTTCAGCAGCATCGACGAAGATGACGACGAAGAAGAAGAGGAAGCAGGCGAGAAAGAGGATCCACCGCCATATTTGCTCGAGGTTGCAACAAACTTGCCCGATTTCATCGAGTTTTGCATGTTGAGCAGCCGATCCATCTTGGATTGAAGGTCTTGCAGCGTGGACTCGACCGATGTGGATGATCGTTGTAGACGAATAATACCGTTCTCGACATCCGGGGATGAACCCGATCCAGACACTCCCTGAGTCGACGAGTACGACGGAAACGACCGATTGGCGTACGGTGTAAGCGACGACGAGAACGTACTGGGAGCTGTGGGTGGCTGCGTTGGAGGAACAAATGCGGACGGGGTAAACGACGGAGCCAGGTCCACCTTCGGTGGAGACCATCTGCTAGTAGTGGATCCGTAAGAAGAACTAGTCCCAATGGGCAGTGCGGCTGATCCCATGAGCGCAAACGAAGAGGGTGTGAAGGAAGATGCCGGCTTGTCTTGCGCTGGCTTGTACTCGATCAAGCTTGCGGAATGAGCACTGGTGCCATTCTTCGAGCTCGATGGCGATGGGGATCGAGCTGATGGCTCGCTCGTGCTGACATCCTCGGACTGAAGTTTGCGCTTGCGTTCTTCAAGCTGTTCACGAAGTTGTGCCAACTCTGACTGCTGTATCATCAGACGCTCCATGTCGACCGATAGCGACGTCGCATTGGTGCTGCTACCCACGACTGTCGTTTCAGACGAGTGCCTCAAAGGTTCAATTACTTTTGCAGCGAGTGATGACGCGTGCAGAGCTGACATCGTCTCCTGTTGTACTGGAGTCTGCACTTCGTTATTCTCCGCTGGTAATGAGCGGAACGATCCCGGTCTTTCTCCTGGCAGTTGAAGTCCAGCCAGCAACACCGGAATGTAGCCTGCCGGGGTTCCGACTGTCCAAGGGCAGCTTCTCGAGCTGCGTCTCCACCGTTCGCTTCCACCCGACTGTCCAATCTCGTCTTCACACTGGCGATCAATCCCGAGCTCTGGCTGCCCATTCGAGACAAGCTCGCCATGCGCTTCACCAGATCCTCATGGCCTGCGTCCTCACTCTCAACAGTCTCTGCACTCTTGTTCTTCTTCACCTTCACCAATTCCACCTCTGCAATGACCCACTCTTGTGTCTGTGGGAACGCAACAGTCACGAGTCTCTTGCCGGCCTTCTGCATGCCCACCAGAGCTTCACTTGCCAGCACCTGCACAAACGGATCGTCTGCCGCTTCCTCAAGTCGGATGCGTCTCACTTCTCCGCTGTCTGTAGCGTCCGTCGTCGTCTGTTTACTAATCTCCAAAGGATTAGCCGAGAAGAAACCTTCTCTATCCTCCACACTGCCCTGCCACGTCTTAAGTGCGACTCCAGCCACGTCTCCGAGCGTCAAAGGCTCCGCATCTTCCCTACCAATAGCTAATTGGTCTACGAGCACTACGGGCCTGGATCCTCTCGCCGATTGGTCGAAAGTCTTGGCCGAATGCAGTAGAACCTGCGCCTTGGTGTACGCCACCGCAGCCAGGAAGCCCTCGCTGGAGGCTGCGTCCCGGAAGCGCATGGCGAAGTTGCGCTGCGTCTGGCGCTCGTAGAAGTTCACGTACTGGTCTTTCTGTGGCACGAAGCGCGCTGGGCGTCACGGGGAGCGTCAGCAGCGGCGTCTTGTGCGTGTCGTACAGCAGCAGCGAGAAGGCGGAGGCGTCGGAGAGCAGTGCGCAGCCCACGGCCGCGTCAGTCTGTTGCGTGTATGAGCCATTGTCGGGGTCGTACAGGTACAGGTACACGGCGCAGGAGTGCAGCAGCCCGGCGTCCGTCATGACGTCGAGAAGTTGTAAAGGGGAATGAGAGTGTTGAAGCAGTATCGAATTTGGGAGGGACGCAATCAGGATTTGGTGTACATAAAGATGGTGTGGGTTACACCAGAGTATCCGATGCGAATCAGGTGCTGTCTCGACGCTTGATGGTGGCACTGCCTGTCTAAAGGTGTTGGTCACTGCGACAGACGCCATTAGGCGAGTAAATTTGGAGTGAGCTACATGCTCTTTTCTCAGAAAGACATCGACGTTGCTGGTCATGGACTGATTCCCGTGCGCTGCTGGAATTCAGCCTGGATAGTGGTTGTCAACACTGGTTGACGGCATTCTGCTGACACGGTGACTTTGCTTTAGATGGGTACGCGGACTACGGCCTTCATGGCGGTCTGCCTTCGGTACGGTAGCTCATCCACAGTGGCCGCCGACCACTGCTACTTTTGGACCAGACAATTGGGTGCACTCGCTGGCAGGTGCCAATGATGGTCTGGTGCAGTGTTAAAGGAAGCAGACAGCGTAGCTGAGTCTTATCCAGCTGATACCGGTGCCATGTGCAGCCACTGAGGGCATTTCCTTACGAACAGGTTTCGTTTATAATAGCAGCTGCAGCCGCATGACGACGTTCGCAACTGAAAGTGACGCCAATCGTCTCTCTTCAAACAGCTTCCAGCATGGAGACAGCGGAGACCGCGCCTGTAAAGTCCGCAAAAACTCTCCATCGCACCCCATCGCTAAATCGCACTTAGGTGGTGCATAGTCAGTGTGGCGGCTCGTCTGCACGCCAGCCGCATACAAACCTTCAGTCAAGCGCGAGAAACTCGCCCGAGAAGCTTGGGCGTGTGTTGCGCGCCAGTTGTTCGCTGAGTTCACAACTCCAAAGGGCGGAACGCCAACACGACGTTGGCGAGGCGGAAGAAGTCCATCCAACGCCATGTTCAAGTCGCTCTTCCGCTGTATCCGTCGGTTCTTTCGCATGGGCTCCAAGCCCAAGGCGCCAACACCTCGTAGGACCGAGTACGGGGCCGACATCGACCTGGAGGAGGCGCTGGCCCAGCAGATGGAGATCCAGCGACGTAGTGGCCGTGTACTGTCGTCCACCGCTAGTATCGCAGCAGCACTAAGACAACGGCCAAGGGAGGACATCCCGACCTTCTCGACGCAACCAGGCAATGACGAACACCGCGAGCCGTCGGATCCGGCGCTTCAGGCTGCAGTGGAGGAGATGCAGAGCCTCACGCCCGGAACATTGGCCAGACGGGAGAACCCGGCGACGCTCGTGTCTCCAGCCGTGAGCAAGCGGGTGGCATCCAGTAGAGCGTCGTCCAGCAGAGAATCGTCCATCAAGATCCCGGAGTCGGTGCCGGAAGACGAAGAGCCGGAGGAGGAGGAAGAAGCCAAGAAGGACAAGTCCCTCCGGCAGTGGAACGACCGTCCGAGATGAACCTGCGTCGCTCGTCGATCTTCGACATGCGGTCCGAGTGGATCTAAGGAAGGAGAGAGAGGGTTTTGTATAGAAGAGGAGGAGCAACCCATTGCGACGAAGCAGGGCTCGAGCTACTCCATAGACGCCACCAAGGGGAGCGACGCAGAGGTAGGGATTTTTATTTGCCCCTAACGTTATTATTGGCTCGTCGGAAGGCTAATATGAGGTACCATAGCATGGCATGACGTTTGTTTGGCTTTCGAGGAAGGTGGGTTTCGAGAGAGGAAGGAAGATAGCCAGAAAGAAGCGTCGCACAAGAAATTCGCAACGTCTACCGAGTAGAAGGCGAGGACACGGACACCACCCGGAAGGATCTGCCTCCACGGACGACGGCGATACCAGTCCGGTCGTCATTACAGACAACCTGCAACCGCAAGCAGTTTAACTAGAGTCAAATTAAGCTTATAAGTAACTAGATCGTTTCATCCTCCTGCTCAAGTGTCAGAGGTTCAGTCTGCTTGCTTGGAGCTCCGTTCATCCGCCACCTGGCAAACAGTGCGCGCACGTGTCGGACCAGCACGTTTAACGGCAGGATTCATCCACAGACCGGAGCTTTCTGGTCTGTGCTTTGAGTGTCGTACGTCGTCGAGCATGTCGTCCACCGCTTCGACACTGACAACCGTCACCGCAATCACCCTTGCATCAAGCAATATTTGCTATGGTGGACGTCCGTTGTACATGTACATTGCCCATGCTATTAATACACGTGTCGGGTGTCGGGCATCCAGTCTGCAGCAAGGAACGATGTGCCTCACGAGCTGCAAGCCGGATGCAAGTGATGACGAAAAGTCGCCACGTCACACATGTACCACAACGACGGTACACCAATATACATGTACCGGTAGTTTATAAAACCGAAGTAACACCGGTTTCTTTAACCGGTAATATTACCGGTTTTCCATTACCGGTAATTGTACCGGTTGCTCTCCCGCTTGAACCGCTTTTGGCGCGAATCTTTTGGCGCGTTGTTTTCAAAGCCTTGGGCTCACATCGCAATATCAACCATGCTGGACCACTTGCTGCCGCTCATCTACCGCGAGTTCGAGCACTTCGACGAGGCCAACAAGGAGAACCTGGGCTACGTCATCCGCCGCCGCTTGCTCCCAGCCTCCTCCACGGTCTCCGCTACGACGCGCACGCCTCCACGTCCCCCAAGACGCAGTGTCGGCCCCAGCGTCAGGATGGAAGGCGGCGTGGCTTCCAAACGTCGACGAAAAGCTTCAGACGACGGCAATGAAGAACGAGGTGAGGCTAAGAAGCAGGCAACGGAGGACACTCCAGCCACGAAGGACGACAACGTGATCTCCAGTCGCAGTCTTAAACGTCAACGAGAAGCTTCGGACGACGGTAGTGAAGAACGAGGTGACGCTAAGAAGCAGGCAAATGAGGAGACTCCAGCCACCAAGGAAGACAACGTGACCTCAAGTCGCAAGCGTCAACGAGAAGTTTCGGACGACGGTAGTGAAGAACGAGGTGAGGTTAAGAAGCACCAACTGCCTGTTGAGACAGAGGTCTCTATTGAGAAGGACTGTACAGCCAAGGAGGACAAGAAGTCTGTTGTGCAGCAGGAGACTGCAGAGGAGTTGCAGCTGCCTGTTGAGATAGAGGTATCTATTAAGAAGAACTGTACAGCCAAGGAGGACGAGGAGTCTGTTGTGCAACAGGAACCTGAGACGGAGCTGGTGAAGAAGACGCAGGTGAAGAAGATGAAGAAATCTAAGAAGGAGGAGGTGGTAGGCAAGAAACAGAAGACTGTCAAGGTGTCGAAGAGTGTGGCGCCTAAGCGCGTCCCGCTGCAGGACATCACCCACCTGTACGTGAACGAGCACGCGCGCTCGTACGAGTATCAGCAGCGCGAACGCTTTGTGGCAGGACTCACGACGTCGGTTGCTATTCGCTTCTTCTAGGTACTGAGGTGGAGTTTGCATTTTCGATTGACTCGAGTTGGGACTGACGATCAGGGTGTTGTTTGAATGCTGTTGTCTAGGAATCAAGACCGCCGTTTGGCGACCACAGCTCGCAGATCAAGTCCCGGTGCCTCTCGCCTCCAGTGTGCCCCGTGCTTTCCTCGTCGATGGCAAGGGGCTTTAGAATAGCCTATTTAGCGCTTCACCAGCGTGCCGCTCCACTCTGTTTTACAAATGAGGTGGAGGGGTAAATGGTGAATCTACGTTTTCGCGTGGACAAGTTCAAGTCAAGACCCAAGAACCTTCCTGCATGTGTCTTATTGCATGTTGAAGCGACCTCCCTTCAAGACGAACGCTTGCTCGCACCTCATTGCGTGTGTTGCTTGCGCATGGCCCTGAAGATGCAAGTCACACGTCCTTCGAATCAAGATCCTCGATTCATGTTGAAGCCGCATCTCATTTCAGCGCGCTTCGGCATGAACTCGTGTACTTCCGTGTTGAAGCGGTCTCCGTTCTAGATTGCGCTGGCTAGCACCTCATTTCGTGCGTTGCCCCTGAAGTTGCAAGTTCACATGTCCTTCGGATCACGACCCTCGATTCACGTTGGAGCCGCATCTCATTTCATGCGGGCTTTATCATACATGAACGCAACCGCGACCAAGCAATCCCAAGTCAAGATGCGTGCGCCTCTTCTCATCACAAGCAGGCCACGCAAGAAACTTCAAGCTCCAGCGAACCCGTCGGCCACCTCATCACAACTTGCCACTGCTGCACCTCATCACGTGCTCAGAAGCAATTTCTACGGACTGTGTCTGCGCTGCACCTCCTCTATTTCATGTAAGCTAGCTGCATTATAACTCTAATACTGTTTGCATTCATCGACATTGTTAACACGGCCGTAAACGACAGCTAGCCAACGCTACATGTATCGAAGTGTTGTGTGGAGAAGCAGGCAAAAATGCATTGTACTGAATTCATTCCTTTCGTACAAGTTGAGGCACAACATACACCGCATTACACACCGCTCACGCTGCCGACTCCTGCACTTGCTGTTTGGATGGCGTCGCACTCTTCAGGCCAAGCGTTTCCAACCATTTGCCTGAAGACTTGGCTTCTTGCACCGACGCCAATCGCTGAGCCAGCACCTGCGCTGGGTTTGACCATTCGCCCCAGAACACTGTCAAACCGCCCGATCCTTTAGCTTCCTGCTCTGCAAGAGCCTTGGTGATACGCTGGGCCAATAGCTGGGACGGATACTCGACCAAGTGGTAGGACGTCGTGGCCAACATACAGAGCAGTCCGAACCGAGAGAACATCCTGCAGTAGTAATTGGTCTGGGAACTAACATTCGGGTTGTACAACACGAAGCTGTGCAGCAGGTAGACGGAGAAGCTGATCTTGCCCCAGTAGCGCAGGAGACTCCATTCAAACATGGTCGAAAATGAGGACGGCAGCAGCATTTCGCACACAAAAACCGTGGTCACGGAAACACTGATGAACGGGAAGCCCTTGGTCTTTGGCGCAGTGTTCTCGTGCACCCAAATGAAGAACAGACCACGGAACGCAATGCTGAGGAACACAGCAAGCGCCGAGAACTCGATCACACGGAGAATGAGCTTGTGGATGAAGCGGAACTGGAACCCGCTGGCCTTGATCCACGTGTCGAGCTTGACGAACAGGATAGCGGCCATTGATCCAGCGAGAAAAGTCGGGATGTGCGGACGCAGGATCGTGTGACTCGTGCGGTACTCGGTCCATCCCTCGTTGACGACCCAGTAGTACGCCGGAATGAGAGGCACCCACCAGAACCTGCGTAGCAGTAGAGTGCCCACGACCAAGACCGGAATGAAAAAGTAGTACGAGATCTCAAGCGGTAGTGTCCAGAAGACGAAGTAGCGGTAGTCAAACTCGAACGTGAGTGTGCGGAGTAGGTCGAAGTTCTCGGGTTGCTTGACGAGGAAGTAGCGTTTCTTGTCTTCGTCGTCCATGAACCAGAGCGCCACGCACGTGAGCGCAAAGAGCGGGTAGACACGACAGAAGCGCTTGGAGAAGTAGTCGGTGAGTGCAAACGCCCACTTACGGACACCTGCTCCTTGATTCATCATGCGGATACTCTTCTTCATGAAGAGCCACGTGAGCAGGAAGGACGACAGTACGAAGAACGAGTCCACAGCTACAGCTCCCAAGTTCAGGTCCTGCATGTACTCGTGCGAGTGCTGCGTGACGACGCAGATGGCTGCAAGTCCACGGACACCATCCAAGAACAGAACTTTGGTGGGCGGTGCGGCTGCAACTGCCGCCTTCTTGGCCTTCACAGGCTTCTTGTCCTTGTCCTTGTCCTGTTCATCCAGTAGTGGTTGGTCCTCGGGAACTGCTTGAACATTCACGGACACGTCGTCAGAGACGATGTTGGGCACTTCATGCTCGGCTCCGTGGCTGCGTAGCATTTTATTGACTGTGGTTCAGTATGGTTTCGACTCCTCAAGGTGGTGGTGCTGAGATTTCGATGCTTCCGGGTGAAAAGCCAAGTGTCGGCGACGATTTGCTGTTCGGACGGACGCCACGTACGACAGGTGGCTTCAGCATCTCGGGATTGGCGTGTTTGACCGAATCTCTAGAAACTAATATGTGGGATTGAGTTATGCTTGCAAGTTACATGTTGACTTGAACGTAAGATTAAATCACCTGCTTAATTCGATAAATAGTAGACAAGTATTTTTTACCGCACCGTTTGATTGGTCAAAAATACTGGATGGGCTCAACTCGAGCGGACGACTATTTCGCGCTGCCTGCATGTTGCTGGAACAACCGCTTGCATCTCTGTGGCTCGCAGCGGTTTGTGCTGTGAGAATTCCGCCCCGATCATAGCTCCCATGAAAGCACCCTGCTCGGCTGAGCTGAGCTGTTTGTCTTGCTTTCAGTAAGAAGAACCTACAAAGCGACCGTTTTGGGGATTTATAGATTTCTTCCTAGAAGAGACGAGCTTTAGTCGATTTCAGGTGTCAGTCACGCCTGACAAGTCTGAACTGGTACTTTTGCTCCATAGAAATACTTAAGTACTACATGTTGGCCTGTGTCAAGGGTAGCTCTAATGTTCACACCCACGACGACGAAGCCCAATTACACTTACATACACACATGCACTTCTCACGCGGTCGACTCGTGCGGCTTGTTCTGGGTCATCGACATGGAGTTGCTCCTCATCTTGAGCACCTGCTTCAGCACGCCCGACGATTTGGCCTCTTGCGCCCAGGCCAGTCGGTTCGCCAGAGCCTTGGGCGGGTTGGTCCAATTGCCCAGGAACGCCGCCACGCCGCCCGAACGCTTCTCCTCTTGCTCCGCTAACGCCTTGGTGATTCGCTGCGATAGCAGTTGAGACGGATACTCGACCAGGTGATACGAGATCGTCGAGAGCAGCAGAATCAGCGCGAAGCGAGAGAAGACCTTGTCGTACCAGTTCGGCTGGGAGCCGATCACGCGCGCGTACAGCACGAAGCTGTGCAGCAGGTACACGGAAAAACTGATCTTGCCCCAGTAGCGCAGTACACTCCACTCGAAGATCCCCGACACGCAGGACGGCAGAATCATCTCGATCACGATAAGAACAGACCGTGGAACGTGATGCTGAGGAACACTGCAATCGTGATATACTCGACAACTCGGATCAGATACACGTGTACTTTGCGGAACTGAAACCCGCACGTCTTGATCCACGTATCAATCTTCACAAAGATAACTGCCGCCATGGAGCCAGCTACAAACGTCGGGAAATGTGGGCGCAGCTCCATGTGACTCGTCCGGAACTCGTACCAGCCTTGGTTAATGATCCAATAGTACGCCGGCACGAACGGTACAAACCAGAAGCGACGCAGCGCTAGAACACCCAGTACAAACACTGGGATGAAGAAGTAGTACGTGATCTCAAGAGGCAGCGTCCAGAAGACAAAGTAGCGGTAGTCGAACTCGAACGTCAGTACTTTGAACAGGTCAAAGGTCTCGGGTTTCTTGATCAGGTAGTAGCGCGTCTTGGCTTCCGCTGGTAATAACCAGATCACGATAGTCGTGAGAGCGAAAAGCGGGTAAACCCGGCAGAACCGTTTGGAGAAGTAGTCGGCTAAAGTGAACGCCCATTTTCGGACACTCGCACCTTGCGTCACCAACCGGATACTTTTCTTCATGAAGAGCCACGTGAGCAAGAAAGACGACAATACAAAGAACGAGTCCACTGCGATGGCACCCAAGTCGATGTCGGCCATGTATTCCTTCGAGTGTGACGTGCAGACCAAGAGTGCGGCGAGACCTCGGACTCCATCCAGGAACAAAACCTTCGTGGGTGCTGAGGGTTTTTGGGTACCGGTTTCTTGTGCGGTTGCATATTGATTGCCACGTCCGCCGCCTGGACGTCGTCGCTGGGTTTTATATTGCGCAGCATTGGGGGAATCGGATAGTGGTCAGCACTCAACTAAACCACTCACCCAAGGGAGGTCTTCAGTTTGGTGTACGTAGACATTTTGGCTCTGATCCCGACATATCTTTTGAGTGTCACCCATTTGTCACTAAAGCGGGGGCGACTAATCGAATCGTCGAACTTAGTGAGGTTGAAGGGTTTTTACCCAATCGTCGCGTTGCTGGGGATGGGTGAACGAGTCAAGCGTGGCGTGCATTGCGGATAACGGCGTCAGCAACTTTTCCTCTCTTACAGCGTCTTAGGCGGTGATGCAACAATGTGTTCGCTGGTAGCGATGGTCAGACCATTGGTCTGGGTCTCTACTGGCAAAATTCAAGTCGATGCAGATGCCTGCATTGCAGTTGCAATTTTCAGGTGTCTGTCTCTCTGCACTGGAGATTAAATTCATTTGCGTGGCCCTCACGGCCACTGTACGCAGCTACTTCGTACTAGATCGATGCAGGGCAGGGTAGTTCAGGTCCACTAAAGTCCCGTGAGTTTGACTGAGCTACTGTGCTTGAACGTAGTCGTGGAGATGCGTCCCGTTTAAGAAAAACAATTAGGCTTCTCTAACAACAACCATCATTTTTTTCTGGGCAAACGAAAATACGTTTGGACCAACAACGAGCTCACTTATTAACATTTTCCACCGTTCGCCTACCGGTAGTTTGAACAAGAATTCTGGATCAAATTGATATTTGCTTCACGTCATATCGCCGCAAAATTAAATCCCTTTCACAGAAGCGGGTGGTCGAGTGTAGCTCTACAGCATGATAAAGCTATTAATAGTCTCCCTGAGATACGATCCGATTCATCGATCAATCTGGACTGCTCCGCTTGCCAAAATAATCGAAGGGCTTTACTCAACGCTCCCAGCGCGGTGTCTTTCTCGAGGGAGACCCCCACCGGCTTCACTGTTACCGTGTATCTTGAATACTGTGTGCACGACACACGTATGGAGCGGGTCGGCTGGTAGCGGCATGATGGTGGTGAGACCATTCGCGAAGAATATCAACCCTTTGGAACGCAGTAACATAATGGCGGAGTAGACCATTGAAATCTTCTCAGGCTCAGAGAATTTCCGGAGGTAGTGCAGCTTCTCGAAGTGAAGAGTGTCTTCAAGGTGTTCCACCGTTAACGTCACCAAGTCGTGCAACACATTGGGCTTGCTCTCCAGTGTCTACCGTGAACAGTTGAAAAGTTAGACTACGGATTTACATGGCGTACCGAACGTTGTCTATAGAACTCACCTGATCTTTTTCAAAATGACTCCAAACCACTTTGCTAGCATCAGCCATAGAACAGTTCATCGTTGTGATTGTGATGAGCTCGACGACATCACCCTTGCGTTGTTCCTTGTAGCTAGTCTTCACATGACTTGATACAGAAAGAGCCGAACCAAACATTGAATTCGGATTCTGGTACTCGGAGTACATCTTATCCACTTCGCGCTCGAGCTGTGCCATGCTCCTGCATACATCATCACCTGCAAGCGGTCGGTGTAAGGGTGCTGGTACCTCGAACTTCTTCATATAGTTCATGTCCTGCAATCAAGAAGCAACAATGAGTACACATAACAAGGAAACAGTTCAAGAACAAAAACATCTCACCTCGACGACAGATTGCCTCTGAAGAACTCCGCGCAAGGAACCGTACATATTCCTCTGCTGGGACAAACTTTTCTTGAGTTGGCGGTTCAGGTTGAGCGAATTCTGCCTCAGTTCGTATTGCTTGATAGCACAGCGATGCCATCGGGACAGCTTTTCGTCTTGAACTTTGGCGTACGCCTTGGCGTTCAGATTCAAAATTGGCGAGTTCGCGTTGGAACTCAACAATTGTTTCAAAACTGTTTGCAACTCCGCTGCTTGTTCCCTTAACGACAAAATCTCAGCCTTTTTGCGACGCTGAAGCACTGTCGACGAACTGTTGGGACTGCGCACACGCTTCTTCTCCCCGCCGTCTTCTTCCTCGTCCTAGGTTTTGTCGTTGTCGATTTCGTCGTCGTTGTTTTCTTTTTCGTTGTCGGGTTCTCCGCCTTTACTGTCGCTTCTTCCGGCAAAACCTCGATCACAGAGCCCAGGAGCTCGTCAATCTCGTCTAATGGAGGGAACGTAGCACTGTTCCTGTAGTTGTCATCACTTGGGTCGATTAACGCTAAAGCTTCGTGAATCATGAAGTTGTCGCCTTCATGCGGAAAGAAACTCATCGTCAGGTGTTGTGTGAAGACACGAAATTCTGAACTGACGCAGCGACTCCTTGCCTGAGAAGTTTACGGGGTTGTGGGTCAGCCTGTCATAATTTCATGGCTGTGGCTCCTACTCACACACGAGTCGAGAGCGTTTGTGCGGCACGGGAGTTTACTTCCGATACACCAAGCCAAAATACCGTATGACCAGACATAAGGTTTACGGGCTATGAGCGGCTTGAGAAGTTTACGGGGTCATGTGGTTAATCTGTCATGATTTCACCACTCCGTCGTTTCTTGCTTGACTCAATCCCATGAACCAACTTGCATCCCCAATTTGCTTCGCCGTACATGTACATGTACATGTACCAGATACGAGCTCCGTACAGAAAGGTAAAGTGTCCCATTGAGTACTTAGGACATGAATACATGTACTGTTGTATGTTCATTAATACATACACGCGGTAACTCACGACACCGCTGTTACACACAGTGAGAACCGCGTGATCATCTCGATGATGAGCCAGTCATCCACACGGTGCTCACGTGCCACGAAATGACACCATCGAGGTTCAAGTTCAAGCAGTCTCTCCTGGCCTCTCAAGGTGTATCGGATTTCTGGGATCAGCATCACTGGTACAAGCATCAAGCATCAAGCAGACACAGTCGAAGAAGTTCCAAGTGGCCATCCAGCATCTCGGTGGAGGGTACCTGTACGGCACGCAGGTTGTGGTGAGATTGCTCCGAAGAAAGTCACCACCAGCAAAAATGTCATGCCCGTCGATTCCTGCATCGGTGAAGCTGAGTCGGCTTGGTAACAATGTCCCAACAATCTCTGCGCGCAATGCTGACGGCGGGCGAGCGATCCTTTCAAGGGCACATTAGCCGTGAGAGAAATTCATACAGCGCCCGTGAATGTGTCCTGGTCCAGAACTCCTGGACACTCGTAAGCAGCGTGTGCATCAGCTCATTTGGAGCTGGATGGCTGCAGTGCTTCCCGTTCAAAGATCCCCAGTCAAAGGTGAGGACTGGTCACTTGCCAACTGAACTTCAGGGATCAACAACAATGCCCACTCCCGATGAATTACTAGCAATCGAGCGTGTTTCGGCAGACAAATTGGCCGCACTTCTCGGTTCCGACGCTGTAAAACCAGTGATCGATCATGAACGTTCGTGACGAAAACTACGCCACATCATTGATGCCAAGCACCTGGCAAAGGAGAATTTCACGGAAGATTATCGTGGATGCACTGGTGGTCAAGTTTTCGCAGCTCAAAGGAGATCGTATTTCACTGCGTGCGTAGCAACACGAGAGGACCGACATGTCCACTTCGCTGCGCAGAGGCTCTTGATATCAAGTATCACGTCCAAGTACTGGCTGGATGGTTCTCTGGGTTTGCCGTACATGTACATGTACTAGATGTACTAACATGCAAGCTCAATGGAAGCTCACATCGATGCTTTTTACAGAAGTTTGGAGATGCTGCAGACCTCGTGACGGCACCGATGCAATCGATCGAGGATGCGAAGTACTTCAAAGGAGTAACTCATAATCGCTTAGTCATTGAAATGGTTGGATTTCGTGGCATTTCAGCTGTAAACATCAACACAAATTGCAGTTGAAGAGTTTCGTCTCTCAACGAAGCAGTCCCAAAGAGTTTCCGACTCACTGTGGGTTGTGCTTCAGCAGCCACAGTCCCCAGTTCACGGAGAAGTCACCGAGGGCCTCCACGGAGCCCAGCGGATGTGAGTCCTCCGGGTACCAAAGGAGTTGCGTAGGTACACCGTAGCTTGCAATGGTCGCGCGGTACTCCAAACCTTGGTTAGGCGGCACACGTTTGTCCTTCCCACCGAGTCCAAATAGCGAAGGCGTCGTGACCTTACTCAGATCGTTGCTCACAGGTGAGTGCTGCCACAGCTTGCTGAGAATGGCGAGACGCACTTCCGGGGTCAAAACCGGCAGTTCGTCCTTGGAGTTCTGCAGCTTCTGCGACGTGTGAATCGACTCAAACCGCTCGATACCCGCACACGCAAGACCCCAGTCCTGAATATCGGACGTGTAAAACACGCTCGACATGTTGGTCACGGGGTTGCGCGTCACCATCGACTTGTAGAAACCCGGGAACTGAGCAATGAGGTGCGTCACCAGGAAACCTCCGTGGCTGCCACCCGAGCAGTGCACACGAGACTTATCCAATGAGAGACCCAGTCTTGAGCTCTTCTCCAGCAGGTAACACAACGCGTAGTGGCAGTCGTACACGTCCTGCGTACCGACCTTACCGATCAGCGACTCCAATGCTTTGATGCCGAATCCAGTGCTTCCGCGGTAATTCACAGTGACAATGGCGAAGCCTAAAGCAGCCCAGAAATCGCACATGCTTCGATACATAACTGGCGAATTGCCGTGCGGTCCACCGTGCAGCTCGAGAATGACAGGGTAGCCGTCAGCCGGCGGGGCGGTACTTGGTAGCATCAATGTAGCTTCGTAGTCACTCGAGCTAGACACCGACGGAATTAACAAGTCCTTTAAGACGGCAGGCGTCTCAGGAAGCTTCTTCTCGGCTGCAGGTACAACTGATGCGGCCGCCGGAATCGAGTACACCTCCCAGCGTTTAATGTACTCGGTGGCTCCCTGTTGATCTTCAATCGAAATCGGTGGAGTCAGGTATTTTCCGGTTGTCGAGTCAATACGCACCAGGTACACACTAGCGGGGCGCGTTGGGGACGACACCATCACTAAGAAATGGTCGCCTTCACGGTCCAGCACCGTTTCGATGGCAACACCAGAACCTTCAACGTATTCCGGAGAAATCAAGAGCTTGGTGGCGACCTCGACGTACTTCCAGACTTGACGAGAGCCCACCTGCGTCACGACGTAGATGTACTTCCCATCCGGCGACCAAGCCTTTTCGCTCAAAGATCCGATGAACAGTCCGTTGAATGCCTTGGTGACATCGAGCTCCGACGCATCGGGTTCATCCTTGATGGGAATGACCGTCGACGTCTTCTTCGTGGCCCACTCCGTCACACACAAAAAGCTGCACGTTCCATGGGTAGCGATATCTCGCGTAGCAAGGAAAGCAAGTTGCTTGCCATCAGGTGAAAACCGCGGGTTCCTCATCGTGCCAATAGCTTTGCTCTCCTCGTCTTGAGGAATCAAATCTAGCTTCTTGACCATATTCTTGGACGAGTCCTCCTTGTTCAGCACCGCGTGATACAGTGCAATGGGTCGGTTATAGCAGTAGATGATGCCCAGTCGCTTCGGGTTGTCCGTCTCGGTGGCTGCAAACACCAGTTCGTTGTCCCCAGGCACGAACGCCACATCAGCGCACGTCAAGTTGGCCGGCACCCCTTCACCTCCTCGATCTTCCCCGTGGCCAACGTGACCAGGAAAATGGACGCCGTCTTCTTTCCCTCGTACTGCTCTCCCCAGTCGTCTTCGTACTCAAACTTGGCACCCGGCAGAGCTTCCTTCCCTCTTTTTACTGTTCACGTTCTCCCAGAACGCCGGGGATTCAGCCAATTTCTTCTCGGCCACGTACGCGATGGTCTTCTCATCGTGCGACCAGGCGATGCCGCCTTCTCGTTCCCCCAAGTAAATGACCCCATGCAGTGTCTTGGGCGCCTTGAACGTCGACACCAACTTGTTGTCCTCAAAAACTACAAAAATAACAAAATCTTAATAAACCCTACAATTTCCTTACCAAGATCTTACCACAGAAGACCCCTTCCGGAGCGCCGTCCCCCTTCGATTTCTCCACTTTGAGCGTAACCACTCGTCTGCCGGAGGGTGCAACACTCGTGTAGTCGGCCGTCCAATGGACGGGGAAACCCGTTGCGCGAACCGATGGCTGCGTCCCGAGTTGGTTCACGAGGTGCTGCGTCTGGAACTTGTGCGTCACATTGTTCACCAGGTCCATCCTGCTCCAGACCAACTGCATTGAAGCCAACGCGTTGTCCACAGACAGGAAGCCGCCCACGAGGGTCTTGGAACTGGTCACCACCTGGGCGAACAGCTCGCTCACGCGCTGGTGGTCGGGGGCGTCGTCATGGTGGAATACTGGTACTTCTTCGATGAGATATCTGAAAGTGAAGAATTATGTAGGATGTGTGTGCAACCTGTCAGGTTGTGTGTGGGAGTTGTCTTCTTTAGTACTGATAGGTATTCGTAGTGTATTTTAGTTAGTTGATGTGCTAGCGTGAGTCTAGAATTTCATTCTGCGCTTCTGGTTGCGATGCAAGTGAAGGTTTACTTGGTCTTGGTGATCTTAGCTCGGCCGGCTGGGGCGTTGGTCACGATGGTGCCCGCCGACTTCACCGGGGTGGCGTCCTTCACATGCGCGACGTTCTTCTCCTTCTGCTTCTTCGGGGTGGCCTCCTTCTTGGTCTGAGCAGAGTCCTCCTTCACAGGCGCAACGTTCTTCTCCTGCTTCTTCTTAGGGGTCTTCTCAGCGGCAGCCTTCACCACCACAGGTGCTGGCGGAGGGACCACTGCAACCGGGACCTTCACCTCGGCTGGAAGGTGCTTCTTCTCAACTGGCGTCGGCTTCTGAGCTTGGCCGTTCTTCTTCACAACCTGCTGCTGCTTCTTGCTTTGGGCAGCAGGTCCCGACCGCGGACGGAGGTTCTTCGCCTGCAGTGCTGAGTTGTCCTTGGCATCGTCCCAGAACGACACACCCCCGGCCTGCTTCATCTGCGTACGGATCGCGTCGTATAGGTATCCTCCGCCAAGCTGTTGCATAGTCTCCTGGAACTTCTTCGACTGCGACTGCTTGATCATGTGCTTCAGCTTGCACTGGTCGAGCTGGTCCCAGTCACCGGCGTCCGCCGCCACAGCGCCAAAGACCGGTTTCAGACCCTTGGAC
Organism: Phytophthora hibernalis; assembly: GCA_012656075.1. Taxonomy (NCBI): domain Eukaryota; phylum Oomycota; class Peronosporomycetes; order Peronosporales; family Peronosporaceae; genus Phytophthora; species Phytophthora hibernalis. The sequence goes on from JAAKBF010000010.1 coordinate 788,952, forward strand.
GTCGGTGTGAGCACAAGGTGTGCGTTGCTTTCGTGGTTCAGGATGTCACGCAGGACCTGGCACGCGGCACGTTTCTCCGGCGCTAGACCAAGCACCAATCGAAGCACGAAGCTCAAACCAACTGAGTGCGGCATCTGCTGCTTTGAGCGGAGTCCGCTGGTGCCGAAGCGTGCGCCAACGACGATGTCCATCTCACCGAGAGCGTCTTTGCGAGCCAACTCGCTCTCACCGTACTCGGTGATTGCAGCCGACACGATGATCGTCTCCAGCAGAGCTTGTTGGGTCTCCTGGACCTCCTGGATGCATGCAAGTGTCTTGGGGCTCACAGCACCACTGACCCACTGGTCGACCTGCTCGCGCTTGGCGTTGGTCATTCCGTTGATCGGGCGAACCGCTTCCTCGTCGTTGGCGATGAAGAAGTTAAGGAACTTCTCGAACTTCTGGACGTCTGACTTGCGGATCTGGCGAGCTTGTTGAACACTCGCCACGGTGATGTCGGCGATCGCGAACGACTTAGTGGCCTTGGCATTGGCATTCTTACCGGGCGACGGTGCCTGGCCTGTCGGAGTTGCTGGGACGGTGGCGGTGGCCTTCACGTTCTGGACAGCCGCTGTGGTCGTCTTCGTGTCGGCAGGCTTCACCGGTGCATTAGTGGTAACGGCGTCCTTAGCGTTCTTGGCGTTGCCATTGTTGACCTTCTGACGCGATGCTGCCTTCGTCATGTTTGAGGCTCTTGAGGCTTGGGGTTGCTTGTTGGCTTGCTGGTTGATTGCAAAGTGAGTGTCGTCGATACCTTTGCTTTACTCGTAGCCGTCTTCGTTGCTTCAAATCAAGCAGCTCTACATGTAGGTGGAGTTTCGCTTGCGCACTTGAACTTCTTTCACTTCTTACCCGTTATCCTATTATCGGTCAGCTTCTTACCTATATCCGCTATCCTATTGTCGAGCTACAGCAACTGCCTTCGTCTCGAAAGACCTGATCGCAAATGGAGCGTGCTATTTTGTGTGCTCCGTGTGAGATGAGATTGCGGCAAAAATGGGAAGTCTCAAAGTAAAGTTTGGAAGCTGTATTGGAAACTGTTGCAATGTTCGGTTGCGTGTGACTTCATGGCACTAAAACAATATGCAGCATCACTTGCTCTCGTCTTCTGGCTTCGTTGGAGGCGTCACCAGATCCGCGGCGTCCGCGAATTTCTGAATGCATCAAGAAAATACTTTAGTTTTGAGAGAATGATTCGCAAGTTGATAGTGCATAGAGGGTAACCTACCTCGGCAAAGTCGGCGAACCCCCAGCTAACACACACACATGTGGCATGACACCAGCAGCTTCAGCACGTTCGATAAATCGCAGCGCACACGTTGGACCGCGGGTGTTGCTATGGCCACAGTGGAAGACGATCTCCCGCTTGCTACCGAATTTGGTGACCAAAGCGTCCACATCCGCGTCCTCCGTGAATGTGGCCGATGGTAAGTGCTCGGCACTAGCGATGTGGCCTAACAGCTCGTAGTCTTCGTTGCGGACGTCGACAATCACTGGGTTCTCGGCATCCGAGCGCAACGCAGTAGCCAAGTCATCGGCCGAGATACGTTCAACCGCAAGTAGTTCCTCTGCAGTCGGCATTGTGGAGTGGAGCTTTGGGCAGGCCGAAGCTACTTGAGAAGTGAGCTCAGCGGTCCGGGCATAATGCACCCTCCGTCCGCGAAAGGGTTTACGGTACAGGTTCTCTGGACAGGAAGATGGTCTGGACCGATAAGAGCATCCTGCTGACCTCTAGATGCTTGAAAAGCCAATGGGGACTGCGTTTGATATGTTCGTGTCAAAGCGAGCGTGCTGTACTGGTAAAGCAAAGTCTTCCATCACTCCTAGCTCCTGAACTCTAGGCTTACCGTTCGAGACTTTAAGATGTGTGAATGAGTACATCGATTCACAGAATTCATTTCAAATCATACCTCAATCGAGTGGTGCTGCCTTTGATTCTTCAGCTGCCTAACCTTCATACCCCAATAGTGATGGGAAAGCAGGAGAGGTCCTTAAGATCTACAAGCACAATCGTTGCCGTCTCGGAGAAGGACGGCACAGTAATTAGTCGCACTTGCTGCTCCTTGGCTCCTGACACACAAAAATTGCCAACAAAAGCACTGTTAGAGAACAAGCATCATATTTGCATAGTGAAATAAGCAGTCCTTCGCACCTTTAACGAGACGCGTGCTGAAGCGAGGCTGGTTTCCAGAAAAGTACACGTGCGGGCAGGTTTCGAGGATGAACGGATCCTCGTTGGCCATCGGGAAACACGCCAAAATGTCAGGGGCAGTAGGGGCAGCATGACGCCACTCAACACACCGCTGAAGGTAGTCCAGCGCTCGCTCCTGCTCCTGGTGTTCCTTGTCCTGCTCAGTTGTCGTGCTAGTATCATCATCTTCGTCGTCACCGCAGACCTTCGGAAGTGTGCACTGCAGCATACTGCGTAGCGGCTGACCGGCATCTCCAAACAGCTGAACGCCTCCGACTTGCGCCTCATATGGGTTGGTGACACACCTGAACGACTTGAAGTGCGAGCTGCGCGGGAACAAGCACGGGTGAAAGCTCTGCTGCGGCAAGGTGTAGTTGCTCGGGTCGGACGCTCCCGGCATCAAGTCGACACACATGGCCGCAGCCAAAGTGGACACCAATTCGTCGGCATTCTTCAGAGGTTCTCCTTCCAGGGCCAACTGCTCCGCCGTCTTGCGCATGATGGTCGGCGCTTGTACCTCTGAATCATCCACCGCCAGCACATTGCCCACCACCACAGTGCGTACAATCTTGGACACAAACTCGCGTTCTTTCTCATCTCCGAGTCGGCCAGCGAGGTAGTCTACCAGCACGTGGTTCTTCAGAGGTTGGTTGTCCTTATTGCGGCCGATGTTGAGGCCCGACACGAAGGCCACGTACTCACTCTCCTGCCTCTCTGGCAGTGGGTGTTGGGGCGGAAAGGACGGCAAGTACACCTCCTCCACGAAGAACTGTCCTCCTGTTCCGTCTCGCGGCACGCGGCCACGGACACCAAGGACGACGCCCGTGACGAACCGGGCCACGTCCACGGCCCCCACGAGCTGCACGCGGCCGCTCTCGTCCTCCAGCAGCAGCTCGTCGTCCTTGGTGGCCAGTACCTTCTGGGTCTTCTCAATAGGCATGACGCCTGTCTCACTACAAAGGGCCTCGAATAGGTCTGGCTTGGCCTCCAGCACCTTGAGCAGCGTGCCGATAAGTACGCACTCGCGGCCGTCGGCCTTGAGGTCGATGACCTTGGGCAGTACCGGCACGCGGCCGCCAGTGTGTTCCTGAACCTGTACGTCAACCACGTCCCGAAGCTGCTGCAACCGACTCACGTAGATGTGCGAGAACTGCTGCGCGTACGACTTTGCTTGAGCACGAAGCGTTGATATGTCGGCGTGTACTCGACAGAGTGGCGCGAAGTCTGTGGAGCAAAGTGGACCAGGCCACAGGGATAGAAATGAAGAGGAGGATGTTAGCTATATGATGAGGGTAAGGCCGTCGAATGGCCCGCAGTGGGAAACGCAGGAGACGCGCGTAGCGGAGCATCTAGACGCGCCGGACGTACCATTGTTGGCGCCATTTTGGAAAATGTTCGTTAAGTTTGATAACATAACGTTTTTAACTGATATGTAATGTGGCATAGTTTATTCAAATGGAAGGCCACTTCAACTTGACCAATACGTAGACTGGTATGTTTCAGCAGCTGTCGGAATGAGCTTCCACGTCCTTGAGTTGCATCTGCAAGCCGCACTTGGAGCATCGGACTGCCACAATTGGCACTGATTTTGCAGTTAAATTGTGTCTGGGCGATGGATTTGGCGAATTCGTCTCGGGTCGCTCAGTTTGGTGCACCACCGCTTGCAAAATGTGCCAATCCACCCGTGCAACGTCGACAATGCGAGCGCTCCACGGGATCATGGACTGGTTCTTCTTCGCCGAGTCGTAGAACCCCGCAACTTCAGCGACAGTTGACTCCGCTTCGTCTTCCTGGAGTTCGTACATTGGTACAGCGTTGCACCGCTGAGCGATCTCCTGTCGCAGCCACTCGAACGTCGCCTGCTCCGTGAAGTACACGCGCAATCGCTGTGGCCTTGCAAAACTGGTACCTCCAGTTGCTATATGAACCGCGACGAAACAGTAGCGAGAACGCTCCGTGCTGCTCTTGACTACAGGATGCAACAACGAATCTCGGGTTGTCGTTGAAGTCGACAGAGCCGTCGAAAGAGCCTTCCACAAATCCACTACGTTTTTGTCTTGTGTTTCATTTTCTTGTCGGGGTGACAGTGCCAAACTGAGCTGGTGAATTTTGCTGTGGAGCTGCATTTTACCCATGACGTCCAGTGCTTGTTTCGGCATGAGTCTTGCCGCCTCCACGAACAGCGACTTTGTAATAGATGTGTTACGTGTACTTAGGCGATGTAAGTCACCGCAGCAGGCCAACGCAAGAGCTAGCTGCAGTCGTAGAGAATGCTCGCGCGATATTTTGACAGCGTGCTCCAATTGCGATTGGGCCAGCTTTGTCGATCCTGTTGGTGTCGACATCAAGGCCCGCTGCAGATTAATATACCCGCTGGCGAGCCACGTCAGCGCGTACAAGTCCGGTTCGTCCAGAACACGGGCCAACTCCATCGCCGTACCTAGCAGAAAATGACAGTGAGGGTTGTCCAATTCGATATCACTTGAAAGTTGCAAGGCGAGCTGTACTTTGGCCTCCACCGCCTTGCGTAAAGCCTCTCTTCGAAAGTTAAAACTCAAAAATGGTTGATCTGAGCTGGTGAAGACGCTGGAAAGGCTCTCGGTGGGCGTTTTTGATTCGTGCTCAGTCTCCCCATATAGTGCCACGTCAAGGTCCTCACCGTCAATCTCCAGAGCCAAGATCACTGCCAGCCGAGATGCTGCTCTCTGAAATTCAAACACCATCCGTGCTGCCCCCTCCTGTTCTTCGTTATTATCTGCACCAACCTCGACAGGACTTTTAGTGCTATCCGAAAGCGGACTCGGTTTTGCCAAATCTGCGTAGTCCAAGTCGAGTGTTACGTGTGGTGCTGATGCGGTCATAAGTGCGTCTAGGAACGCACCCCGGGCCAAATTGTGCTCGAATTCGACCCATAACTTGCCTCCATCCTTCACCACCACCACCAAGTCTTTAGTTCGCGCTGCAAGACCGCTCTTTTTCAGATTGACCAGGCATCATCACAGTTTTAAACGTGAGTTGCACCTGCATAATGGACGAATACCCGATTGCTGCCCACTGTTCAAACCCATCGTACGAAAGCACGTGTGGACACTGGAACTCGCTGGCGAGTCGCTGCTGTGTGCTGCATTCTAATGTGAGTTCTTGGGGCGACATGCAAACGCAAGATCGAGTCCGCTGTTGCCTTCGACGAAGTACAAAAAGATGGGACTCGCCTAATGCAAGCAGTAGGTCCTTGTCGGCCTTGTATGGTATTTTCTTGTTCGGTTTGAAGCATCCCTTGGTGAAATCTTCTTCTTCGGCCCATTGGTCTTCCTCGACATACACACGCGCCAAGCTGCTGTAGTAACAAACCCTTGGATTCGCCATGGATCAGCTTGTACAAACCAACACTTCGAAGGATGAAAGCAGTGTGCACTATTATAAAATGGTCCGTTAGTCCATCCACAGAAACCACATTGAGGATTCACCCGAAATAGGGGGAATGCGATGTGCTTGGCGTTGTGGGATTTTTATCAACACGGAATCGTGCAGAGGCCTCTGACGTTACTGTGCAGAGAATTGACAGCTTCACGACGAGAATTTAAGAAATTCCACAACTATTATCCTTCACCGCCTATGACAAAACAATGGACCGGTCGATTAGCAGCACATTCAACAAGAAGCGTGAATTGATTGTTGGATGGTTACCCGAAGTGTTGATCTGTATCAATGAGAGGAAAGAGACAAAGAATAAGCTGTTCCCGCTTCTCATAGTCTCCGCTGCGATTGCAAATACGGAGAAGTGGAATTGATTCGCCAGGACAACCTAGGTACCATGGATAACATGTCGAGCACACGTTTCCGCTCGTACGACCTGAGATCGAAAAATCAAGCAGAGTACCGAAAGAAACACAAGTCCCGCACACAACGGGCTTACGCCTCGTACTTGAATTGGTTTTAGTCTTGCCCCCTGGTAATCGTGTCGGACACGAGGATCTTGCGGAAATTCTCAACCGAAACATGCGTCTTGTGCTAACGGAGACGAACCAGACGCTTCACAAAAGGGTTGACCATGATCGAAGTGAGAGGCGAGTATCTTTACGACACTATCAGATCACGACTCAAGCAAGAGTATCCATCACTTTGGGACACACCAGTTGCGGCAGATAAACATTCGTGAGAACAAGAGTCGGCCAACGAGAAATGAATCGTTCATTGGTGTAGTTCCTCCTCCAGCGCAACTCCAATTCAATCTAAAAGAGTGCTCTCAGTGATAAAATCCGCTGCGCCGAAGAATGCGTCCGAGCATCCTGGACGCACAACAAATCCAGCCGCTGCTGGAAATTAACCAACAAGCACGATCAACGTGCGCCTCAAGAAAGTTGCCACCCCGGATCGTCGAAACTACAAGGGAAACATGTTGAAGCCAAGCAGCAATAGCGGTTCTCAACCCAATTCGACAGCGGAACGTCCCAAACACGACTCCAGATATCGGCTCCGCTCTAAGAAAAAGTAAATACCATGAGCTATAGTCCACGCAGAATTTTTCAGTTCAATGCTCTCGACAGGGTTGTACTTTGAGTATTACAGTAACACCATTTCCAAGGCAATCATCCCAATGATCTAGCGGCACGTCCTCGCCGCGCCTCGCCATAAAGCTCGCCTTGGCCGCGTGGTACTCAAACTGCCACACAAGACGTCGAGTGATTGCTGGAGCAGCTTCCGCCACCGCCTCCTTCATGATTGCCACTCGGTAAGGAGCCTCCTGGGCCAGAAGCTCCTGCTTCTTTGCAGCTAGGACGTCTCGCATCTCCGTCTTGAGCACCTTCAAACATCCTTGCATGGGGTTCAGCATGGGGCTGTGCGGCCCCAACTTTAATATCACCAGTCTGTTTCCATTCACCAGGAGTTGGCGGGCCAAGTCTTCAACCCCGTCGTGTGCATTGTCCGTCACGATGACGACCTTGTTAGCAGAAGGAAGTTCCCGGTACTCGGTCGTTCGTTGAGCGGCGACAAATAAGTCGGCAATGAAGCGGGCGTTCTCCAACTTGGTGATAGAATCCTCGTGCGTCCTAATCAGCACTAGCCCTGTAAAAGTAGACACTCCACCTTGAACACACAAGTTGTTACCTTGCGACGGACCCGACAGGTACAAGTCAAATGTTGCTTCGTCTTGATACACGACCATATCTCCACGTGAGATGTGGCCGTCTAGTTGCTCCACAAGCTCCTTCCGCTCTTGTTTGCTGATGGCGTTGTTCATTGTATCAGTCTCAAGATATAACTTTTTAGTGGTGTACAGCATTCCTTGCAAGGCCCGATGGACGGACGACTTGGTCACCTTGATCCCCGTGTCGGTCAACAGCGCATGCCTCCTCTTTGCTTTGGCGTCGAATCGGCGCCCAGGACAGTACGACGGGCAGTAGCGTACGTGAGGTTGTTGTGAATAGCAGAGCGTTTCCAGTCACCACCCCCACGAAAGACCAGGAGAACTCGCTGCTTGGTAAGCTCACGGGCCTGGCGTCCAGCTTGTTGGTGGGCATGGTAAAGCTCAATGCTGGAAACAACTGTTGGTCTGGACAGGTTTTTGCTCACCTTTGATGGTAAATCAGTGCTGTATTCCTACACTTTGTCCATGGCCCAGACCCCCACTCGACCAACTCCTCGAGTCGCACGTAGTGTCGTCCGAGTCGGTGATATGGATAGATTGGTGTGAAGTCGTCGCGAAATTCCGATGGCATCGTTGTCAACAAGAATTTTTCATGGCCTGACCAATTCGCAACACTGCCGAGGACCAGAAGCCCAGATGGCTGGCGAGATCGGTCAAAGACAGCGGCGACCATGCCAGCCGACGACTCTATTGTCAACACGCGGGTGGGCACAAAAGAAACTCCTGTCAAGTGTTCATCTGGAATTCCGACGATCGATGCGCAGCACCGAACGTCTCCTCGATGCAGTGAATGGTCCAAGCCAAGAGATCGGCGACAGCCACTTTCGATGAGATGATTCGACGGCATTGGTTGTGGCTTCGCCAAACGCCTTTATCCATAGCTTCGGTGTCGGCCATTTGCAGCAAATTTTGCTCGCCGGTTGTGCCGCCGGAGCACGACGATGCATGACCCGCCTGACAGCTTGCTCGATGGTTGTGGAGTCTCTGAAAACGTGTGGCGGCGTAAACGTGTGCGAGGCTGGCCAGCTGGAAGAGCATGGTCAGAAGCCAACTTGGCATACAGGTACGGATAGGCGGCGCGATACGACGCTCAACAGGTGGCACAAGTCCACCGTGGCGTGCTCAGAACGCCCCATTCGCCATCATGTCGGAGACTGTGAAGATCATCGGCGACGACGACGACGTTTTCACGGGCTTGCGGCCGCCACTGCAGAGACGACACACGCTCGGCGGCAATTCGTCACTCGCGTCGGATTCGGACCATGCGCCGGTGGTGTGGAGAGCGGTGATGCCTACTGGACGTCGGTCTTCGCTGGTGCCGCGCTCCGAAGACGTCGACAAACTTCGGTCGACGATCGACGGGTCAATGAGAACCACGAGGTCGATCAGTGACGCCACCAGCCTCAGCCATGAACCTAACTCGGCCTTTGCACTGCACGACGTCGACTCGTACAGTGTCCAGCGAGCCAAGGTGATCCGCCGCATCAGTGATAAGCGCTACACCCGGTTCCTCCACTTCTTCAAGACCGATGAACCGGAGATGGCGAGTGAAATTCAGTCCAGGAGCTCCTCCTCTCGAGAGCACTTGGACGCGTGGGTCAACTACATCATGAGCCCCAAGGTGTTACGCTGCATCGCTCATACCAACGACACGCAGCAGGAACTGCTAGACCTCCTGATGGTCTCCACTGCCATTTCAAAGTACGGAGAGAGCGGGCTGATGGCCAAGGACAAACGGGGTGACTTGAGTGCCCTGCAGAATTCAAAGCTTGACAGTTACCGGTATGATGAGTCCTCGCATAGTCGCCAGCGGAAACAGTCTACCGGTAGCAGTGAAGATGTTGTGTCAATGGACTTCGTGGTGCGAATCAACAAGCGGTTGGCGGAAGAGAAGCGCGTTGGCGGCGTGGTGCTCCGGGAGATTCTGGCACACGCGAGCACCATGACAGTCGCTGCTCAAGAGACCAACCAGGAAGAGCTAACCAAAGAGGAGATGCGGTTGAAGCAAGTTGTGCTTCGAGTGCAGTCCGAGTGGTTCCAGGACGCGATGCTGAAGGCGAATGGCCGATACCTGTACGACGCCATCCGTCAGATTCTTTTCAACGTCAACGACTTGTTGTGGGACGCATCAAAAGAAAACCCGGAGATGAGGCGAGGTAGCGTCTCGATGAACGAACGGCCTGGTGCCCCGTCAAGCAGATCGAGACGGCCACTTCCGACCGTCGGGTTCGACAGGGTTCAATTCCTCCACGCCCTGAGGTGGCGACAACGACAGCGACCGTGACGGTCGATCCAATCCCGATCAACAGCCCAGCCAAGGTGGTGTTCACAATCAACAACCGATCATCGTCGATGCCAGCCGAAGGTGTTCAAGAGAGAGAAAATACGTTCATCGTCGGAACCGACAAGACTCGACGAAAGCTGCGCCCGCTGGGATCTGCTCCGCGCCTCCCACGTCCTCGTGGTCTTCCTCCTAAGCGACCTCAGCGCAAGGCTAACGACCCGATCGTACACGCGCCTAGTGCGTTCGTTATCAGGGCTCCAAAACACGAATGAACAGTAAGCTGATCTGTGTCATATACGTCACCACATGTAGTTATGGTCAAACAGCGGAGTGGCGATGCGAAACCTTCAGGCCGACAGTGCTTAAACCTGGATAAAGAGAAGCAGCCAAACAAAATTAATCTATTGCCCTCTTTGCGTACTTACGTCGGTGTTCACTCATGGTGACTTTCTTGAAGGCCTGGTAAAGTGATACTTCGTACTACGTAGTACATGTTGCACATCAACAAAAGAAGAAATACACGAACGCCGACATCTCATTTGTGTGCTGTTGCAGAACAAATTATGGTACCTGCGCATCTGACTGTGCGATCTCCTGACCGCTTCACTCCGACTCTGGAGCTACAGCTGATCTGGTGTGATCGGATGTGGCAATGGTATGATCGACTTCTTGTGCACGTCTCGAGGAAGCGCCTTCCTCATATCTGGAGCGATCAACAGACGTCAGTATCCGCTCTCCAGTCAATCTCAACCATCTCAATGTCGTACCAAAAGCGTCCTCCCCGTCCTCCGCGCTTGAGTAATACCCGAGCACGCGTCTATAGACCGAGTAGCCGAACTTCTCGTACATGGCGATGGCCAGCGAGTTGGAGACGCGCACAAACAGGTCCACAAAGTAGCCGTCGTAGAGTTCTACCGACACGTTCTCAAGGTAGTCCATGAGCTTCTTGGCCAGTCCGAGACGACGGAACTCCGGTGCCACCGTCACCGCCGTCACATGTCCGTGCCAGTTGGCGCCTTGACCCTCTGCCTTGCCCATGACTGCAGCAGGTAGAACAAGGTAGAGCAAAGGTAGAGCACGAACCGTTTAGAGCTTAGTACTGGGTCAAATGAGACCGGAAAAGGTGCGATCGAAGCAGATTGAAGAGCACAACGCACTGTAACCCATGATGGTGTCGTTCGGGTCCTCCTGCACCAGGAAATAGTCCGGCCACTTGGTCATATACTGCAGGTAGAACGACATATTGTACTGCATCCACACAAACGGACATAACTTCGTCAAAACGCGTCCTACAGAGGTAAAAATAACATGACGTCGTTGCCAAGACACGCACCGTCTCCGTGAGCACGTCAGGTTGACGTTGTTGAAGCGGAACAGGTCGTCGCAGCAGAACTTGCGCGTAGACGTCATGGCTGCAGAAATTCTCGCAAATCTACCAATAAAAACTGATTTCTGACCAATAGATGCGTATTAAACAAAACGAATATACACAGTTCTCCCTTGTAACCAGGGGTACGTGGCAGTGCCAAGTCACTTGACCATGGTCACCGTTCTACCTCTTCACGATGGCGTGGAAGTCCGTGACTCTACCATTCCAGGGGCTGGCATGGGGCTTTTTGCCACGAAGAATCACTCTCAAGGGTCCATTATCTGTGAGTACACAGGAACGGTTCTACCCAATCGTGAAGCCTGGAAACTACCGGACAAGTCGTTCCTGATGAAGTTGGGCGACGGCAAATACATCGACGCACTCCATTGTCCGCAGGTATTGGCACGGTACATCAACGACTGCAGAGGACATCGTGGGGGTTCAACGTACACTTCGACAAGCAACCGCAGGATGACAAGGCCTTCGTCATCGCCATGAGAGACATCCAGGTTGGAGAGGAGCTCTTCGTGGACTACGGACGACTGTACTGGCTGGCGTACAACATGATGCACCCTGACAACCCCGTGCGGTGATAGCAGAGATTCAAAGGATACGTACCAATTGCGAGTTTTCATCGGTGCATTGACGCTTAGTATTCACGGAGAGACGCCGAGATGGCGGCTGCTACGTCCTCCTCACTGGTACTTCGAGGCTTGGTGGGTGTGCTGTCCTGGCCGGTGCCGCCCATGCTGGTGGAAAGCGACAGCTTTGCACTCTGGTCGAAGAAAAATACAATAGTTCGTCAAGCTAACTCAGTAACCACTGCACCAAGTTGCTCGTTACCTGTCGTGCCAGTTCGTCGTCTGAGTCGTCCTTCTCACTTGCAGCGGCCTTCTCCTCTTCCTCTGCCTTGCGCATGGCAGCGATCTCGGCGTCTGCGATCTCCAGGAAGACGCGCTCGCGACTGAAGTCGTAGTCGAACACGTCCTGACATCAACTCATCCGTTAGAACAGCACTGTGTGATAAAATTAAGCTGCATTAGTGAGACGTACCCTCTGCAGCAGGTTCTCGTTGAGTGAGGGCATCACGAGCGACGTCGTGAACGTCGAGTTGAGTGTGATGGTCGTGTGCTGCAGTCAAGATACAGTCAGCAGGGGTTATGCTGAGTTCTGCTATTGGCAGGTTACAACCTTCAGGATGGCCGCTTGGCCGTGCACTGGGGACGACGGCATGACACTTGAAGTGCTACTCTGCTTCTTGGGCTTTTGCTGACTGTCAAAGTTGATTTCTGGGACGAAAAGACCTGCTGTATCCAGTATCCCTGTCATACTCGGTTACGTTGGGTTCGTGACCTGTAACATTTAATATCTAAGCGGCGGCGATGGACTGCTTCGTCTTGCTCTAGCAGTGCAAACTCCGTAGCGCCTTCTCTATCTATGTGCGCAGTCGTCTGCTCTCCAGCATCTCCAAGCTGCAACAATATTCAGCTTTGGATCAGCGTCGCTTGATGCCTTTCAGGTCGAGTTTGTCTGTGCCTTTACCACTCTTCCAGGGCCATCCAGCGCCCACGCGTCCTTTGACGTCCTCTTTCCCGTCCTCACCGTCCGACGGTGCGTCCATCCACGTGTCCTGCGTGTCCACAGTCGTCGTCTTCTTCTCGGACGCAGCCCAGTCGCCTTTCTTCCAGTCACGCGCGTTCTCCTCACTGTGCTGTTGTGCCATTGCCGTGTCCACCAGGTCACTGACCATCTTCATCTGGTCGCGCGCTTGCCGCAGCAAGAGACTCACGCGTTGCTCGTCCTCCTCCAAGCGGCTGGCGTCGAAGCCCGAGCGGATCTGGTGTCGCACGTCCAGCCGCACGTCCGCGGCCAGCGGCTTCGTCGTGCGCAGGAACTCACGGTACTGGTTCAGTACAGCCGTGCGGTTCAGGAAGTACTGCAACGACTTGACCTCGCGCCCCAGCGGCCGCCTTGTGATGCCCATGACAGCGACCAACAACCTCCGGAATACTCGAAGTAACGGTTAATGAGCTGCTCGAATGTGTATAATACACTCCGACTATATGTTTATTTATTTTTGTAAAGGGGATTATCTCTCGTTACGTGTAACGTTTACAGTAAAGACCATGTTGAAGTGAGCAAACGTGGGGTGGTGTGAGACCTGGTGTGCTGGCGTACTGCACACGTCTCAGAAACCTGCAGTCTATATGTTTTTGTATTGTGACATCCGCCCGTTAGACTATATTTTGTTCTCGAACTTAGTGCTAAGGAGCTCACGTTGTCACGTATCTCCTTCCATTCCGATTCTGCGGTGTAGACGAGCTGTGTCTTCAGCGTCGTTTTCGTTCTTCATCGCTGTTTGGCGGTGTATCTACTGCTAGCAGCATTCTACTTTAAAGTGCGCATTGCTCACAGGTTATGAGCCCAAACGTCTTACCCGTGACTACGAGGGCAAGAGCGCAGAGAGGATGACGAAGGTGAAGGACGTGATCAAGGACGAAGTGCTGTCCATCCAGACGCATGAAATGCCGTTAACGGTAGTGCGAAGGACGACATTCAGAGAAGTTACCGGTATGCTCGAGGGAGGAGTACGAGACGTTCACCTTGAGCAAGATAGCTGCGGGATACGATGAAGAAGATCGCAGTGAGTGTGATAAAGATGTTCGGTCATATGCGGTCGTGCAAGGTCGCAGTATGAGGTGTGTGGCACCAACTACAGACGCACACAGTGCAGTGGGCGGTGGGTGAGCTTCAGGTGAAGGCACATGGTGGCCATCTCGATGTAGTGTTACCCGTTCCAATGCGACGTTGCCGATTCGTATGTACTCGGGTTCCTGTAGTAACCAACGTGTTGCCCGATCAGGTAGCGTGGCTCCTGGACCGGTTAGAAACGATGTGACGTGTCGAATGCGGTGGCGTGATTGTGATTTTGATGTGTCAAAGACCGGTAACACCGTTCTTGATGCCTCGAAATGCAGTCGAATGGGAAGCTGACATCTGAAGATGCTACATGTAATTCACAAGAAGCAGGTCATGCAACCGCTCACTGGCTTATCTTAAAGGAACAAAGATTGTCGATCAGTATCTGTCTTTTCATTTAAACATGCAGTCGTGGGGTAATGTACGGTTCATTCGGTTAGGACCAATGCCAAAAGGGTGCCTTGCTTGAGGAGCAAGGTGCCGAATGGCAACCCCAGATTGGTCTGTCGCCAAATGGTCCTCACGCGCACACCCCGGGTCAGCTGTATGGCAGAGCGGGCTGCATGGCCCCTCTTTCTGCTAGGCTGTATGGCCATCTTGGCGGGTTGATCGCTAGGCTGTACGGCCATCTTGGCGGGTACTATGCTGTATGGTCGTCTTAGCATCTTTTTGGTTGATCGCTAGGCTGTATGACCATCTCGGCGGGTGCTAGGCTGTATGGCCATCTTAGCATCTTTTCGTTGATCGCTAGGCTGTATGGCCATCTTGGCGGATGCTGCAGCTGTACGGCTGAGCGGCGATAAGGTACAACCAGCACACCGTGGCGACTGGTTGGATGGCCTGACCTCGACAGAGAACGAGACCCCCAATAAGATTGAGTTTTCGGGAGTGGGAAGGGGTGAACTTGGCAGCATGAAGTCACGCACACTCGCCGACTTCACCAGAAGCACCGGGTTCGACTGGTTCACCAGCATCGCAAACTTGTCGCCATGGTAGCCAGACGGCCAAGTTTCCGGCCACTGCCTTGTCTGTTGTATCGCGTGTAGCTCCAAAATAATTCTAGCTCGCCGACCAGAACTCTGCTAATGGAGCTTGGCTTGAGCGATGGCGATCGAAACACCAAATGAACCGGAGCTTGTGACTGCGTGACGGGCCGCCGCGTGGCTGCGTGGCTAGAGCGAGGCCATTTTCCGCTGGTGCTGCTGCAACGTGAGTCCTGCTGCAACTTGGGCCCTGCTGCAATTTGAGCTCTGCTGCAACTTGAGCTCTGCTGCAACTTGAGCTCTGCTGCAACTTGAGCTCTGCTGCAACTTGAGCTTGCACTTGGCAAACTGGTGTGACGACTTCCTTAGCTTGAAAACACAATTTCTTCAGCTCCGTCCTCATCGCTTGCCGCTTCGCTCACCAGCTTTCCTTCCTAAGCATAGAAATACACCATGCAGTGAAACTCAATGGTTCTACTGCTGCTTATCGAAGCACGATGCAGCAAAACACAGATACATGCAGTGCAGAGTTGACTGCAACAAAGGCATGTACGGGTTGTGATGTGGACTAGATAACTTGGTCCTGCAGCTTGAAGTCGGAGGTGATGGCACAGTCCGCGTGTTTGTGTACCAGTAGTTGCTTGCGGGGAGCTACACCGTGCTAATATTTTATCAGGCCTCACCACCACTGACAGAAAACTTGTCCAGTGTAGCCTCGGTGCGTTGCGGAACATGCCGCTGATGACGTCGACCGGGTCATGTGACGTGGACTGATAGTCTCGGTTGCACTATGTTGTAAAGACTGATGTCGTTGGCGTTGTCGGTGATGAAAGAGACGCTGGTGGTCATAGCCACCGCCACTTCACCGCGTCGTAAAGCTGCAGTGGATTGGTAGACCGACAAGCTGCTAGTGGGGCGGTGCATTCACAGCTGAGTGTGAATGAGCAAATTCAGAAATGCTGGCGTGAGTGTCGTGCTTGACGCATGGGTTTGCTATTGATAAGGGCTCCCATGCGAGGTGCTACATGAGAGATCACTTATCGTGAAAAGTGATGCCAACAACCACTTTGGCCAAGAAATTTAGAAAGAACAAGTACCGACATGTGCTGTCCTCGGCGTCACGTGTCTATCATCTTATACGAATGATACAGAAGCTGAAGATGCCTTATGGCGTGAGCAGCAGATCGACTGCAGGTTACGGGGAGTGTGAGACTTGGTGTGCTGGCGTACTGCACACGTCTCAGAAACCTGCAGTCTATCTATAGCGGACGTATTTCGGGTCACTTAAAGGGTTAAAAGGGTTAATGAATATATTGAAATTTGTATGGTGTAGTAGAGGAGTCTTCTCGAGGTCCGGACACGTTTGCGGTCACCTTTCTTAACTATCGACTAGCATGTGCGAAAAAGTTCTCGTTCACTCAAACCCACGCAGACGTGCAACCGATGGCATCTGCAGCGAGCGGATCATTCTTCTTGGGCTTCGTTGCCAGGCGCTGAGCTCGCGCAGCAACTCGAGCAGCCTTTATCTTCGCCTTCATTGCCAGACGCTCAGCTCGGGCTAAGTCGCGCTCCGCCTTTGCATTCGCTTTCTGGAGTGTCTGTTCGATTTAGGGGTTTGATGTTCGTGTGTGTCGTGTATATTCATCGCCTCTCGCTCTTTTTTCTCTGTCGGAGCAGACTTTTGTTCGCTAGCTTGCGCTCTTTATCAGCTGCTTTGACAGCAACAGCTTCCATCATTTTATCATAACTCAGAAGCTTCCCGCCAGAAAAGTCGGCATCAACCCACACACCTCGCTTCCGCTTTTGCGACCGGGGAATGCCCATGCAATTCGACAGGAGGTTTACCACGTTAAATGCATCAACATTTAGGTCGAGCTGCTGCAGCACGCGCTTTTGGCGATCGGAGACTTGAAGCAGTTGTCAAAGTAGTGCATAACAGCATCAGGAGTCGAAGCTTCAGCACGTTTCACGTCGAGAATTTGGGCGGTTCGGTAAGAAAGGTCTGGATGCTTTTCACCCACCGCTGGATCCACTTAGTTCGGGAACTCGTCCGTAATTGGACGTGTCGATGTCAACTCCGCTGCTTGACGTATCATGTAGCGCAGCTCAGCATGACCTACAGACATCCCGTGAAGTGTCCGGTATTCTATGGCTTCGACAAGACCTCGGTCGGCGCCTTCGGAAATATACGTGAGCTGGGCTCGTCGACCGGTACTAGCTCTTTAATACGCTTACGCAATGCTTCCCGGCCAACTTTGTACGCTTTTCCTGCCATTATTAAGCTCATTCTATCCGAAACTGCCCCCATCGCGGCCTTCATCCTCTCGAGCTTGTCAGGATCCATTGGCCTTTTCTTCAGGCTGGTGTGTGTGTCCTGCTGGCTCAAAAGTGAAGTGTGGCATCTCATTTGAAAGAGGAGTGTCCCGCCATTCGTTTGATGCGCTAAACCAGGCCGCTATTGTACTCGTCATCAGTCATTGGACCCAACTTTTGTCACACGACATGCAAATGGGCCTAACTGTTTAAGTTCTTGTCCTATTCAGCTGCAAAATATATTAATAGATAAACGAGTGTCATAAGCATCTATTAGTCAAATTGCCGCGCCACCGCGATGTCCGAAGCAGAATCGGCGCGCGAGGAACTGTCCCCTGGTCAGAAGAAGTATGTGGTCCGGTGCTACACGTTAATGGCCACTATGAAGGAACAAGGCATATTTAGAGGGCAAAAACGCGGGATTTGGTAGCTGAATGTCTCAAGATCGCGCACGGCACGGTAACGACCGTGATGGAGGAGTACAATGAGAACAGCGAGACGAAGTTCGAGGTCAAATTCTCGACTCGAGCATGTCAACTATTTATCTGATAGTTAACGTTAACCTGTCAAAATTTATATCTGCAGCCAAAGGCTTCTACAACCTGTTACAGCTCAAAAGATCATTATTGAAGTGGAGAATAAAACAAATGTGTCTGTAGAGATACGAATCATGCAGCGACTGCTCCACGAACTCAACTTTCACTACATCGTCGGTAAAAAGAGACACATATCGGCTGACACTCCGGGCAACGTGCTATTTCGCAATGCTTATTTGGAGAAAAAGCTGTCAAATAGGCGTCCGATACGGAAAGGGGATATCAACCCTCGACAAACAGAGGTTTATTTGGACGAGTCCTTCTGCAACGTAAACCACGTTGCCGGAAAAACTTGGGTTTTAGAAGATAAAATCCGCTTCAACAAAAGTGGCAAGGGCGCTCGGTAAGTTTTTTAATTATTTTATCGCAGATACATCTCTAACAAATATGCATTGTAAATTTTAGTGCTTGCATTGTAGCGGCCATGTATGCTGCAACTCTAGGTGGGCGAGTTGAAGCTGGCCTTGTCGAGAATTCAACAAAATGTTGGAACTCATCCCTTAAAAGGAAAAAGGACGAAATGGATGAGGATGTAGACTATCATGGAAACTTTGATACTGCAAAGTTCGATCGCTGGTTCACTAAGCTGTGCACTACGCTGAAAGAAAATTATGGAGCCTGCACATTTCACATGGATGGAGCTTCTTATCACAAACATCAAACCAACAAAAGTCCAACTATGAGTTGGTGCGTTCTGAAATGCGCTCGTGGCTGACGGAGAAAGGTACGAGCACGTTCCTGTAGATAAAATATTGCAACTAATCAAACATTATATGAAAAAATTGTACAGGTGTCGCTTTTGGCAATAAGGACACAAAAGCCAGGCTCATGGAGCTAGTTATGCCTTTAAAAGAGAAGCCTATATACCTGGCTCAGGTCACAGCGGCACTTCATGGTCACTATCTACTCTATACGCCTCCGTATCACCCAGAACGTCAGCCAATCGAGCTGATATGGGCGACCGTGAAAGGCAGAATTGCACAAAATCCACCGAAAAACGGCAATGATGCGGTCCAAAAGCGCTGGATGGTCTCCACGCAATCAAACGAAAGGAGTTCATCAGTGTGTACAGACATGCACAAAGCTACGAAAGCGACTACGCCGAGCGCGCTGCAGAAATGGCTGAGCAGCAGCTTATGGCCGCAGAAGGCAAGCTGGTATAATAAATATCTCTATGAATGAATAATGGATTATCTCCTTTTTACAATCTTGTCCTTGTGCGTTCGTGTGATTGTCGTCTTTTTCATGTAATTCCACGTGTTTTTACTTTTCGTCTAATCACAAGTCTCCCTGAAGCTCAACCCTTTTCCCGCAACTATTTCGAACATGGAACGTATTTTTAGGCGCTCTTTTGAGTACAAAGAACTGCGATTTGACCAATTCTGACCTCATTTCTGAAATCTACACGCGAAACAACCCCTTATATCTAACTGTCACTATGGTTTTTAGGTAATCTACCCATCAAAATGGATGGCTACATTTGGGTCCAATGACTGATGACGAGTACAATAAACGCTGTTTTTACGTCGTTATCGGTGGCACAAATCAGGGATAGTGCTAAGGAGCTCACGTTGTCACGTGTCTCCTTCCATTCCGATTCTGCGGTGTAGACGAGCAGTGTCTTCAGCGTCGTTTTCGTTCTTCATCGTTGTTTGGCGGTGTATCTACTGCTAGCAGTATTTTACTTTAAAGTGCGCATTGCTCACAGGTGGTTATTTACTTAGGCTGTGATGACGCGGACGCCGACGGATGAGACCCGCTCGGCCGAAACCATGTCGGGCTGCGTGATGAACATCATGTTGTTGGGCACGTCCATCTTCTTGGACAGCCACTCGATGGTTGCGGGGTTAAAGCCGCCCTGCACCGACACGAAGTCGATGCGGATCTTCGGGTACATGCTGTCGAACAGTGCCGCCAAGTTGCGGAACGTCTCGAGCACCGGCGCGTCACTCTCTTCGTCCGAGAACACGTGCACGATGCGAAGTGTGTGGGTCTGCTCGTTACGGCGCACGTACGTGATCACCTTGTTGATGATCGTCAGGTCCGGCCGCTTGCAGAAGAAAACGATGGGAGCGCTACGGATACTCACGATCGCTCGAGCGATGGTTCGGCCGCCTCGAGCACCCGTGTGCTCCACCTCGGGCGTATCGCGAGTACGGAAGTAGTTGGTAGCTGTCTGCTTCGCGTACTGCGAAGGTGCCGTCTTCTTCATGAGAGCGAGAATGCAGCGCAGAATCGTGACGCGCTCGAACATGACAAACATGACGAAGAACACCGCGATGAAGTACAGCGAGAAGTACATCAGCACCGACGGATCGCCCAGCAAGTTGGCGAAGATCGCAACCACCACCATCACCAACCCCAACACGAGTGCTGGCCACGACGCAGACACGTCACGCGGAATCTCGGACCGCTTGGCCTTCAGCAGCATCCCAGCACTCGCAAAAAGTGCCATCAGACTCAGAAACGAGTATGTGTACACACCGTTCATGATGGTCGTGTCGGCGTTGAGCACCAGCACAAGGCTGGACGAAAGAAGGAAGTACGACCAGATGATGTAGTGGTTCGTGCCTCGCAGCTTGTTCGTCTTGGCCAGAAAGCTCGGCAGGACGCGATCAGTTGAGAGGCGGCGTACCAGACCACAGATACCAACGTACGACGTCAGCACGGAACCCGAAAGCACAATGAAGGCGTCCACGCTGACCCAGGTGGCAAACCAGCTCCCCATCGAGACTTCCGCTGCCTTGGATAGTAAGGCATCAGCGTTTGCATAGATTCCATCGTCACCTCCCAGTGGGAGCACGGCGAGGATGCAAACTCCGATTGAGACATTGAAGAATGACGACAAAGCCCACATATTACGAAGAGTCTTGCGGAACACACCGGGGCTTGCTCCTCCACGTAGTTCGACGACGACTCAAAGCCTGTGATACCGAGCATGGCAGACCCGAAGCCGAAGAAGACTGCAGTGAGTGCATTGCCATCCAACATGGTCCCGGCAAAGTCCACCTCAGGGAATTCCGTGCTCATGTTGTCGCTGAAGATGTCCGGGTTTTTGATGGCATATACAGCGCATGACACCACCAGAACACTCAAAACGACGATGTGATGGAGGAAGATTGCGAGCGCCACCCGTGAGCTTTCAGCAATGCCGACAAGCGCCAGCAGCGCAAACACGAACAAGAGCGCGATGATGGAAGGCACGATCGGGATGTCCACTTGGGTGTCGAGGTAGTGCACACCAGACGTGGCCGTCGTGACGCCTGTAGCCACGTACGACAAGATACTCAAGCACGCAGCGACAGCAGCCGCGCGCTTGGACGTGGTGTTTAGTAGAGCATTGTAGGTGCCGCCGTTCAATGGGATAGCAGTCACCACTTCCTCGTAGATGAAGCGGAAAAAGTAAAGCACGGTAGCTACCATGAGGAGCGAGACCGGCATGAGTTTGCCCGCCTTGGCGACCACCGACGAGGCGGCGTAGAGCACACTTCCCAAGATGTCGTTGCCACTGATGGAGGTGGCCGGCCACTCCGTCAACAGCTTGCGCGGTTGATCCAATTCGTGTTGGATCTCGGCCAATTCGGCATCGGGCATGTGCACGTGTTGGCAGGTGCCGGAGCGTGGGAACTGCCAGGTTGGGCCCCGCGCCGCGCCATCCTCCACTTCAATCTCGATTTTGCGGCGGCGCACGTTCAGCCCACTGGCCATGATCGGCACCGGGGAGCGACTTCGAGATAGTTGTCCATGATTTTCAAGTGTAGACTTGCGATTGATGCGGCGAAATGCAGAATACCAGAACGGAAGGAGCGCTTGCCAATTGCTCACTACCGGTAGACTACAACTTGTAATCTACAAGGGCGTGGGTGTTTTGCTTTACTTGTAGCTCTACGGGGGCAGGGGGTACTATCGCCGAATTCGCCGAACCACCCCTCTGTCCAGGCTAGGTGACATCCTGCTGGGGCAGATCGTTTCGGATACCAGTGACTATAGGAAAGGAGCGTGTCGACCCTCCTGTGGGCGAAAGGGGTTGTTGGCTCTGATGATGACCACGATCTCCTTGGACCGAGACTCGACGAGCTGGGCTTGGCAAAGCCGAAGGAAACTTTCCAACAGTTGGCACCCGGTTGCCAGTGGCAACTTGCCACTCCGTGTGCTGTAAAGACTGATGCGGGAGACCACCAAACTTTGGTCCAAAAAGAGAGCAGCAGTGAATGCATCGCATCGCAGAAAGGCAGATGCGGCAGGAAGCCAATCTTTAGTCGAATTCTACCATCCCCGCCGGAATCAAATCTGCCAGCAATATTTCGTGCTCGGGCTGTGTTGGTCGATAACAAACGGCGGCATCACGCCTAGGGCGGACAAGTACATGCATTAATACCGGTAAGCTTACAGGTACATACTTCTACATGCCTTAGTAGAGCTCGGTTGTCGAAGCCTCTGTCGAAGTCTTCGTTTCCGTTCCCCTTTCTAACGAAAACCACACCGCGACGCAGAGTTGGCCACGCTGGAATTCAGCCTGGATAGTGCGACCGCGTAGAAGTCAAGTGCCCCCAGGACGGACTCGCCGACTGCGAATCCTGGTCGGCAATTGCTCGGTCCGCATCGATTGCTGGCCTTTGGGTGAGCTGCAATCACTTTGGCGCGCTGGATTTTAACATGTGACGAGGCATCGCGTTGCCCTTTTTCGGCGACGGGTGTCAAGTGAGATTGGCCGAACCCATGTCGTCCGCTGGTGCGTGAGCGTCTGGCAGGAGGAGTGACCCGCTTGGTACCTATTCTCACGCTTTGTTTCAGCGGGTGGGGCGACGTGTGAATCCCATCCAGAAGCCGAGCATTCCCGAGGCAACTGCCGCCGCGTTGGAATTGTGCGGTGCCAATGCGTCGGGCTGTCAAAGCGCTGAGGAATTGCCGGGGCAGAGAGGGCGACTGCCGTCCAGTTGGCGGGCAGGACGGATGGCACGGGCCGCATTCTCGCCGAGACTGTTAAACCGCCCGCCTCAAAGCCTGCAAATTGATCCCGTGACTCGGCCCAAGTATGCCGTGCGCCTGTCGCTAACTACAGTATTGAAGTGCTCGCATATCACAGTTTAAGCGCGCTGCAGATAGCCAAAGCGCCCGCTTCAACACTTTCATTCCGCATTTCGCCGCGTTCGAGTCAAGTCGTCGTCCAAGTGTCCAAGTCCAGTCCAAGTCTAATGGTCTCGAGCGCAGGAGAAGGCGGAAGCATCCCGGGCAGTCTCCAGGTGCCGGCCACGGCCTACATGGAGCTGGCCTCGCCTCGGTGCCTGGTACGAGCTCCGGCACGAGCTCCCGGGCCGTGAACCTTCGACGCCGCAAGATTGAGATCGAGATCGTGGAAGGCGCTCCCAAGGGCCCGACGTGGCAGTTCCCAGGCTCCGGCTCGTCCCAACACGTGCAGGTGCCGCAGGGGAGTTGGCCGAGATCCAGAAGGAGCTGGAGCAGCCCCGGAAGCTACTGGGCCAGCTGCCAGCCACGGCCATTTGCGGCAACGACATCCTGTCCAGTGTCCTGTACTCGGCGTCGTCTGTGACGGCCAAGGCCGGCAAACTCATGCCCATTCCACTGCTGCTGGTGTCGTGTGTGCTCTTCTTCTTCCGCTTCATCTACGAAGAGGTGGTGACCGCCATCCCCATGAACGGCGGCACGTACAACGCCCTGCTCAACACCACGTCGAAGCGTACAGCTGCAGTGGCCGCCTGTCTCAGTATCCTGTCGTACGTGGCTACGGGCGTCGTGTCCGCCACGTCGGGCGTGCGCTACCTCAACATTCAGATCGAGATCCCCATTGTCGTGTCGACCATTGTCCTGCTCGGAGCCTTTGCGGTCCTGGCCTTCGTGGGCATCTCCGAGAGCTCGCGCGTGGCCGTCTTCATCTTCATTCACCACATCGTCGTCCTTGTGATCCTCTTTGTGTCCTGTGTGGTGTACGGCGTCCAGCACCCGGACGTCTTCAAGGACAACATGCACGTTGGCTTCCCGAGGTGGATTTTGCCGGCTCTATGCTGGATGGCAACGTCTTCACGGCCATTTTCTTCGGCTTTGGCGCGTCCATGCTGGGTATCACGGGTTTCGAGTCGTCGTCCAACTACGTCGAGGAGCAGAAGCCCGGCGTATTCCGCCAAACGCTTCGCAACATGTGGGCGCTCGTGACCTTCTTCAACGTGGGTCTTGGCGTTGGCATTCTCGCGGTGCTGCCGTTGGAGGGTGAAGGCGGCATCTACGAAAGCTCGGAAGCGTTGCTGGCAAACGTTGGACGCGAGTCTATCGGAAGCTGGTTCGAGGCCTGGATCTGCGTTGACGCTTTCGTTGTGCTCTGTGGTGCCGTGCTGACCTCGTACGTCGGTATCTGCGGTCTCGTGCGTCGTCTTTCAACGGACCGTGTCCTGCCGGCGTTCCTTGCGAAGACCAACGAACTGCGCGGCACCAACCACTACATCATTCTTCTCTACTTCCTGCTGTCGTCGAGCCTCGTGCTCATCCTGAACGCTGATGCCACTACCGTCAACGGTGTCTACACATACGCGTTCCTTGGTCTCATGGCCATGTTCTCGTGCGCGTGCATGCTGCTCAAGGGCAAGCGTTCCGAGATCCCGCGTGACATCCACGCCCCGTGGGCTGCCGTTGTGATCGGCTTCATCCTGGTCGTGGTTGCCATTTTTGCCAACTTGCTTGGTGACCCGTCTGTGCTCATGTACTTCGCAATCTACTTCATCGTGGTGATGTTTGCGATGTTTATCATGTTCGAGCGCGTCACGATCCTGCGTTGCGCACTGATGCTGTTGAAGAAGATGGCGCCCTCTCGCTACGGAAAAGCTGCTGCAGTTGGCCTCACACCGAACAGTTCGTCTGAAATGGAGCACACGGGTGCTCGTGGTGGACGGACGATCGCCCGCACCATCGTCAGTATTCGCGACGCTCCCATCGTCTTCTTCTGCAAGGTCCCGGACCTCACCATTATCAACAAGGCCATCATCTACGTGCGTCGTAACGAACAGACCCACACGCTGCGCATTGTGCACGTGTTTGCAGACGAGGAGGCGGACGCACCCGTGCTCACCTCCTTCCGTGAGATGGCGACGCTGTTCGACAGCATGTACCCGAAGATCCGCGTTGACTTCGTGTCGGTGCACGGAGAGTTCGGTCCTTCGATGATTGAATGGTTGTCCCGCACGATGAACGTGCCACGTAACATGATGTTCATCACGCAACCGGATCTCCTCTCGGCCGAGCGTGTGTCGACGGCCGGCGTGCGCGTTATCACAGCATGATAGTGTTATTGGCTATGTGCTAACTTGTGAATACAGTTAAGATTTTTCTTATGCGGAGCTTGACTACATGGTTGCGACAGAGGCACTTGCAAAATGGATGCAGCCTCGTTTTGGAATGGTTAGCTTCAGCTTCAACCTGATTACAGATGGCTCACCGAGTGACACTCAAAACTTGTGGCCAAAAGTATCCAAACTTGGGACGAGCATCTTTTCGAGAACAACACAGCCGTCAGTTCTGAATTGACAGCGTCCGAGTCAAGTCCTGCCAGTTTTCAGTCTCCACAGCCATGGCAGTCGACGCAGAATCCGCCAATGGCCTCCAGATCCGGAGCAGCAGCTACCAGGAAGTCTTCTCACCTCGGCTGTCAAGCGAAGGCACCAACTCCCGACCCGTGAACCTTCGACGCCGCAAGATTGAGGTCGAAATCGTGGAAGGCGCACCCAAGGGCCCAACGTGGCAGTTCCTGGATCAGGCTCGTCTCAGCATGTACAAGTCCCGCATGACGAGCTCGTGGAAATTCAGAAGGAGCTTCAACAGCCGCGGAAGCTGCTGGGCCAGCTCCCAGCAACCGCCATCTCAGGCAATGATATTCTATCCAGTGTCCTGTACACGGCGTCGTCGGTAGCGGCCAAATCGGGCAAACTCATGCCCGTTCCGCTGCTTCTGGTGTCGTTCGTGCTCTTTTTCTTTCGGTTCATCTACGAGGAGGTGGTCACGGCCATCCCCATGAACGGTGGTACCTACAACGCCCTGCTCAACACGACATCCAAGCGCACGGCTGCCTTTGCGGCGTGTTTGGGAATCTTGTCGTACTTGGCCACGGGCGTCGTCTCGGCTACTAACAGTGTGCGCTATCTAAACAACCAAGTGAACATTCCCATTGTCGGGTCGACGATCATTCTACTCGGAGCTTTCGCGTTGCTGGCCGTGATGGGAATCTCTGACAGTTCGCGGGTGGCAGAGGTCATCTTTCTGCACCACATTGTGGTGCTTTCGATCCTCTTCGTGGCAAGTGTGGTGTACGGTATCCAGCACCCGCACGTGTTCCAAGACAACATGCACACCAAGTACCCAGCCGTGGATTTTGCAGGATCAATGCTGGATGGCAATGTGCTGACGGCTATTTTCTTCGGTTTTGGTGCGTCCATGCTGGGTATCACGGGCTTCGAGTCGTCGTCGAACTACGTGGAGGAGCAGCAGCCGGGTGTCTTTCGCAAGACACTTCGCAACATGTGGGCGCTTGTGACGGTTTTTAACGTGGGCTTGGGTGCCAGTATCCTTGCAGTGTTACCGCTTGGCGGTGACGGCGGCATTTACGATAACGCGGATGCCCTGTTAGCGAAAGTTGGTCGAGAGGCGTTGGGAAGTTGGTTCGAGTCGTGGATTTGCATCGACGCGTTTGTGGTGCTGTGTGGTGCCGTGCTGACCTCGTACGTCGGCATTTGCGGTCTCGTGCGGCGGCTGTCAACCGATCGCGTCCTGCCGTCTTTCCTGGCGAAAACTAACAAAATCCGGGGCACCAGCCACTACATCATCGGAATTTACTTCCTGCTGTCATCGAGTCTTGTGCTTATCCTGAATGCAGACGCCACCACAGTCAACGGCGTCTATACGTACGCGTTCCTGGGCCTTATGGCTCTCTTTTCGTGCGCCTGCATGCTGCTAAAGGCCAAGCGATCGGAGATTCCAACGGACATTCACGCGCCATGGATTGTTGTGGTGCTGGGATTCGTTCTGGTTGTTATTGCCATTTTCGCGAATTTGCTCGGCGATCCGTCGGTGCTGATGTACTTCGCGCTGTATTTTATCGTAGTGGCTCTCGTCATTTTCGTCATGTTCGAGCGCGTGATGATTCTTCGGAGTGTTCTGGTTTTACTGAAAAGCCTCGCACCTTCGCGTTACGGCAAGGCGGCTGCAATTGGTCTTGCGACGCATCAATCTACCCAAGAGGAACACACGGGTGCACGCGGTGGCCACACCATTGCTCGAATTATTGTGAGTATTCGCAGTGCGCCAATTGTGTTTTTCTGCAAGACGCCAGACCTAACGATCCTGAACAAAGCCATCATCTACGTGCGGAGAAATGAACAAACACAGAATCTGCGTATCGTGCATGTGTTTGCGGACGAGGAAGAAGATGGCCCATTGTTTAACACATTCCGTGAGATGGTAGCTCTCTTCGACAGCATGTACCCGAAGATTCGCGTGGACTTCGTGTCGGTGCACGGCGAATTTGGCCCAGCGATGATCGAGTGGCTTTCCAGGAACATGAATGTGCCGCACAACATGATGTTCATTACACAGCCAGACTTCTTGTCGGCCGAACGCGTGTCAACGGCAGGCGTGCGAGTCATTACGGCATAGTTGTTTGTTGACGAGCATTTTGATACGACTATAGCGTGTAAACGAGCAACTTATAGTTTGCCGAAGTGCTGTACGAACGCCACCTCCATTATCGGCCAACACATTTCACCGAAAACCATTTCGTAAACGCGAGCACGCAATCCTATGGCAAGCCACGAGGAAAATGTACCCCACGGTGGAATAGCTCACTCAATGATACGCACGACGTCACTTGTGAGTTCACAGTTTACTGAAGCACATGACGGTGAATAACCTATCCAAACGAAATCTGCCACCGTCTCACCTTAAAAATATCGGATGCCGAGTCAAACAGATTCGAAACCTTCTGCTCTCATGCTGTCTGGGCCACGAGTGGATCAAAGAAACGTAAACGGCTGTCTCCTGTTAAATTTAACGTCCCAACGGGCATTGGTGCTTCTCTCTACCTAGGACTGGGTGGTAAGATTCATGGCGTTGGAACCAGCGATAGTTGAACGCTTTGGCACCAAGCTCACTTCTCTTTCAAGCCGCCAACCAAGATTCCCTCGACCTTGAGCTTCTAGCTGTCAGCAAGCATGGAGGAAACGACCAACGCCTCTGGATCCCTATTGGCACATTCGCCCACAGCGTTCTACCGAGAGGTGTCTTCTCCACAATTGGCGACTTCCATGACGAGTTCGCGTGCCATCAACCTTCGTCGTCGCAAGATTGAGCTCGAAGTCGTGGACAACGGTCCCAGGGGTCCGACGTGGCAGTTCCCAGGCTTCGGCACATCGGAGCATGTGCAGGTTCCTCCATCCGAGCTAGCCGACATCCAAGTTGAACTCAACCAACCTCGCAAATTGTTGGGCGAACTCCCAGCGACGGCCATTTGCGGCAACGACATTCTGTCGAGTGTGCTGTATTCGGCGTCGTCGGTCGCCGCGAAATCTGGCAAGTTGATGCTCATTCCGCTGGTGATGGTGTCGGCCGTGCTGTTTTCGTTCCGCTTCATCTACGAGGAGGTCGTCACCGCTATCCCGTTGAACGGCGGCACTTACAACGCGCTCCTGAACACGACGTCCAAGCGTACTGCTGCGGTGGCGGCCTGTCTGAGTATCTTGTCGTACGTGGCAACGGGTGTGGTGTCGGCCACGTCGGGTGTGCGTTATCTCAACAACCAAGTCGAAATCCCTATTGTCGGCTGCACGATCATTCTCCTCGGCGCGTTTGCACTACTCTCAGCTATGGGCACCGCCGAAAGCTCGCGTGTGGCCGTCGTCATTTTCCTGCATCACATCGTCGTGCTCAGCATTCTCTTTGTGTCTTGCATCGTCTACGGTGTTCAACACCCGCACATTTTTAGCGACAACATGCACACAGAACTACCTGAGGTGGACTTCGCGGGCTCCATGCTCGATGGCAATGTGTTCACGGCCATTTTCTTCGGCTTCGGCGCGTCCATGCTAGGCATCACGGGCTTCGAGTCATCATCAAATTACGTCGAGGAGCAGGCTCCAGGTGTCTTCCGCAAGACGCTTCGCAACATGTGGGCACTCGTTACATTTTTCAACCTCGGTTTGGGTGCAGGAATTCTTGCAGTGCTTCCACTTGACGGCGACGACGGCATCTACGCGCACGGAGAAGCTCTATTGGCAAAGGTCGGACACGTTGCAGTTGGAAGTTGGTTCGAGACGTGGGTCTGCATCGATGCGTTCGTCGTGCTCTGTGGTGCCGTGCTGACGTCGTACGTCGGTATCTGCGGTCTCGTTCAGCGCCTAGCGAGTGATCGTGTGCTACCGGCATTCCTGTCGAAGAAGAACAAGTTGCGTGGCACCAACCACTACATCATCGGCCTCTACTTCGTGCTATCGTCGATCCTTGTGTTGATCCTGAATGCCGACGCTGCGACCGTGAACGGCGTTTACACGTACGCGTTCCTCGGTCTCATGGCCATGTTTTCATGTGCCTGCATGCTGCTCAAGGGTAAGCGCTCCGAGATCCCGCGCGACATCCACGCGTCGTGGGTCGTGGTGGTCGTCGGGTTCCTCCTCGTGGTGGTGGGCATTTTCTCCAACTTACTAGGTGATCCGTCAGTGCTCATGTACTTTTCCATCTACTTCATCGTCGTGATGCTGGTCATGTTCGTCATGTTCGAACGGGTCACGATCCTTCGTGTGGTGTTGGTGTTTTTGCAGAGCGTGTGTCCTTCACGTATGGGGAAGGAGGCATTTGCCGGGATGACGGAGGATGGCACTCCCGAGGTGGAACACACGGGTGCTCGTGGTGGACGGACGATCGCCAGAACTATCGTCAGTATTCGCAACGCTCCCATCGTCTTCTTCTGCAAGGTCCCGGACCTCACCATTATCAACAAGGCCATCATCTACGTGCGTCGTAACGAACAGACCCACACGCTGCGCATTGTGCACGTGTTTGCAGACGAGGAGGCGGACACACCCGTGCTCACCTCCTTCCGTGAGATGGCGACGCTGTTCGACAGCATGTACCCGAAGATCCGCGTTGACTTCGTGTCGGTGCATGGAGAGTTCGGTCCTTCGATGATCGAGTGGCTGTCCCGCACGATGAACGTGCCACGTAACATGATGTTCATCACGCAGCCAGATATTCTGTCGGCCGAGCGCGTTTCAACTGCTGGAGTGCGTGTCATCACAGCCTAGATAACCAACCAAACCTTTTTCGATACTAAAATGCACACCACACATTTTCAAAAAGGCAACTTCACTTCAACTTGCTTCCCATTGGTCAAAATCGCGCTTTGTATCATTTATCTGAGATTTAGCATTGATGCGGCTGGAGGCGCAGACTCTGGCCAAGCCGGCGAGTTCCAGCGCCCAGGCTCCTGCTGTCAAGTTCCTGCTCGATCTACAGCAGGTAATGCACCTCAAACTACCTATTGTCACTGCGAAATGCCTCTAATCTGCGTCTAAATTCCCGATATTTGTAGCAATTCCGGCGGCGTCGAAGCTTTGAGATTTTTCCTGTATCGTGGGGTTACTGGGCATCGCTCTGATGCTCGTGGAAAATGAAATTGTGCAACGCAATGACAAAATTTCTGAAAACTCGGAGCTGCTGCTGCTGGTGCTCAAGAGTTTTGTGTCGGCGTCCACTGTCCTGTTGGTCACTCTATTGGTGCTCAGGTATCGCTGTGACGGCCGCGTGAACCAGCTGCAGAGCTCCGTTCCATCCAAAAGAACCAAGTTTTCGCTGTGGAGACCATTGCTGCTGCTTTTGGAGTTGTTTGTCTGCAGCTTCCACATCCCACCAGGAGCTGACGGGGAGTTTGAGATCGTGCAACTACGCGGAGCTCCGAGTGCTGAGGATAATTCGGTCTGCGAGCCTCTGGAGCGAGGCATTTCCAGTGTGAGGCGTGGCAACTCCTGCTATCTGGTGTATCAGTACCCGGTGGAAGTGCTAGGTGCGTGGGCGGGCGATTGTCGCTGTGGTTTTGAAGAGTTGGTTGCTGATATTGTGGCAGGTGTGTTCATGGCTGCGAGGCTGTATTTGATGGCGCGGTTCGTGCGCAGTTCGTCAGCTTTGCATTCTCCGTGGATATCGCTCGTGGGTTCGTTGAACGGCGTGGACGCCATGAAGCCGTTTTTCCATTTCAAGGCCATCTTCAAACTCCACCCGTTGAATGTGCTGCTGCCGCTGACGGTGCTGAACACGCTGCTCACTGCTGCAATTGTGCGTGTCTTGGAGCGACCAGTCCAAGCTGCTTTTGACAACTACTGGAGGTCGGTGTGGTTCACTGTCGTGACGCTGGTAAGACCGTGCAGTCGAATGTTTGTGCTTTCGGCTGGATGAGGTTTCTTGAAGAATTGATGACTCGTGTGTGTGAGCAGTCTGGGACCGGATTGGGCGACTACTTTCCCGTGACATATCTTGGTCGCGCGTTCTCGGTCGTGGGTGGTATGTTCTGCGGCGTGCTGATTGTGGCATTGATCCAGTCGCTTTTCTTCAATTTCCTCGACCTCTCACCAAGCGAAAAACAGGTCCGGTATCTCATCGAGCTCGAGTGGTGGGAAAAGAAAACGCGTCAAAATGCAGCAAAGCTACTGCAAGCTGCGTGGCGATCAGGGAACTTGCGGCGAGAAACTGATGTAGGTGATGAGCGCCACCTTTTCTCAATGATGAGGATGGCTCGCAGTCTGCGAATGAAGAAGCCCAACATCGAACATTCAGTCGAGCATCACATCGTAGAGATGGAGACAACTTTGCTGGCGGAGGTGGAAAAGATGGAGGCGCAGAAGATGGAGATCCTCAAGCGTATTCAAGTCAAGGCGGGTCAACTCGCTGTACTGAAGCAGGAACTGACAGCGAAAGCACGGATTAGCTGACAGAGTCTAGACCTGCAAGGTTGCTGATCCTTTTGTTAATAGATCTACTACCGGTACATGTAGCTTGTGCACGAGGTGTAGCAATGACCGTTAAATTTGTCGTAGTTTTTAGTCAGCTTGGGAAAACTTCAACTTCTTCAAGTTCAAATTTGGCTTTCGTCAAAAAGCCAGTTCTCTCCTCAAGTCTGTTCGTCATTGATTGGTTAAAAGGCCTCTAAAAATCAACCATTGGTCAGCCTTCGCCGCCTTAGTCGTTTGTCATTTCCAGCCAAGAAGCACTGAGACCACCCACCCGCCAAGCCCTCGTCGTCTCCTGCCTCCTCTTCGCTTCTTCGCCCCAGGCCCCTCACGGCTCGGCCCCATGGATTCCGACTGGCTCTTCTCTGCCTCTGAGCTGCAGCGCTCCCCGTCCCGTCGTGACGGCGTCTCGCTGTCCTCGGAGCTGGAGCGACGCAGCGAAGCCTGTCGCCTCATAGTCCGCCTGGCCTCGTCGCTGCACGTGTCGCTGGCCACTCAACGCGCCGCCTGCGTGTTCCTGCACCGCTTCTTCATGCAGCGGTCAATGGGTACAAATGACGAGCGCTACGTGGCGGGTGCCTGCCTGCTGCTGGCTGCCAAGGCCGAGGACCACGAGACGCAGGGTGTTGACGTACACCGACTGGCGAAAGAGCTGACCACGTCAGAGATTACGTTATCAGAAGTAGTCAGTCAGCTTCTTCAGTTTGAGGGGATGTGCTGCTTGCACTTGCCTTCGAGCTGGAAGTGGACCACTCTTTCTGTTATATCGCGGCCGAGGTGGACAAAGTCGTGGCGCTGACGAACACGGAGGACAGATTCAGGTTGAAGCAGACAGCCTGGAGCTTCCTGAACGACAGTGCAATCACGTGGACGTGTCTGGCGGTGGACGCTCCGTTGGCGGCCAAAGCCGCAGTGTACGCTGCCGGTTTGTTTCAAAGTTGTGTGTCGGAGAACATTGTGACGGAACACGGTGCACCTTGGTGGACAGTGCTGGAGACACCGGTGGACGTCTTGAAAGGTGCTGGATTTGTCATATTTGTGTTTGTTGACTCTTGAGACTGTAAACTCATGAGGAAGTTTCTTCTTGTAACATTACTTAGATGCTGCAAGACATGTGCTGTCAGCTTACACGACGCCATTCGTTGATACCAGTGCGCTCCCACGTGCACTGGTCGAGTTGGTCGCCATTTTCCACGCCGACAAGACGGAAGCGAACGAGTCTAGCGAAATCTGCGTGCGTGAGCCTGTTCTGTCAGAGCCCACGACGTGCGAGCCGCAGGACGATGACTTCAAGCCGGTCGAGATGGACGCTGAGGTTCTGTTCCCGGGCGTGGACGGCTCGCCTTCTGCTTTTGTGGAGCAGACCACGGCTTGGATCGATGACTGTGTGGTCGTTGTGAAAGGCCAAGGCAAGGGTGAGCAGAGCCCATCGAGTCCGTCAGACCCATGTGACGTGGAGAAGAGCATCCCGCTCTACTCCCCAGTGGAGAATTGCACACAAACTCCAGTTATTCTGAAGCGCACAATTTCGTTTGCAGACAATGGCCGCAGCCTTAAGAAGGTCAAGTTTGCGCTATAAGCATGTGATCACTCACCAACTTGGGGTGAAGATCGTTGCGAAGGAATGCAGTTCCGCACCCGAGCATCCCGAATCAAATTATGGCAGTGAAGAACCAAGCACGAAACAGCATTCCGACCTGCAAACGAAGCGAGAGCTTCTGTATATTTGCCAAACTACATGGAACCCTCCGTAAAGTAAAAAGTAAAAAATCGTCTATCGTGAACGTGTCGCTTGACTTGCTTAACCCTGCAACCCCAGTACTCGAACTGAAGCTGTACATTTCCCAAACTGATTAGCCAGATCAAAGTCTACAACAGACACTCGAACCACTTCATGGGTTTCTTCGCATCATTCGAGCGTGAATCGCCATCCCGAAATGACGTATCGGCGTGATTGATCTTCGGCTTGTAGAAGCGGTCGCGATAGTTATCGCCAAACTCAGAGCTCGGAAGGCCTGCAGCACAGCTCTGGAATTCCACTATGCCGTCATTCTCGTCCGATTTGTGAGGAATTGCCTTGGCAATAGCCCAATAAAGTAGTAGGCGCTTCGACAAGACCCCAAAGGACCCACTACTGCACATTACAGCAAACACATTTTTCCGATACACCTCCCGCGCAGCAGCGTAAGCTTTATCCAGTTCCGCGGAGCCGTACCGCTCACCCTCATACGCTAGAGAATGAATTCCGGAACTATTCGAGCAAAAGTTACTCAGTTCAGCACCCAATTCGAAGGCGAAATTCGTGTCACCCTTGCACGAATCCTGGAAGTAGTCGGAGGCCATGCTTCCCTTCATCGGTGCTGCGGAACTAACCCATGTCGAACTTGAAGCCAGGCTACATGTGCCATTTGCGATTGCACCAGCCAAGATCATACTGCCCATGGAGTGCGTCACGACGATCGTGTCAGAAATTAAAGTTCCTTGGCTGGACTCGCTCGACCCGAGTGCTAGTTCACACACTTTTTGCTGCTGAGCATCGTCCGTCCAGGAAATATTAATCGTATCGAGGACTGCGAATTTCGTCGATGTACAGCATGGTGCGTGGTCAACTACATTACCCCAATATGCCGAGAGTGCACCTGTGCTGTCTGGTTTCTCGTTGCTTGTTCTCAATCCATGAATAAATACACACGGACGCGGTGTTGATTTACATGAACACGAGTCTTCCAACGAAAAATCGAACTCAGTTTTCAGCTTTCTCGCATTGATACCAGAAAGCGTCTCTCCGTGAGCAATGATCTTCCCACTGCCGACACGTCACTCGGTGATACCGTCGTCTTGCATTTTGCTGTTGTGTCGGTATTCGGCGCGATGATTTTTACGTGGTTCTCCAGGTACTCCACAGTGGCCTCCATAGTACTTCCGTACATCGTAAACCCCGATGATCCCGAGGCGCACAATCCAAAATCGATGCCATTCACGGAAACACCAAACATTTGTGCACTTGAGCAGTCAACAACCTCACCATTACTCGCTGATATACTCGACACCACTGTGGCCGCACTCAGCGCTGAGACGATCGAGTTAATCGACGGTATGACATCCGAATCTACACATTCCACCAATGGATTGCCCGTTTCAGGAGAGTTGTGGGACGCGAACGTGACGCCGTCTGTACCTGTATAGTTGTACAGTATTGAGCCCGCTCCAAATGACGCAAATGTATCGTAGCGCACACTTGCGCTGGACTCATTGTCGGCGAATACCACAGGACTGGCGAACACGGAAAATCTGGAACGTTCATGAACTTGCATGGCCTCGCGCTTGATCGTGAAGTTAAAGCGTAGCGACGGCCACTCATTCTGAAGAGTGCGAGACTCCAAATGCTGCTGAGGGGTCACGCTTTCTTGCTGGCTGGCTCCTGCTGGGCTTGATAGAACACACAAAGCTGCTAACAAAATAATTAAGGTTGCAAGTGTAGGTGCCGGTGGCATCTTGTGATGTTCTAGCGAAAGTGGCGGACCGACTGACTCCACGATCAGGTTCGAAAACTGGAATAACGTTATTATGGGGTTTGGTATTTTCAAAAGTCCCACCACCCAACTGCTCCGTTTCTGGGGTTATTTGGGTTATAGCCATTTGAATCTAACTTGATATTTGTATGGCTTCAGCACTTACATTTTCGAGATATTTCGACGGTACAACCGAGGTCCAACATTATCGTGACAATTGTGGCCTGACTTGAAATTTGTATGGATAGTAATCTGAATTCCGAAAAGTTGGACAGCCCATCCAACACTAGCATACAAAACCAAGCTTCCAGGGTTCGAATAAACCATGTTCAAACATTTTCGTAAAAACATTTGACTGTGTTACAGATTTGGACGGAAAGATGTGACGCGCTAGGTTTTTCTATTGTATTAAGACCGAAGCGGACTCAAAAGAACGACACTTGGAGCCAAAACTGATATTTAACCAATCGGATCCCGAGGACTAAATTATATCCAAGCATAACAAAATTGACTTTGGCGCCAATAAAACGTCGCTCTGGGGCTCAACCGGCTCGACACCACCTTTTTAATAATGTGACGAGGGTTCAATTCCCACGACTGCCGCAAAGTTAAACACCCGAGTGGTGACCTTGGTGCCGGGGTTCCAAGGCAGTAGGTGCACCTACTGACGTCCCCCGCCCTATCTGGTCAGTCTATTAGAGTCCAGCCTTACTCCATGCCTTCTTTATGCTACTCTCACTAACCGCATCCCAAGCAGCAACGACGCGCTCCACCAAGCGCTTCCGCTTCTCGGGTGCTGGTAGGCGCTGTAGCTTCAGCAGACGTTCGCGAAGGGGCACCCGGTTTCAGGTAGCAAATGCGTCCTGCGCCTCGGTCGAGACGTGGCACTTCAAGTTGTCCACGTAGATCGCAAGCGGCCCAGGCTGGGCATCACACACAAAGCCACCCCAGGAATTTTCAATGAATATGTCCCGCCACACCCGCGAATCCATCCAAGCATTCGTCTGCACAGTCGCCATAACTCGGTTGGAATGGCCCTGGACTTCCTCCTCCACCCGTCCCCCTGGCTGCCCTTTAAAGATGATGAGCGGGCGAAGCTTTTGTCCTGTAGCCGATACGATCAGCAGCACACTTGCCCTCTCCGATCGCACCCGTCCTTTGATCTTGACTCCTTTCTTGGCGCCACGCTCGCTAATAATACGAGTGGGGGTGTCGTAGTACACTGCGGTCTCGTCGGCGTTGAAAATGCACGATCGTGCATACGTAGCACTGACCTTGCTTCCTACCTCGCTAGCGAATTTGCGCTGCTCTGCTTCAAGGTCTAGCGTTGAGAGCACAGACTTCGTAGGGCGCCGATACGAGAACCCACGCTGGTAGACAATCCGCCGCATCATGCGGCCTAAGCTCTCCTCCTTGTTCTTCGCCAAGTACACAGATGTGAACTCGCTGTACTCCTCCTTTACGAACACCAGAACATGGGATGTCTTCAGCGGAAAGTCGTCGCGTCTCATTTCCTTAATCCACTGTATGAGCTCGTCGCAGTGCGGGTATAGACTTTTCCTGCCTTGCCTGTCGACGCTGCACATAGATCGCTTCTTGTTATTGCATGCCTCTCTGATGATAGCTTCCCGACCCTTCCACGCGTGCACAGCAGTCCGTGACTTGATACCGTGAAGCCTCGCAGCTTCGGTGACGCTGACGCCAGTATTGATATCTTCTAGCACCTGGAGTTTCAGAGCGTTGGAATAGGCATTTCTTCGGTCCCTAACTACCACTTCAACAGCAGTGCTGGCTGTGTCACCTTCATCATCCTCCAAGTTGCTGCACAGGTTGTCATCGTCGGCCACCCCCAAGCTCGCAAGCGAGCAGTTGCTGCGTCCTCCGGACACTGCATTTCCAACACTAATTTTGAGTGGCGAAGGTGCGTTCACATAACGATGATCTTATTGGTGGAAATGATTGTATGGTGCGGCGGATGTAAAACCTCATCTGTCATTGTTTTGTGTCCGTCACATCTTTCCGTCCAAATCTGTATTCTTTTTACAGAGTTCTGGGTAAACTACTTTTTATTAATACGTGTTTTTACGTGAACTTCCACTCAAGACGTCATAACCCACCCACCCGCTCATGTATGGGTTTTGTCGACCCCGGTGCTTACGCCCGCGCAGTCAACGTCAATATGGATAAACATTGGTTCTAGGGTTGGATGTTGACCAGCAGATTGCAGTTTTTATATTTCGAAGTGTTTGATCACCTACTGAGTCAGTACCAAGGGAGGTTGTCAGTATTATAACTGACAGCCTCCCTCGGTAGTGACAGCATTGTGGTGATGTGCACCCGTAATATTAGTGTTCATTTCATTGGAAGGCTGAACTAATAGCATTCAAATGACTTGGAAACTTTCACTAAAGCAAATAAACGACTTTAATTAAATGGACTTACGACGATGCATGGACTTCGAAGTAGATTCCTATGGATGACGTATATCGGACAAGAACCAAATCTGGCTTCCGCACGCTCTCGATTTATGGTACAGGCTACCGGTACCGGTACATGTAAACAAGGGAGCGCATTTGATTTAGAAGTGTTTGGGATTTTCTTCAAAACCCCGGGTTACCAGTTTTGAAGAACTAACCCCACCCGGCTTATAGTATTGCTGGGATAACCATTTTTACTACCAAACGTTTAACTTTTGCTGGGACAAAAGTTTGTTAGCTACTGTACGATCAGTGCATAACGGACATGCACCACAGTACCGGTAGTCTTTTAATTTTATACGTGTCACCCTACAGCAGGCACTCGAACCACTTTACCGGCATCTTCGTCTTATCGAGAAGTGCATCACCGGCCTTAAACGCCACATCATAGTGGTTGAGCTTCGTTCTGTAAAAGCGATCGTGGTAATCATTGCCGAACTCGGATTCAAGAAATCCGCCGGCGCAACTGTGGAACTCCACCATGCCGTCGTTTTTTCGATTTGTGCGAAATCACACTGCCCAGAACCCAGAAGCCAAACTGGTACGACGAAATAATACCTGAAAACGCATCGCTGCACATCACGGCATACACATTGTTTCGATATGCCTTCTGCGCAGCACTGTAAGCCCTATTCAGTTTTGGCGTGCTGTAGCTCTCGCTTTGATAAGCCAAAGACTTGATCGCATCGTCTGCGGGGCAAAAGCCAGTCGTTTCGACAAATTTCTCCATGAATCGATTGGTATTGTCCTTGCAGGATTCCTGAAAGTAGTTCGACGCCATGCTTCCTGTCATTGGTGCTCCGGTGCTGACCCATGTCGTGCTTGAAGCAAGGCTACATCTTTTATTCGCGATTGCTCCTGCCAACATAAGACCACCCATAGAGTGCGTGATGATAATAGTGTCAGAAACCGTGGTTCCCTCGCTGGTATCGCTCACTGCCATCACATGATCACAAACTTTCTGCTGCTGGATGTCGTCGATCCAGGAGTTGTTCACCGTGTTCAGCATCGCATATTTCGTCGACGAGCAGCATGGGGTGTGGTCCGTCAAATTTCCCCAGTATGAATATGAGTCGAGATTCTCCTCCTCCTCGGTTATAACTCCGAGGCCATGGACGAAGACGCATGGGCGCGGTGTCGACTGGCATGAACACGATTCCTCGACAGAAAATTCAAACGCAGCTTTCAGCTTCCTCGCAGTGTTGGGGTGAATGGACTCTCCAGTCAGCAAATATTTTCCGATCGTTGTGACAGAGCTGGGGAATGCAACCGTCTCGCACGCATTTTTCACATCCTCATTCATTGTCGGAGCCAAAATTTGCATGTGATTCTTGACGTACTCCACCTTGATATCCATGTCGCTACCATACATCGTGAAACCCGCCGAACCCGAAAAACACAAACCGAAGGCGATGCCATTCACCGAAGTCTTGAAAGAATTGCCGCTCGAACATGGAATCGCACTGCCCTTCCTCGTCAAAATGGTTGAAACGGCCTTCGCGTCGCTGAGTGCTGCCACGATCGAGTTCACCGGGGCAGAACATTCTCGTCCATGCACTTCACCGGGGAGTTGGCATCACTGCTGCCATTCAAAAAGCTACGCGAAACATACGCAATGCCGTCCAAAAGCAAGTAATTGTAGAGCATGTCGTCTTCCGCAAACTCAGTGAAGGTGTTGTAGAGCACGCTGGTGCTGTCACTGTCATCATTGAGCGAAGAAATGGTAGGGTTGGCCAGCACGGAGAAGTCAGATTCACCATGGACTTCCATGGCTCTGCGCTTGACCGTGAAGCGGAAATGCAGGGACGGCCATCCGGTTGTTGTGCCATCCTGCAGTGAGTTGCTTTGACCAGCTGCGAATGCGAGGAAGGCTGCAAACACGAATACGAGCATCGAGGGCACAAGAGGAGACGTCATCGTTGGTGGTGTCTTCAAGAATGGTCAGTCCGACAGTTGGGTGGCAAAATAACGAGTGTAAGATGGCGCGCATTGACGTCGTCAAGACTCTAGAGATGTCGACGCGGTGCACATCCAGCCACTCACCTGACATTGAGGATGCTCGGGACATAGGAATTCCAGGGTTTAGTATTCGGTTCGCTGGTATCAGGTGGTTTTATCATGGGCTTTGACATGGTGTCAGGTCTTCAAGCGGTTTACGGCATGCCATAAATCGCTTGAAGAAACGTTATGCCACCGTACACGACGACGGCTTGCTCCGGGTGAAATGGAACCATGCCGGTCGGACAAGACCAGTGACCAATGGTCTTCAGTAGGTGACTTTCATTTTAGCAGTCTTGCTCGCTATGCAAGGTCAAGAAGCCCCGAGACCAGGAGTCCTGATTGAACAGGGACATCATCTCCAAAATGGTTCGACGTTCAATTGGCCGTCGCTGCAATTCACTTTAGAGTCAAGCGAAAGTCCCTGCAGATCCACGTGCAGTCAAGCTTCATCTTCATCATGCTCGCGCAATTTGGAAACCGAAAAACTCCTGGCTGAACTACTTCGAAGTATTATCCATGTATTTTTATAAAATACGCATTCGGGTAGTCTGCCATTACGAGTTGTTACCCGACGAGAGTCTGACGAAACTATTACTTCGTATAAAGACCGCATTTGATTTCTCGTTGAAGATACATGTATGTCGGTCTTGCATCTTTATTCACGGCCAGGGAACCAGGGCGGAGGTGTCAAAGTCAACACTCTTTTACAAATGACTTGAAGGATCATCCATTGCGCTTCCATGAAGTTTGCAATGTTGAACACAGTAAATCATTCTGGATGAAAGATACCCAGCATACGATCGAGGACTTGTTGCGAACGATTTCTGAGTCAGAGATCGTCAGAATCTGACACCAACAATGCTGGACCAGCGGTTGGAGGTCTGTCTTCAACTGTCAAGGCTCTACTCATCGGTGGAATTGGAATGGGAGGGACCTCGTGTTGAACTTGACAGAGATCGCAAATATGTATTCGGTCATTGAATTTTGGTGGGCAGATGCCCAACTCGGATGATTTTGCTGGCCTGGCCGTCGAACGAATTGAAGATGTTTACCTCTTTCACCACCCAAGCAATAAAAATCGCGAGCTTCATAAGAGTAATATGTCTATCTTCCTGTTGCTTTATTTTTCAGCTGGCAACTACAGGAGACATTCGAACCATTTCACCGGCATCTTTGCCTTATTCAAGAATGCGTCACCATTTCGGAACGCTGTGTCTGCGTGGTTGAGTTTTGTCACGTAGAATCGATCCTCGTAGGTGTCTCCAAACGTTAATTCGGAGAATCCACCGGCACAGCTATCGAACTCCACCATGCCATCGTTGTCAAACGATTTATGGGGAATGATGATGCCTAGCACCCAATACCACCATCGCCGATCTGACCGTAGCCCGGAAAATCCGTCACTGCACATTAAGGCTGTCACGTTCTGCCGATAAACCTTTTGAGCAGCCGTATACGCTGCATCCAGTTCTGTGGAGCTGTATTCATCTCCCTCGTATGCAAGAGAGATGATTCCGTCGTCTGCGGGGCAATATCCGGTCCTCGCCGCTAAGTTTTCAATGATTGTGTTCGTCTCGTTCTTGCAGGAATCCTGGAAGTAGTTGGATGCCATACTTCCTCGCATTGGCCCTGATATGCCCACCCACGACACGCTAGAGTCAAGACTACACTTGCCTGAAGCAATTGCACCAGCCAGCATGAGATTGCCCATGGAGTGCGTGATGACGATGGTGTCTGAAATTGTAGTTCCTTGACTGGTTTCGCTAACCGCAAGAGCACGATCACACACTTTCTGCTGCTGGACATCGTCCGTCCACGAGTTATTCATCGTATTCAGCAGCGAGAATTTTATTGACGAGCAGCATGGAGCATTGGCAGCCAACACGCTCGCGTTGCCCCAATACATGCTAGGGAACGTGTCCAGGTTTTCCGGTGCCTCTTGGAGGACTCCTAACCCGTGGATGAAGATGCATGGGCGTGGCGTCGACTTGCACGAGCATGAATCATCATCACCAGACGAGAAATTGAAATCAATTGCAGCCCTCAGTTCTCTCGTATCATCGGGAGAAATCGACGCCCCAGTCAGAAATGACCTCCCGATCGATGTCACCGGTCTAGCTGACGCCACTTTTTCGCATTCATTGTTCACGTCGCTCTTGATCGTTGGCGTGACAATGTCTTCATGGCTCTCCAAGTATTCGACGGCGATATCCATATCGTTGCCATACATCGTGAATCCTGAAGAACTCGAGAAACATAATCCGAGATCAAAACCATTGACGGTGACTTTGAACATGTTCCCACTGGAGCACTCGATGGTTCCACCATTTTTTGACGAGATACTCGAAACAGCAACAGCCTCGTTGAGTGCAACCACGATCGAGTTGATTGGGATCAAAACTCCTGGTTCCACACATGTGACCGAGGGGTCAACACTGATATCGTCCAAAGAGCTCTCTGAGACGTACGCGATACCGTCTACGAGTGTGTAGGTGGTTTCCACCGAGTCCTCCTCGAACGTAGCAAAGGTGTCGTACAGCACGCTGTCACTGTTTTCATTATTGATGGACACAACAGGGTTGGCCAGCACAGAGAACTCAGGTAGCCGTGAACTTGCATGGCATTGCGCTTGATGGTGAAGTGGAAGCGTAATGATGGCCATTCTTTCGTCGTCTCATTCTGTAAGTTGTGCAACTCGTTGCGCTGATCAGCTTGTGCGGTTATTGCGAGTAACACTGCGAAGACGGCCACCAAGATGAAAAGAGGCGACGCCATGCCGCTACAGAATGACGCAGCGGCGACTGCACTTTCGTCTAAAGTGGAGAAATGAACAATGCTCCACTTCCAGTCGGACAAGGTAATCGCCGTCACATCACATGATTGCATTGCGCCTGCTTATCACACGAACAGCGTCGCTGTCGCAGGTTAGCAATGCTGTCTGCAGCAGACTCTGCTGCCTGCCGCGTTGACTTTCACGGTCGAAGGCACAAAATGCAAATCGGCCAGGCAAACATGCAAGTCGGTCAGAATTCAGTCAGGTCTTACGCAATTGCTTGTAAAACGACCATCTCGCCCTCCTCGCCATCACCGATGTCCACCTCATTGATGTACCGGTAAGCTTCGGGATCTCGGTGATCTCGGATTCAGCTAGGAGAGGAGTCGAAGCAAGGTGTACGTTCGTGAAGACAGGTAAACAGTTATTACTCATCCAAACCGATTCCAGGGTCTGACTGGATTGCAAATACATGTGTACCAGGTACAGTACACCGGTACCGAATGCCACAATCATCCAAGTTGGAGGCACACGAAACAGCAAACTCCAGTTCTCATTAACTTAGCAAGTCCACTCACTGACTCTTCAATGCCTTAATCGGTGATGACACGCACGCCAAGCGCCGACACGCGGTGGATGTTCTCGTTAGCGGGTTGACGCATGAACATCATGTTTGTGGGGACAGCCATCGATTGCGACAACCACTGTACCATCGCCGGATCAAACGCCCCCGTCACAGCGATGAAATCAATCTTGATCGACGGGTAAATGTGGTCAAACAAGTTCACCACGTGTTCAAACTCTCGCGGCACAGGCGCCTTCGGCTCGCACACGTGAACAAGTCGCAGGCAGTATGTGTGCTCGTTCTGCATCACGTAACGCACTGCCTCGTTGATCTTGGGTAAGTTGGCCACTTTGCAGAAGAAAACCACAGGCGTGTTCTTGATCGTCTCAATCGTCTTGGCAATTTTCACACTGCCGACAAAAGCCTGGCCCTGAACAGAAAGCTGCTGCATGGAGACTGACTCACTT
Organism: Phytophthora hibernalis; assembly: GCA_012656075.1. Taxonomy (NCBI): domain Eukaryota; phylum Oomycota; class Peronosporomycetes; order Peronosporales; family Peronosporaceae; genus Phytophthora; species Phytophthora hibernalis. Next base: position 832,362 of record JAAKBF010000010.1, read on the forward strand.
TGACCTTGGAAGTGCAGTAGCAGCTTGCGCGAAATGAAGAGTAATCCCCTGAGGAGGCTTACGCGGGCCAGCATCAGGAATACGACCAGGAAGAAAACGGCAAAGTAGATGAAGAAGTACGACAGCGCCTTGACATCCGAGAACGCATTCGCAAGAATTCCCAACGTAATCATACCCAGGCAGAAGCAAGTGTTGATCCACGACGTCGTTCTTTTGCGCGGAATTTCTTCACGGCCGATCTTCAATAGCAGACAAGCAATCGTGAAAGAAAGCAGCACGCTGAGGAAAGCGAGCGCAAAGACACCAGACAGCACCGTCACTTCGGCATTCAAGATGAACACCAGACTCGAGGCCACGACGCAGAATACCAAGATAATGAAGTGGTTCGTGCCGCGGCACGAGTTCTGCTTGAGTAGGAAGCTGGGTAGCACTCGATCAATTGCTAGACGCTGAAAGAGTCCATTAATACCAACGTAGGCCGTCAAAACTGCTCCAGCCAATACACCAAACGCATCAATTGCCACGAGAATCTCTAGCCACCGACCACCAGTCAGCCTTCCCATGTACGACAACAGCGTCGACTGGTTCGAGATAATCGTATCAAGTGGCACAACTGCCAGCGCTAGCAGTGAGTACATGACGTTGAAAGTACTGGACAAGACCCACATATTGCGCAGGGTCTTCGGGAACATGCCTGCCGCTTGTTCCTCAACGTACTGCGAAGAGCTCTCAAAACCTGTGACACCTAACATGGCCGTACCGTAGCCCAGAAACAGCGCTGACGCGACGTTGCTAGAGTCTGCAGCTCCGCCAAACATGGTAACGTCCGGAAGTGACGTGTCCATGTTGTCCACGAAGATGGAAGGGTGCTGCACCACGTACACGATACTGAAGACGGCCAACAGACTTAACGTGAAGGTGTGGAAGACGAAGAAGACGAGCGCCACCAACGCGCTCTCTGCAATCCCCATGAGACACAGCAGCGCGAACACCACGAGCAGCGCGATGGAGCAGCCCGTCACCGGGATCTCCACGAGCGACTCGTTCACATAATTCATGGCCGAGACGCCGTTCACCACTGCTGTCGACAAGTACGAGAGCATACTGAACACAGCACACATGGCTGCAACTTTCTTCGGAGCGGAGTTGAGCATGGCCGTGTAGAAGCCTCCGTTCAATGGCACAGCACTCATGACCTCCTCCAGCACCCAGCGGAGACAGTAGACCACTGTAACCACAAAGAGCTGTGTGATGGGAGCCAATTTCCCCGCCTTGGCGATGGTTTGGCCTGCTGAGAATAGGACACTGGACAGGATGGCGTTACCACTGATAGACGTGGCCGTCCACTCGCCTAACTTGTCCTTCTTGTCGTTGAGCTCCTGCTCCTCTCGAATAGCCAGGATTTCGTCCGTCCTTCCCTGTACGAACTGCGCTTCACCGCCAATGTTGGGGTGCATCCAGGATGGCTCCTTGAACCGCCGGTCAGTGACTTGGATCTGGATGAACCGCTGGCGGAGCTGGCTGGGTGTCTCGGCGCGTAGGAAGGTCATCTCACTCACCCAACCCAAGTCAGGGGGTGGGTGCAACATGCCATTGCTTAGAGGTGCGTAGTCCCCTGCTGGAGACAGCGGTAGTAGGTCCAAACGGAGCTCTCGACGGGAAGTGGGCATGGCTGAAGGAGTGCGCACTTGAGAGCAAATTGCCAACTGAACGTCGTTTGGTCGCTTGGTTGAAAACTGAAGGGAGAGACGTGGCGTTTTGGTGCAGAAAGCAGGCGATGCGGATCTTGGCTGGCCGTGACGCGTTTGAAGCCATCGTGAGACTATTTTTGGCAGCTTCTGATTCGGAACTGCCAAGTGAACTGGAAGGTTCGGGCAAGATATCCGAAACGCTGGCTGTGGGAAGGAACCACTGGTAGCGAAAGAACCGAAGCGAGCACAAGACAATTGTCTAGACGATTGCACATTTGGCAGTCTTCTTGTCCTCTTTGCAAAAGGTTGTGGACGCGAATGAGATTCTACGGTGGGAGAGGATGGAATACTTAGTAGATTGCTGTGGCGGTCGAAGTGGACGCGCTCACATGTGATGGTTGTGGCCGATACTCGACTCGCAGCATCGGCAAAAGCAAGCAGGAGAGGAGTTCCGGCCGTTGCGGAATCTAACAGTCCGAAATCTGTTGTGCAAATATCATGCTTCCACTTTCAGATCTGAGTAGTAAAATACTTATATAAGTGTGTTCGTTCGTCCAGCAACATAGAATCACAACTGCAACACGATTGCCCATTCAACACAAACCACACCCACCTATTCAGTGATGACACGAACGCCCAGAGCCGACACTCGATGAACGTTCTCGTTGCCAGGTTGACGCATGAGCATCATGTTCGTGGGGACAGCCATCGATTTCGACAACCACTGCACCATCGCTGGATCAAACGCCCCCGTCACGGCAACAAAGTCAATCTTGATCGACGGGTAAATGTGGTCAAACAAGTTCACCACGTGCTCAAATTCACGCGGTACCGGTGCATCCGGCTCACACACGTGAACTAGTCGCAGGCAGTACGTGTGCTCGTTCTGCATCACGTACCGCACTGCCTCGTTGATCTTGGGTAAGTTGACCACCTTGCAAAAGAAAACCACAGGCGTGTTCTTGATTGTCTCAATCGTCTTGGCAATTTTCACACTACCGACAAAAGCTTGACCTTGAACTGAGAGCTGCTGAATGGCTGGCTCCGTTTTACCTCGGAAGTGTAGAAGTAGCTTGCGTGAAATGTAGAGTACTCCCTGAGCAGACTCACTCGAGTCAGCATCAGGAAAACTACCAGGAAGAAGACAGCGAAGTAGATGAAGAAGTACGACAGCGCCTTGAGATCTGAAAATGCGTTCGCGAGAATACCCAGTACAATTGTGCAGAAGCAGAAGCACATGTTGGTCCACGACGTTGTTCTTTTGCGCGGAATTTCCCCGCGGTAAATCTTAAGCAGAAAACACGCGATGATGAACGACAGCAACACGCACAGGAAAGCGAGTGCGAAGACGCCAGACAACACCGTCACTTCAGCATCCAAGATGAGCACTAGGCTCGCAGACACGATGAAGAAGGTTAAAATAATAAAGTGATTCGTTCCACGACACGAGTTCTGCTTGAGCAAGAAGCTGGGCAGTACACGGTCAATGGCCAACCGCTGGAACAAACCAGCAATTCCAACATAGGCCGTCAAAACCGCGCCAGCCAGCACACCAAACGCATCAATTACCACAAGAATTTCCAGCCATGGACCACCGCTCAGTCTTCCCATGTAGGACAACAGTGTCGACTGGTTCGAGATAATCGTATCAAGCGGCACAACTGCCAGTGCCAGTAATGAGTATATCACGTTGAAAGTGCTAGAGAGGGCCCACATATTACGCAGAGTTTTCGGGAACATGCCGGCCGCTTGTTCCTCAACATACTGCGAAGAGCTCTCAAACCCCGTCACACTCAACATTGCAGTTCCGTAGCCTAGAAACAAAGCCGAGAAGACACTGCTGCCTTGTGCAGCATCCCCAAACATTGTAACATCAGGAAGCGACGTGTTCATGTTGTCCACGAAGACGGAGGGGTGTTGCACGATGTACACAATGCAAAAATCGCTAGCAGGGTGAGTGTGAACATGTGAAACAGAAAAGGATCAGTGCCACGAATGCACTCTCCGCGATACCCATTAGACACAGCAGCGCGAATATGGCCAGCATTCCAATGGAGCACATCATCACGGGCAACTCAAACAGAGACTCGTTCACATAGTTCATGGCCGAAACTCCATTCACCACTCCAGTTGCCAGATACGACAAAATACTGAAAACTGCCGCGATGGCCGCCACTTTCTTCGGCCCCGAGTTCAAAATAGCAGTGTAGCAGCCTCCATTCAGTGGCACAGCACTCATGACCTCTTCGAACACCCAGCGAAGATAGTAAATCACAATAGCCACGAGCAACTGGGTCACGGGTGCTAATTTTCCTGCTTTTGCGATAGTTTGCCCCGTGGAGAATAACACACTGGACATGATGTCGTTGCCACCAATAGATGTAGCTGTCCACTCTCCCAGTTTGTTTTCTTTCTCGTGAGCGTCAAGTTCTTCGTGAATAGCTGAAATCTCGTCAATTCGTCCTTGAACATACTGAGCCTCGCCGCCAATGTTGGGGTGCATCCAGGATGGCTCCTTGAACCTCTGATCAACGACTTGGATCTGGATAAACCGTTGACGCAATTGGCCGGGCGTGTCGGCTCTGATGAAGTTCATTTCACTCGCCCACCCTGCCAACTCTGAATCTGTGGGTTGACGCACCAACAGTGGTGTTATTCCGCCCAGACGCGCATAGTTCTGCGAGGCCAGCGATTGCGGTGATAGTGGCTTCGAGTTTTCACTCTTGTCCGATCTGTCCATGGCTGTAGGTTGACTACGCAATGATGTCTCAAGCAAATTCTAAACTGGAGGTTGATATTTGGAGTTTCCGAGCCGTTGAACTATTTGGAGTTTATCGGTTGGGACGTGGTCATCTCAAGCCGATAAGAGATTGCATGTTGTAGTCAAGGACGTACGCATGTTTCATTTAGAAAATAAGTGGAGGAGCGTCTTCGTCCTCCTCCAAGTCCACTTCGGGGCCTGCTGCTTTCGCTGACGTTTTGGTAACTAGCGGTGTCATCTGCAGCCTCCGTTGAGGAGCATTGTTGTCATCGTCATCGTCTTTCTTGACCAGTCCGCGAATATTGACAGCGACACCATAGCGGTTGCCAGGTAGAACATGGTTTGCGGCTTGCAACAGCTGCAGACATTCGTAGCAAACAACGTGAGTACTGTATATTAGTCGTAAAAATGACCGGTCTTACCTCGTCCGAGATCTTTGAGGGTCGCGCTGTGGTCTTCATCTTCGTACTCGCCTTCTTCTTCGTAGTGTTGTCCTTCAGAGTTTTCTCCTGTTCTTCGCGATAAAGTTGTGCACGTAGTTGTTGCGTCGGGGTAACGTGGGCTTTCGGCAGCGTCAAGCGAAGAGTGCCTGTGATCTTCGATCTCTCAGCTTTCCCAGCGTCGGAATGAACCAGTTCAGGGAACTTGAGACGCAAAACCTTGTTCTTTGCCACGATGGAGACGTACGAAGGGTGAACGTCCACATCCACGAGCGACGTGTCTAGGAATCGAGGCAGATCCACCTCCAAAACAATGTCGAGGATTTTGTCAGTCAGACGGAACTCCCACTTGCCTTCATTGCACTGTCGAATGGACCCGTCCGCTCGCTCTTCTTTCATTCGAGCCTTCCGCAGCGTCTCCTCGTGCTCGACCTCGGTGTTTCGCTCTTTCGGTTGATTTTCGCGTCGTCGATTCTCTTCCTCCTCTTTCTGCTCCGCCATTTCCATGTACATCTCGCGACGAGTATGCGGCGTGTACGGCACCTTCTCCGTCGACGCCATCACAGACTTCTTCTCCGTCTTCTCTGGTGCTTGAGTCTCCGAAATGTCAGTCGCTTGTCCGCCCACCACTTCAATCACCGCTTCATCTGTCTCTCTCTCGAACTCCTTCTTGGCTAAAACCTTCTTGGCTTCTCTTCGAACGTACTGCTGCCTCTGTCGAAACACCTGCAGAGCCTTGATCCGGTCGCTGCGTTGGATCTCTTTGCCGTCTAAAATCTTCAGTTGAGGTAGCGAGGCGATAACGTACTCTCTGAAGCCCGTCTCCCAGTCAGACTGACAGGGATTACCGAGCATGTAAAGCTCTCGAAGGTGGTGCAGAGACTTTAAATGGTCGACACTTTCTTCCAGTGTGTCAAAGTCCACGAAATTGACAGTAAGGTCCAATTTGTTGAGGAACTCGCAGCTGTGCAGACCCTCGATCTTGCTAATGTTATTGAGTGCCAAATTGAGGTACCGTAGCTCCTTCATGTGCGTCAAGTCCTCTATCTTCTCGATGATGTTGTTCTGCAGGTACAGAATCTGCAACTTACGACACATAGTACCGATCACCTCGATCTTCTCTAGTTCCTCTTGGTGCAGCGAGATCTCCTCGAGGCTGGAGATGATGCCTTCATTGTGCTCTGCCCTCTTGCGCAGCAGCTCCACCGTAATGCGAGGCATGATGCAATTCGGAAATGGATACAAAAGGTATCTTTTGGCGTCTGTTGCGAAGGGACTTCCGTCCCGAATTCGAAATATTGTGCCTTTCCATTCTTTTGGCTAAGGGTGCGTTCGGTGGAACGCAATTTACAATGCACGGTTTCGCGAAGTATAGCATTTTGTTGCCAAATTCGATTTAGTCTCGTATTCTGTTTTCACCGCAACCCTGATAAGATAAGGCCTCCGAAGACTTGGCCCCAACATTGCAAATCTAGCAGGGTACATCGCCGAATTCGGCGATGAAGGAAATAAATTTTGAACACAATTATGGTCGACCGAACGAGACTCGATTTGGCTTAATATCGCGAACCGTCATTGTGTGTATAAACGAAGCAAAATATTCCAAATTGCGTGCTACCGAACGCACCCTAATAGGGGTCAGAATTGTTTTTTGGCAATATAATCTTGCCGAGATGGTAACTATATTTTTCATGGTCGGCGGACATTTCGATCTCGGAAATGGATCACCTCCAGAGGTAAACCATTTTTGAGATGGAAAGCTTTTTCGGGTGGCGGTCCATCCGACGAGGCTATTGCTTGTCAGTCGCAATTTTTTTGTCGGAGGGCGCACTCCAACTACAACGGCAAGGTTTCCGCCGTACCTTCGCCCCCTGCCTTCTGCCCCGCTCACCTGCACTCCCTCCTTCTATATTACAGGTGAGTTACTGCAGCCCAACTGCCCACCCAGCTTACAGCAGTGCGACCTACGCCACGCTCACTGGCGCACTCGACTCACAACACACAGGTGCGTCTTAAATATACACTGAGCCGTAAGCATTTGCTTACGCAGCGCGTATCCGTCTGGTCTGTGTAGACGCAATGAGCGACCTTGATGAAGACGAAGGGCAGTCAAAGGTTCACTTATCACGCGACGACTACTTGCCAAAACAATCGCAGATAAAGACTACAGTTGGCGCTGTTGTTATGAAATGCTGGATGCGATTCGATTTCCGAGAGAACGAACTGAAAAGTCTGATTCGACATGCGTATTAGCTGGCGAAAGCTGTCGTCCGGCAGCCGCGCGTCGAGCAGGCTGTCCAGCAACACGAAATCCTCGTAGTCTTCCGCACCAAGGGGCGGCAGCCACACAAACGATGTCAGCTGAGCTGCCGGCGCGCGGTGACGCGCGGCATAGCGGCGAAGGTAGCGGGAGTTGACGAAAAAGTTGAGGGTAGACTAACAAATAATGATATTGTGGGTTCTATTCAAAACTGGACAGGGCGGTTGGTTCAATAAACCGCCAGCCAATCGACCTCCTTTGTAATTTCATAAAATATGCATAATCAAAGTGGTTTCCGTGAGTCAGATCTCAATGGACGAAGAGCGCAGACAGAATGGATCAAGCCCAGGAAGGCGTGTCTCGCCAGCAGCTGGGCGTGGTCAAGCGCGGCGCCAAGGAACATCTCCTCAAGCATTGTCCGCTGGTGATGGCCACGTGCGACCGTACATCCGGTGTCACCGTATCCACATCGCGTGCGAACGCCCCCAACGCTCGCTGGTCGACCAACTCGTGCATCTTCAGCAGCATCTCCGGCTGCACCACCAGCGGCGTCAATTCAAGCTTTCCGGCCTACTCGTGCATCTCCGGCTGCGCCACCAGCTGTATCAACATCCGCTGGTTGGGCTACTCATATATATCCAGCTCCACCACCAGCGGCGTCAACGCCCGCTGATCCACCGTCTCGTGCGTCTCCAGCATCCCTAGCAGCACCATCAACTGAGGAGAAACATCGGTTGCAGCGGATTGTTCGACCGATTGTGAAGAGCACGGTTGGCGATACGTCGGGTGAGACGTATTACTTCGAAGTAAAAGCATCCGCGCCGAAATGTGGAGAACTACGTCACCGTACGTAACTACTAGTACGTAGAACATGTATAATACTATGGGTGTGTTGCCCATTGGGGTACAGTACTGTAGTATTATTCTGAAAGACGGTGGACTCGTTTAAAAGCATCCTGTGCTTCGTTCAAGTATGCAAGGGGCTGCTTCGCGTACAATTCGCAGAGCCATTGCCTATGGAAGACTTTGTATTTGCAGGCTGGGTATTGTCAGCGCGCTGATAGGCTCCAATACGCTTGTAAACTGTTATCCAGCTTCTAACCGTTCTAGGCGATTTATTTTACTGGGAGGACAGCTTTAGCTGGCTGAACAGCCTAACCAATTTTATTGGTGGGGTCCCCCAGCGTTTAATTGGCGAATGTCGCCTGAGTCCATATGTCACCGATTGTGACTACGGTCACACAAAATATTGTGTGTATCTAGTGGATGGTGGTGATCCGAATGTTGTTGGGCGAAGAAGCTCCATCTACCTTGTTGGAAAGTGCGCTATCTTCGTTAAACGAGTCACGCAGTCGCTTTGGCCCGAGTAGGTAAGATGTAGATTTTGGAAGGGCGCCAAGGTTACGATTCTCAGGACATGCTGCGCAAGCTATACTTGCGCATTCACCATTACCTGCTCGGGTTGTACCCGGTGTGAACGGGACGTTGTATCCATACATGGTGCTGCTAGGCTTCTCGGATGTGTTTGCAACGCGTTTTCTCTGGCAAAGACTACAAGATGCAAACGCACCAGTAGGGGCACACGAAAATTTAAAAGTTTAATGAGGCACGAGCTTAATTTAAAAAAGAATCTTAGTCAACTGTCCTCCCAGCCTAATGCTACGCCTCTAATAAACTCTTGCAAGTTCCTTCCGCGTGTATCCTAGACAGTAGAAACCATACAAACAGTGAAAAACTGTGTTTAGGTGGGCGAGCAGCTTAGTGGCAGACTCCTCCATGGTTCCAGTGACATAGGTGTTATACATGTAATGATTAGCTTGTCGAACGCAGGTTCCTGCGCAAGTTCTTACCGCTAGCTCAGCGAAGGCAACGACGATCTCCGCTTGAGTTGCGTGACGGAAACCGTGTATTAAGTTTTTGGCCAATCAGATTGGCCGGTCGATTTCCTGGCGACTTGGTCAATCGCCCCAGATATCCAAACATAGCTGGGATTCACAATAACGCATTTCATATCTGACCGCTACCATACTTTGCCAGTACTCCTACCATTTCTTCGTCCGAAAGTCCACCATAATTTTTGTACGATTTGCCAATTGTGACCCCCTTGTAAAACCTGTGATAATACCCCATGGGGGTACTGCGTTACGTAGGGTGGGGTACTATTTTACGTGGGGTACAATTAAAGGCATGGGGCACTATGAACACGAACGTCAAGTCTGGCACGATGCGCAGGCGAGTGTCAGTGCGAGGAAGAGCTTAGTTAGCAGGAAGACGACGCAACGGAACACACGTGCTTCCCACTGAGCCAGTTTGGGATTGAGGGGGAACCTCGAAGGCGCCAACTCCCTCTGTTAGCTGCAACTAACTACCAACGGGTTCAAGCAACCTGTCCCAGACAACGATTGCCGACCTTGGCTACTATGTCCACCGGACACAGCAGCACGACATTTGCCACACTCCCACTTCGTGGTGCTGACTCCAGGCTGGCTGCTCACGTCTGCACGTCTTGACCATCTCGCTCGCCTTGCAGTTCTGCTGCAGAAGGCACAGACTGCACATTCAGAAGTGTTCGCAGTTTTCTGAATTGTGTAGGCCCGAGCGGCTTTGTCAGAATGTCGGCAATCATCTCTTCCGATGAGAAGTACTCGATAGCAAATTTCTTTCGCTCTACATAGTCCCGAACCTTGTGATACTTGAGATCAATTCCCTTAATCTTGTAGTCTCCAGTGTTTGCCTTTATCACCGCTATGGCAGCTTGGTTGTCGTCGTACAGGACCGTCTTCTTGTGGCCCAGGCCAAGCTCATTGCAGAGATTGTGCGTCCACAAAATCTTTGTAGCACACTCCGCTGCAGCAACAAACTCCGAGCTACACGTATCATCCGTGATGAGGCTTTGCTTGTGACTCGAGTAGGCGTAGGTGCAGCCTTCCATTTGCAACACAAAGCCAGATACTGAGCGCCGATCATCTTTTCGTTACCCAGATCTGCATCTGCATATGCTGCAATCTGCAATTCCATTGCGGAAGGTTCACCACGCATCCTCGTATGCTGTGAACCGCAAGTCGGGTTTCCCCGAGCACGTCCACTCAAGCCCATAGTCACTAGTCCCTCGTAAGCAGCTTAGCACACGCTTAGCTAGCACGTGATGATCGTGTGTGAAGCAGTTCAGGAACTTCCCCAGGGTCCGCAATGTCTGGGCGAGTGCATTGCACCAGATACTGTAGTGACCCACTATCTGCTGATAGTCAACTTCCGGATCATCATTAACGCACACTGGCTCCACTTCAGGGTTGCCTGGCATCGGAAAGTTGCCTTTCACCTGTCGAGTGGGCACCGGTTTGCAGTTCTGCATCTTGAACTTCGTCAAGATCTTCTCACAGTACCCCTTCAGCGAGATAGTCAACATGCGCTCCGGCACCTACGTGATCTCCATCCCCAGCAGGTGTTTCACGTTGCCCAAGTCCTTAATCTTGAACTTGCTACGCAGCTCAGCTAACACCAACTCGATGTCGGACTCCGTCCCAACAATCAACAGATCATCGACATACACAGTCACAAACACCTTGTTTTCTCCCACTGTTCTCACATACACACCAGCGTCCATCTTGGTACGCTTGAAGCCGCACTTGCGGAGATACTTGTCTAGCATTCTGTACCAGATGCGCGGAGCTTGCCGCAAGCCATAAAAACTGCAGCAACATGCAAACACGACCCGTGCCATAATCAAAGTAGTCTGGTTGTTCCATGTAAACTTCCACCTCACCAACTGGTCCATTCAGGAACGCAGTGACGAAGTTTACTTGACGACACAGCAGACCCAGATACAGTGCTAGCAGCAGGATAAACTGAACTGATTCAGCTTTGGATAAACCGAACTAATTCAGCTTTGGCAACAGAAGCGTAGGTTTCCCAGAAGTTGACACCGAACTGCTGCTGGCATCCCTTAATAGTGATGCGAGTCCGATATCTGCACACTTCACCGTAGGCGTTCCTCTTTCGGACAAAACCCACTTGTTCTTCAGGACCTTTGCCCCTTTGGGTCGCTCAACCAGCTCCGACACATGGCTGCGCATCAGCTCTTGATATTCCGTGTCCAAAGCTTTGATCCATTCTTTTGCGTCAGGAGCAGCCAGTGCTTCCCCACTGACGTCGGCTCGAGCAACTCGTTCACCGCTTGAATGACCAAACTTGCAGGAATGTCAACCATGTACTCACGCAGTCTCACATTAGGTCGCCTAATGCCGGTCGATCGCCGAAAGGAAGCACCAGGACCTTCATTCTCTTCGCTCTCGTCGTCCGTTCCAGCCCCAGCTCCCACTGACCGCGGAACACCCTCCATTGGTTCGCCACTCGCAATGACATCGTCACCAGTGTCAATAGCCGCATCATCCGAGTGGCGTGCAAGGTGCTGACAGAGAGCCACTGCTGTTAGACAGCTCCCCACTGCCATCACAAGGTGCAGAACAACTGCGGCTAGGCAGGTTCACTCCACCTTCTGCACCGCTATCTCCATCAGAGTCCTCAGTGTGCGGCACTTCCCGAAGTCCGCGCGCACGCGACGACCGAACTACAGCCTCAGCTGCACCCATTGGATTCATACTCGAGGTATCACCGGCAGAAACACCATCCAACGCCGGCGCACTCACAGTGATCGGAGCATCATCCACAGGACTGGTACGATTTCTTATGTCATCACAGCAAAGCCGTTTGTCGCGATGTTCATCACTTGTATCACGAGCAGGCTCACCCAGAGGTCTCCGAGTCGGACTTGGCGACGTCAGGTCACCCAGTCTAAAAGGAATTCTGGACGGGAGCTTGTGTTTGCCGCGCTTGTAGCGGTTGAGCAGGAGATTCTCAACATAATCGTGCTCCACTGTCCAATTTTCAGCAAACTCCACCGTCCTCAGCTCCTTTACCTTTCCAGTCTTTAGATCGAACACCCGATAGCTCTTCGACACTTTTCCATAGCCGAGGAATAGACACGGCTGACCTGGGTTTTCCAGCTTATTCTTCCTCAGGACCTTCGGCGTGAAAGCGTAGACCAGACATCCCCATGTCCTCAAGTCTGAACCATCCGGGCGGTCTCTGAAGCGGCGGGTGTACGGAGTTTCTCCATCAAGTGCAGCACTTGGACTGACGTTGAGAATCTCCACCGCAAAGTGAAAGGCTTCGCCCCACAGTAGGTCTGGGAGATCCACCATCATCAGCAATCTCCGCATTCTTGCCAAAACCACACCGTGCATACGCTCAACAAGTCCGTTCTCTTCAGGACTATATGAGTTGGTCTTCGCTAGCGCAATTCCATGCGTCCGCAAGAAGGTCTTAAACCGATTGTTAATCAGTTCACCTTCTCCATCAGAACCGAAGGCACCAACTCGATGGCCACGCTCAAGAATCCACTCCAAGTGCTTCATCACGACGTCGCTAGCTTCCTCTTTTCTCTTCAAGAGAAGCCCAATGCTAGAAGCCTCATCAATTACGAGTTGGAAATGAAAGTAGCCGTTGTAGGTGGGCTCACCTAGAAAGCACTCATATTGACAACGGAGCCCTGCACTGGGATTTTCTTTCGGTGGGTAAATCATTCGGCAGCGACAAGTACCTACTGGTGATGAAAGACGATTCAACCCACTATTGCAAACTGGTTTTGTGTGCTTCACCTACAAGTGCAGTAGCAGTCGACGCAATATTAGATTGGCATAGCAGGTTTGGAATCCCGTCGATTTGGATAAGTGATCAAGGTGGCCATTTCAAGAACGAAGTGGTAGCGGATGTATACAAGAGACTTCGTTGCGAACCGAGATCCACAGTGGCGTACAGCCCGTGGATTAATGGCAGCATCGAGCGTCTCAATCGTGACGTGATTCAAGTACTCAGATTGATGTGCCGGGAGTATAAGAAGGACATCCGTGATTGGACCCTGTTTGTATTGCTGCTCAGAGCTAGCATAAACCATACGCCACTGCCATCGCTGGGCAACAAAGCACCTGTAGAGCTTTTCTGTGCGCTACCTCTACCAAGCCCTCTCGCTTTCTGTGTCGATTCGGGGTAGAAGAATGTGATTGATCTGACCAAGCACACAGAGCAGATTGAGAGCAAGGTCACGGAGTTGAAGAAAAGCGTCTTTCTCATGCATAGAGAAACAGATGCTGAGCGTGAACGACAAACACGGCGCAACATGAGAGGTAAAAATGGCGCGAGACGGGCCAATTTCAGCGTCAGGGACTTTGTGCTAAGGTTTAGAGTGGACCAAAAGCACCAGGACAAGTTGCTGGTCACATAGATTGGTCCATATCCAATTGTGAGAGCGGACGTGCACTCATTTGTCATCCGACACCTAGTGACGGGTGCAGATACAGACGTACACGCGTCCAGGCTCAAATACTATGCTGACGAGGCCTACGAGGTGTCATAGAACACTTAGCATCCCAGGGATTGTGCTGGCGGTTGTCCAGCTTAACCCTTTCACTACCAGACAAAAATGTACGCGTTAGAGGACCGCAGCGGACCTCTAACACCCTCTTACAATTTTCCTATTGGTCAAAAGTCCAACATGGAGTCAACACGGACTGGACACGCATGGCTTATGGGACCGCTGCGGACCCCTACGAACACATCCCCAGAATGTTTGCAGATAAGCACGGCAAAACATATGAGTTTCACTATGAACCGCTTAGAGGTCCGCTGCGGGCCTCTAAAAATTCTCAGGTAGTGAAAGGGTTACGGAGCACCAATGGAGCCACAGTCGGAAGGGCTTCGAAATACCGGTGTCATGGAAAGCCCTAGAGCCAATCGAGAACTCGTGGGGGGCTCTACAGTCGTTGTGGAAAGACATTCCAGTCATGATCCGAGAGTATGTATTGTCCCCGTCTTAATAGTTGATCCAGACGTTTAGCGCATAAAATGACTGGGATAACTTGACAAAACCATATACGATAGTTAGATATAGGGTGAAAGAGACGCGTTAGATTCCGAATCTGACGTCCGTTTTGGCTAATTCGCAGTAGTTTTTGAGATAGGCAAGGTCGAACAAAGGGTTTCCGCGCTCTAAAAGTTTGGGGAAAGGGTTCTATTAGGGTTTGTTGCAATAGTCGTAAAATACGTAGTTAGGATTGGTTGAGAGACCAAAGCACACGGAGAAGATACGTGTTTCCTAGAGCCAGATGTTTGGAGACGTCGGACCAAAAATGGCCTTAAACCATAACGGTTCGTACTTACTACAACATATTAAGTATTCGAGTAATTTGTGCGTTATCTCTTGGCGTGGGTAATCAAATCACAAATCAATTTATTGATTAAACTGATAGATATCGATAAGTTGCCTCGGGTGGCTAGGGCCCGCGCCACTGGGGGGCTTCAGAAAATGACGCAAATTCCGATTATGTAGCAAATTGAGAGCAATATTGCGATCACCTAGCCCTCCATTTGTGTCTGCATTTGCGAGTGGGCCGAAATGAAAGCTACGCGTATCACACAAATATACCAGTAGCTTGAGAAAAGTGTTGACTCTGACGATTCTTGTTGAGCGGATCGATGTGCAGCCGGTGGCCGCGGCAAAAGCGGCAGCGCGGTGGTATCGCCGCAGGAGCTCTTGTTGCTTCTTCTTCTCAGAAGCAGCATCATGGAACGTTATTACCTCACTGTATTGTATAAAGTCTACAGGATCCTGCCGAGTCGAATTTTGGCAGCGACTCTACGAAGGATGACACCCAGGAAGTCCGTCGTCACTCTCTTGTACGAGAAGCTCTTCATCTTGGCTTGTATACACGTCCAGCAGCGCTCTTCAGGTACACTCACGCTCCCACTCAACTCCAGGCCATCGACCGTTCCTTCTCTCACAATTTGCTGTAAAGCACCAAAGTTAAGGTGGCCGAGCCGAGCGTCCCAGCGCACAAGCGCTCGCTCATCGTCGTGCTTTGCTTGCACCACAGCCTCCACTTGCTGTACTGGAACGACAATCGTCTCCAACCAATAACGGCCACGCACTTTGGTCAGCTTGAGTGACACACCTCTCTTCTCGAGCCAGGCACACGTTTGCTTCTTCGGCTTGATGAAGTCCCATTCGTCCTTCTCAAGCTTATCCAAACTCAGCAGGTTGTTAGTACCTCTAGCCGTGTAGAGCACATTGCTGAGATGAAACGAAGTAGCAACAGCAGGCTGATTTTCGCTCTTCACTTGAACGGTAACTTCTCCAACCCGCCCTCTGCTTTTTGACGGGTTGCCTTCCCAATCAAACCAAAGGACCATCATCTTGGCGCAGATTGGAAAGCATGTCCTTGTTCGTGCACACATGGCAGTCGCTCGCCGAGTCCAGGATCCATTCCACACTATTATCCATGGAACTCTGCGTTGCCGCAGCCTCCGAACCACATTTACCTCGAGACAGCATGCCAACGTCACGCTTCTCCCCAGTTGTGGCCGCTTTCTTCTTCCCCTGTCAGCGTTTCCGCTCTGGAAGCTGCGAAATCGACTCATCATCATCGCGCTTTGGATTCGGACAATTGGCTTGAATGTGACCGACTTCATGGCAATTCCAGCACTCACGTTTGTCTTCTCCGCTTTTCTTCCCTCCTTGTTTGCCGCCAGACCCGCCTTGCTTTTGGTTACCACCCTTGGCCTTGGATTTACCTTGACCACGCTTCCTGGTTTTGCCTTGTTCTGGTTGGCTTGGCCTCTTATCAGCTCGCGCAGACGAGATATATCGACCTTGCTGCGGATCTTCCAATCTGGCGTCACGCTCCGACTCAGCCCGCAACGACCGTTGATAACCAGGGTCAAAATACCGAGAGAATTGACGAACCACGTCTCGATGCGTCTGCACAACATTCCCAAGGAGAATCTCCGCGAATTCCTCGTCAGAAACAGTGCATCAGCTCATTGCGATAGAGCTGCATCTCACGAAGCCAATCATTCATGTTTCTCTCCAGCGTGTACGCGTCCGCAATCAACCGCGTGCAAGCGAAGATATAGTTCGCTTCGTCGGCTTATCAACGAAGCTATTCCACATGTCTTGGGCGACCTGCTGATGGCATATCAACTCGGCATCTGCTTTAGGCACACCTCGCAAGATCGCACCACGAGCAAGATTGTTCATCCGACGAAAGTGCTCCTCACTAACAGTCTCACGAACCGCCGAAGCGTCCTCCACAATTCCCCAGATATCCAAGTTGTTTAAGTAAGTCTTCAACTCTTCTGCATACAAGTCAAAGCTTCCCTGCATGGTAAGTGGCCTTTTCTCCATTTTCATCCCATACCACTCACCACCAGAGTACTGCGGGACCATCGTAGGAGCTGCACTTGCCCTAGCACCAGTCAGAAGCGATGCAAATGCAGTCGATCCTAGCCACGAAGGCGTCGGGACCGTTGGACACACCGAAGTCACAAACATCGATGCAATCGGCATTGTGATACCAGAAGCTGCCACTCGAGCCCCCGAGTACTGACCATCTCCAGTTGTCCCCACAGAACCACCTCCAGTTGGCCCCAAGAACGTGACTCCTCCAGTCAATGTGCTAGTATTACCACTTACACCAGCTGAGGTCACAGACGGGGCAGCACCGGCAAGACTCGCTCCAACACTCGAAGTAGCAGTCACAGGAGTTGTCACACCAGCTCCACCAAGCGAACTCACTAGAAAACCGGGCGACGAAACTCCACCTTGACCACCAGAAGCCACCGTTGGAGTGCTTCCACCAGACGACGAAATATTCAATCCAGCCATCACTTAGAGCTTCACGAGAACAGTTCGTAAAGCCGCAAAGCTTTGGGCTCATAACCTGGCCCGATGCGCAGGCGAGTGTCAGTGCGATGAAGAGCTTAGTTAGCAGGAAGACGACGCAACGGAACACACGTGCTTCCCACTGGGATTGAGGGGGAAACCTCGAAGGCGCCAACCCCCTCTGTTAGCTGCAACTAACTACCAACGGGCTCAAGTAACATGTCCCAGAGACTATGTCCACCGGACACAGCAGCACGACATTCGCCACAAAGTCAAGGTGAGGTTCATTGAGTTAGGACGAGCGTTTGAGCTCGATCAGATATCAATCTCAGTAATTGCGTCGGTAAAGTCGTCCTCAGAGTCGCAGCGCCCTCCTTCCTTCCCTGCTAGCTTCTTCGGAAGCTTAAGCTACGGTGTCAATGGTTGGTTTCGAATACACAGCATCTGTACATGTAGATACAAATTCGTGCCTGAAATACATGTACAATATTACTTCATAGAATTAGAGTATTGGATGTTGAACTTGTTTGATCAACGCCTGCACATGCACAATAAACTTCGCCTAGCGCTGAACAATTGCCTCCGGGTTCAGGTCTGCTCGTGGCGCCACGAAGAGAGTGTTTCGCGCCAGAAAACCTGAAGTTGAAGAGTGCTGGGGTACTATTAAAGGGTATGGGGTACAATTAGAGGGGTGGGGTACAATTAGAGGGTAAGATACTATTAAAGGCTGGGGCAATATAGGATATCCCCACTTCGGTGTCAATTTTTGGGGGTGGGGGCACTATTAGAGGGATGGGGGCACAATCACAGGTTTTACAGTATGTTTTTGTATCAGCCTCACCACCGCTAATCTGATATCACATAGGTTTTAAGGCCCGTTTTAGCAAAGAATGAGCTATTTTGTTGAGGAGTCCAATTAAACGCCGAAGCCCTTCCAACCAGTCAAAAGGCCGATTGCCGCCGTCGGCATCGGCATTCGGCCATTTCAGCGCAAAAACCTATTGTCAGAGGCTACATTGCACCCCGGGAATGACTTATTCCCTTGATCTGAGATGGCGTGGTATCGTCTTAGTCTATGTTTACGATGTTGAGCTCAGCCTGGTACGAACTCTGCACGTAGCTAACAAGATGGTTTAACAGGTTCGTTATTACGGGAAATATAAAGAAGAACGATACGCGTCAAAAGGGCTCAAAGTGGCCCAAAGCTGTGCGTGAGTTTGTTCAAACGTATGTAGAAGCACATCCATGCTTTTATTTTGAAGAGCTGCGTGCAGCTATCCTAGAGCGTTTTCCTGTTGGTTTGTGACTATCCGATGCTACCATTTGTCGCGCCTTGCGTTTCGACCTCGGTTTGACCTGAAAGGCCCTCACCAACCGCGCTGCCGAAAGTTTGCCAAGGAGCGCCGCGCGTTTATTTCTCGGCTGTCGCCATACTACAGCGGACCGGACCAGCTTGCCTTTAAAGACGAAACTTCAAAAGATGGAACGTAGAGTATTATTTTCAACTTTAAAATGTGCAATGACTTCTCAATAATAATGAATCTCTAATGTCTAGGTCGGTTTTGCGGAAACAAGGCTGGTCTACTCGTAATACACCAGCACTGGTGAATGTGCCATTTTCAAGAGTAAACGCTTATCCGTGCTTGCCGCCATGGACGCCACAGGGTTCATCGGATGGAGCTATGACGAAGATACCTTCACAAGACGTAAATTCCACGAGGTGTTCAAGACCAAGATTGCTCCATTTCTCAACACATGGCCGCTTCCACGGATAATTGTCATACTCGACAACGCAAAAATCACATGTACGAGGAGCTGCGGGCTCTCGTTCATGCAACCGGAGCGCTACTTTTTTTCTGCCTCCTTACAGTCCAGACATGAATCCGATTGAAGTTGCGTTTTCGTTGTTGAAACGGTGGCTTCAGCGTCGCGCCAATTTGGCTTTCAGAGAATACCCGAAGGAAGTACTAGACGTGACCATGCGCCATGTCCTGAGGTGGCGCTGACCCTCGGTCGTAGCTTGCTCTTGCACTAAGGCACACGTCACAAATCACAGTAGTTAGTGAGATATATTTTCCTTAAGATGCCCTCCCTCTCTCCTGCAGCGCTTACACTTAAGCTTCTTTTGTGGGGCGCGACTGGTGGTGTTCAGTATCACCTGATTTAGTGACAACGCACTAAAGTGAAACCTCTCAATTTTAGTCAGATCGTACCAACGATTTGGGAGCCTACTGATAAGAGTGTCAGGTCCGATTATCAAGTCCGATTAGCATGACAAAAAAACAGAAAGGCACAATAGCATTACCAATTTGGACTTTAATTTGGTCGGCAACGGGTGTTTTTACCACCCAAAAGTCAAAATTCGAAGATATTCATTAAACCCATTCCCATGAGGCCACCACGCCAAATCACCTGTCCCAAGACCTTGGTTTAGTGTCACACCGAGCGCGACGGGATTGGAATAAAGCCAATCTACCACGCCGAAGTTAACGTTTGTGAAGAAGGAGTGGTGCCGGCGAAAATGGGTATGTGTTTGACTTTGTTGCGGCTGTTTGAGTAGGCGTCTCGATTCATGGAGGGTATGAGGTGGATGCTAGCGAGCAAGCATGTGTGTGGGGTGCGTGATTTGATCAGTAACCTGGTGTGTGCTAAAGAGAGGGCACGAAAACTCAACTGGCAGGTCCACCGTAATGGGACTTCGCCCGATATTCGCGTTTTCGTCTGCCAGGCTTTGCTTTCTTTTACTAGCAGTGTTCTAAAATAGAAATGTCACTAAAGACCCCCATCTGGGATAAGAAAACAGTATAAGGTTATCAAGCATTTCAGTGATGTGATTCGCCGAGATAGGGTAATGTAACGTTGCTCGCGGTTATTAACCGTCAAATAACCGTCTTATGTTGCAGGAGGACATGAATGTTGCAGTTGAACGGGGCCCTGTACTTTCTTGGGTGCGAATACTGCCAAACTTATTCATTGCCTGCAGCGACTACTCTGATGCAATGGTGGATTTGCCGAAGCACAAATCCGTTTAACTGTAAACTGTAGATTTATCCGAAAAAACAGCGTTGAAGCGGATGCGAGGACAGCACGCTGATAGCAATCAGCAAACTATATATAAAACCAGTGGCTGAAACATAAATCGTAACGTGTCATGCTATCCTGGTTATCCATGCTTTGGTTGTACTGATTATCTTGTTGAGGATGGTGTCAGTTGTGCAGTTTGACTTGTTCAGTTCGGCTTGTCCAATTTGGCTTTTCGCACTGTCGTGGTGTCTGTCAAGTCTTGGTTGATGTTGTCCGTAGGGCCGTGGAGTCGAATCCCGAAGATATTGGATGCTGATTGTACCCATCTCGTCGTTGTTTATTCGCCTTGGTGTTCTACTTCTGTCTCTTTGAAATATGCCCAGCCTTGATCTCCTCAGCGTTATCACTTTGGTGGTGGTCAGTGTTGGTCTCATCACCACGCTCGCTTTCGTGTTGTTCATGTTCGTCAGCGTATGGTTGCGCTAGTATCTTCCCTGTCGTTGCTTCTCCTTGCGCACTGATGCTTTATATACTTGCAGATTGCTGACATGCTCGCACAAAATAACACTCCCCTCCTGAATGCCTTTGGCGCTTGTTGCATGCGGAATCTAGATGTGGCCTTGTTTTGGGAACCACAGCGCCAACCGGAAAAAAGCAGCCCTCTCTCTTTAAGCATTTTTAAAGGCGGTTCACAAGAAACGCACTTGTCGAAGACGACAGGAGCATTATGGCGCTCTTCAAGCTGCTCACCATGACCGAGTGGATGTTTTCAAGAGGTCGGTGCGCCGCTGGGGCATATACGTGCTAGATGTGGGGCATTTTCACATCCGAGACGCAACCCGATAGTGAATCTAGATGACAACCAAGATTTCATTTTCTTGCACCTCTCGCTGTGCATTTATCGGCTCACTATTTTGGTAAAATTTGGACCGCGGTGGTAACGCATCATGTCGAAGCAGGTAACGCAGAAACGGTACCGTTTTGTGAATCGTGTTATAAAGCTTTAAAACGTCGAAATACATCGAAGTTTGCTCGTGTCAGCGGGTTTTGTATTGCAGACGTGCCTCCTGAGCTTGCCGTTTTAAATGTTATGGAAGCTCGGTTAGTTTGTCGAGGAGTGTGCTTTACGACTTGCTTCGACTTACCAGGTGACGAGCAGGAGTGCTCGCGTGGCAACACAATAAATTATTGGAATGATGCCTGCAACATAGCAAGAATGCTACCGAGACCAATCACGGAATGTGGTACGGTTCGCGTTAAAACAAAAGGCGAGACAAACGATAAACGGTTCTTCGACGTCCGACCCAATTTGATTCGATCGGCCTTGCTATGGTTAATCAAGCACGACCCGCTCTATCGCAGCGTTCAAGTCAACGAAGAGGTGCTTGCATCAGTCAACAGTGCAAGTGTCTTAGATCAGATCCCTAGTGTTGAGGTTGATAGCTCGAACTTGGAGGGCAAAACTATGTAGCGAACAAATTTCAATGATGAAGTTATATCCGGCGATGCCAATGAAGACACAGACTGCGTACGAGGCGCCGGAAGCTATTGGGTTGGGTACTACAACAGCTGCTAACCAGTCCGAAGCGCAACAGGTACTTCAAAATGTTCGCATGGTGGACAAGTTGACTATGAAAATGCTTTCGAGATTCCTCAAACAAGCGAGCCGATGAACGAGTATACAGGTAAGCATTTAATGCAGTATTGCTTCCCAAACACTTTTTTCCAGATGGGCAAGGATGCTTCTTTCCGCTTCACACCGAGCCACGAATTTATCAGGTCGATTTGGTGAGTTATTGTTCTCATCTCATGAACTGGCACGACAGGCGCTTCGTGAAGCATCGGACGTTCAAGTTTTCGTTTAAACTTGATCCAAAGACGTCAGATTGATGGATTTGTGCGCAAAATTTCATCTCAACCTTGCCCGACTGATTTACTTGAGTCGCCTTTCACAGATCAGCTAAATACTGACGTGGCTCTTGAATTGAGAGAACTTTTAAAGCAGTTAAACCCTTTTTCAAGGGAGTCAGCCGGAGTGGTCTGTAATGGTCGAGCGTACATGACGATCTTATGAATAAGATCGGAAACAATGTCTTACCTACGCCATGGCCAACGTTTTTCTTCACGCTTGGCGCTGCCGATACGATTTAGCCCGACTTATTTCAGGTCTGTAATATTATGAGTTCTACTCAAAACTGGATTGTTCGATTCGTAAATCGACCCCGGCAAACCGGCGGCGAATCGTTCACTTGGCTTTACTATCGGGGCCGATAGACAGGCCGGAGTCGGAGTCGTACTTAACAGAACAACCAAAACAAGTGATTTGACTTGGATTTTGTATTGGGTCGATCTTTGTCGACCAAAAGCAATAGACCTAATTCGGCAAAATTAGCCGGAGTTCACAATACTCGATTGTACAGGGATTGGTTCCGAAAACGGGGTCGCCACACGTGAATGGCTTGATCTTGATTAAAGATGCCCCACATGTGATGGAGCTTTCTAAAACAGTTGATGGTCGCAAGAATCTGGCTGAATACATTGATCGGTTTGTTTCGACTGCATCCTCTTCTTCTGAAAGTGCGGAATAATGCCAATGTGAACTATGCGTCAACGGATCCCGAGATGAAATCGATGTTTTGGTGGGCAAACCTGTTTGCAATACATCCTCAGCTGTTTTTTAATGTGACATCGACGGAATCGCAAAGAGGGTTCCAGAACATGGTGCTTTGTGGGCTCATCGTGCCGAAAGAAAACGGGGCAGTGCCAATTTGGCTTTCCAAAATCGCTGAAACAACCACACAAATCGAGACAAATCAGGCTCGGAATGGGGCCATTTCGCTAAATATTTGTCTGCGGCGCACTATAACAATTATTCTCCACAGTTACTGTACTGTACGTATGGAGAGCAAATATGGATATAAAGCTCAATGTCAATACGTATGGAGCTGCAGAGCAAGATAGAGAACGAGGGGTCGCTACGGTGCCGACCAAGGCAGCAGAACAGTATGTGGCGTGATGTCATCCCCGTCTCGCTAACTATGCTGCGCTTAAAAGGCCCAATTGGATAATATCACCATCGTGTTCGCCGTACCCGAAACGGTACCCCGACGAATTTTTCAAGGTGTTACTTGACAATTTGACTATTTTAGACAAAGTGGACGGGACTAGCCGTTGAAAGAGGACAGCAAAAAACAAAAAGATTAAAAAAATGGACAGCTTTTGACGTTGACACGTTCGTGTCATCGTGCGAGGCATGGGTATTTGTTCTTCCGCGGTTGGTCCATTCTTCCAGGCTTGATAGCCGATTTGAAGACATGCGTAGCCTTCGAGTAGACGAGACACTTGACCATCGTCGGATCAGCAACATCGTCGCGAACTCGTTTATCAGTGACGGAATCGACGTACGGAGGCTTCTACATCATGCCGTACAGCTCGTGGTTCTGCCCGCGCATACCTTCCGGGCGGCTACGGGTCCATCGAACGAGTTGGGCACTATGGTCGCTAGCTTTCGTTATCATGGCGACGTACAGAATGATAGACGTCGGGCACGTTGGTCAGCAACTCGTCCAGCCATTGGAATGGAAGGGCTAGTCTATGCAGCTGGGGAATACCACCATCGTGCTCGATATAACCGAAAAGGTACCACCAGAAATTTGCATGGTGGTAACATTGATATCCATGAAGTGTTAAGAAAAGACTGAAAGGTCTCGTCTGTGCACCTAGGGGATACCATCATCGTGTTTGCCATATTCAACAACGTACCCCACTCAATTTCATTGTGGTAGCATCGATACCCATGAAGTGTTAAGAAAAGACAGGAAGGTCTCGTCTATGCAACTTCATAATACCACCATCATGTTCGCCGTAGGCACGAAGTCTGCCAATGGACGCCTGCCAAAAATAGCATAGGCACCTGTCATATCTGCTGCAGATAAGCCGGTCATAAAATAAAAAAGATATATGTCGGCATACCGGCCGAGCGGTCTACCAAAATGCCGTAAAATGGACAAGTGTGTCAAACGACTAGTGCCCAAAAGCTATGAAGACAACCACGACCCGACACAGAAGCGGACACTTTAGTCCGGACGCCGTGCAGGGAAATTCCTTCTATATTTTAACTCAGTTTCGAACTTCCCGCCCTCCTGACAGGAGTCCTGCAGCCATGGCCGAGAACGACGACGCGGTCGTGCTGCTATGCGTGACCGAGGTGTTCATGAAGCACGAGCGGGTCTTGACCAAGGCCCGCGAGGAGATGCACCAGTTGCTGCTGGACGAGGCGTGGAGGATCGCGATGAGAAGCCGCCATTCCTGACCGCAGAATGCTTGGACCCTCCTTCCGAGTTCCCTGTACGTGTACGGCAGCGACAAGAACTTCCTGAACGCGACCAGTCTAACGAGGTACGTATATTATGTTTATCTTTGTTCACGGCCTACTCAGCTGAGCTGTATCTGCTGCAGAGCCACCTTTCACCAGCTGCTTGGGAGATTTGCCGGCTTCTACTCCATTCGGCCTGCGTCTTCGAGCGTCCGCCCGGCCAACCTCCGCTACCTGCACCAAGTTCTCGGACTACTACTCCGTTTCTACGTGGACAGCATGGAGAACAGCACTCTCTCCATGCTGTTTGCGTGCCACCTGCAACACTTTCGAGGACGTTGCGCAGGGCGGAGGCGGCGCTCTCGCAGGCGCTGCAAGGGTACGGATCTCGTTTCCGTTCCCCGCGCAGCAAGTGAAGTTGGTCAATCTAGTTGAAGCTCGGGAGCCGCTTTTGAAGCACACGTTCGGCTTCATTGACGGCACGAATCTACGGGTGAGTAGTTGAAAGGATGCTGTATTAACGTTATTGCTTTATCTAATGCGTGTATGCGTTGTAGGTGATGCAGCCGTCCAAAGCGGACCTCCAGAACGCCATGTACAACAGATGGTTGCACTCCGTGTTCGTGACGGGGACCATCTGCTTCGCAGCGGACGGCTGCATCGTTTGGTATAAACATAATTGCCCCGGGTCGTGGAACGACTCCGACACGTCCTTGGGGTTCCGGATGAAGCTGCTCGACACGAAGGTCAGCCCGGACGTGAGGATGAATGTAGTCTCCGACTCGGCGTTTCCCTGTTCGACGGCCATGACTGGGCGAATACTCACCCCTTTGAAGGACGGTGATATTGAGCGGATTGTGCCATCACTGCGAAGCTCCGCAAGGACTTTGCACAATGCGATAACGTCGGTGCGCCAAGCTGCGGAGTGGGGGATGGGGAGCATGCAGAAAGTGTATAGTCGACTGAACTTACCGCTGCCCTACGATCCAGTGCTTCGTGGTCTTCGGCTCAACAATATCTTCCGGATGTCAAACTTTTGCGTCCGCACCGTCGGGATATCTCAAATCCGGACTACGTTTAGTGGAGATCTGGAGCTGCTGTATGCGATGTAGTTTAGCAGCTCAACAAGTGTGATGGTCCTCGAGACCGAGTCAATGTATTTGATCTAACATGTTTTCCTACTTGTCCGCTGCTGCTTGCAAGCCTGTTCTTTCATGGCGGCCGACAGGCTGTTGTAGGTATCGTGCTTCTTGAAAAATATCGAAAATCACCAAGTAGTCGTCGTAGTACATGAATCGCATTTGTATTAGAAGTTATCAGGGATTACAGCTTAATGAAATGCTACAAAGTGATTGAGCCTCTTCGTGTCTTGCTCCAACGAGCGGAAGCTAGTCCTTCTTGACGATTGCACCAATGAACATCATCATCTCCTGCGTACGCGCGCGTGCGTCCTCTTTGCACGCGCTCATCCATCTCAATCTTGTCCTGGCGGCGACGTTCTTCCGCCTCAGCCTTGTCAGCGAGGAGTTGCGCCTCCTTGGCAGCAGCTTCATCGCGGCGGCGCTGCTCTTCTTCAACACGGCGGGGTTCCGACGTGTGCTCAATTTCTTCGCGAAAAAGTAGCATCATCTCAAAGGCATTGTTGTGCTGGCGCTCTCGAGAGATCGGCTAGCTTTTGTTTCAGCGCCGCGGTGGACATGTCGTCGCCACAACGACAAACAAACCATAGATCATCGCCGTAGTCCACAGTTATCTCCTCGCCGCGGCTGATGTAGTCTGTTGTCGCCACAACGACCGTCGCACGCCGCCCGTTTGCGACCTCTCTGAACTCCGCTACCGGTCTGCAGGATTGGTTTACGAAGCGCATCATACCGCCCATGGCCTCGGTGTTGATCGTCGCGCGCACCAATTTCGGCGCCAGCTCAGGGCGCGTCTTCATCACCAACCGATAGGCGTTATTGCGTGGTCGTTCGTGGTGGGAGATCTGGACGTGCTCGATCTGTCCGAAGTACTGCCCTAGCCCCTCACCAGCGACAAGGTTCTCGGAAGCGACCACCGCCAGCGACGACGTCCGCACGTTGCGCCCCAAGAAAACCTTGGAAGACTTTGCGAGGCCGTTGTCGCACTTGCCGTCGAACGGGCAACAATTTATGTTGAAGTAGACGTTTATCTTGGCATTGCGGCAGGAGTCCGTCCGGCACGGCAACGTGCACGAGCACTAGCCGAAGTGTGGCACGCTTGGGAACACGGTGGAGAGGGGTCGTACAGCTCTCGTAAATGAGCGACGCGACACGGCCACTTCGCTAGGGCGTACGTGTCGGTCGGTTCCGACGAACGCAACGGCGCGGCGGTGTCAACACAGTGATCTTTATTGAAGAGGAGGGGGTGTCGATGCGTTGCTCGACTTGTTGGTCCAGCGCACGGGGACGGGGGTACGGAGTTGCGGCCTCGCGACGAGACTGTCGACCCCTTGGCGCGCGCGCAACGGAGCCGTACGCGACCCCGCCCGCGGGGAGCGCGGGCGCGTCTTCACGTACACCGGCGACGAAGTGGTGGGGCTCGCGGGCGTACGCGGTGCGAGCGGCGACGTGTGTGATGACGGTGGAGGGCTCGGCTCGGCCTTGGACAACCCGGTGCCGGAGTAGCCGTGTGGGCCCCACGGAGGCGTCGCGGTTCCGCTAGACTCGGCTACGTCATGATCGACGGCTGCGCAGGCGTCATGGGGGCGTTCGAGGTGGCTTTGGCCTTGTGTGGTTGGCTGTGCGACACGTTGAGCGGCGTGTTCTCGCTGTCGTTGTCGCTGGACGAGGCCAGGATGCAGCGCAGCTTCCAGTGCGCTTCGGAGTGAACCAGGGGCACCATAGTGTCTACAAATAGAGTGCATGTTAGACCACATTCAATTTGACGCAGCTACTACACCCACCTTTCTAGTTTTGTGGCCACCTGCTCGATTCGGCGGCAGAATCGAAAGTGATCGTCTTGGTGAGCTGTCGGATGATATATTACGACGTTTGAGACAGGTGAGTGATGGAAGCTTCGACCGGAGTGATGGTCGACATAAACAATACAAAGTACAACACTAACCTTTAAGATGGGTTCACTGCATAAAAAGTTACGAGCCCAAGTCTCGCCGTCTCGCTGCCGCTGAAGTGCAAGGATGCCCAAGCCGACGACGGACGCAACCTGGGAGGTTGAGGTCTCGGAGAAGACTGGTCGACCTATTCACTGGAACGGGCAAAACTTTCAGTACTACAAGAAACGTATGGAGATTGCTGCACGCAAGAAGAAAGTCATGAAAGGCGGCATAACGCTGGAAGAAGAGCCCAGCAATCTGTAGAAGCGCGTGTGGGATGGCTACCAGCTGGAATTGCAAGAGCTCATCTTCTCATCCGTGGGCACGGACATGGGTCAGCAGCTCATGGAGTTCGAGGACGGATCGGTCATGTGGAAGTATCTCTGCGAGCGGTTCGAGGGCACGGCAAATGAGCAGACCAGGGCCATTACAAAACGTCAGCTCTATGCCCAACTCGAGGCCGCGAGATTCAAGCAGAACGGCAACATGGAGGTCCACCTCAACTACATGTGCCGACTGCACACAAGACTCAAAACGGTCGGGATGACCCTCGACGATGCAGTGTTCAGCGGAATGCTGGTATCGTCGCTCCCCTC
Source organism: Phytophthora hibernalis (assembly GCA_012656075.1). NCBI lineage: Eukaryota > Oomycota > Peronosporomycetes > Peronosporales > Peronosporaceae > Phytophthora > Phytophthora hibernalis. Next base: position 860,237 of record JAAKBF010000010.1, read on the forward strand.
CAACGAAAGGTTCGACCGCCTGCAAGGTTACGTGGACATGGGGATGGACTGCGTTGACACGCCGGACAAAGTGGTGGCGATGGCCATCACGTTCGACAAGGCCATCAAGGCCGATGGCCAGCTGCATCGGTCGTTTGGCAGCGGCGAGCAGTCGTCTGGAACCGCTCAGCAGTCCAAGCCGCAGAGTGGTGGTGGTGGAAGGGGAAGAAGACCAGAGAACAAGAACGCCAAGCGCGAGGAAGCGCAACCTCAACGCGGCGAAGATCGCCGGCTCGGAAACTGCTTCGCGTGCCACAAGCCTGGGCACGCGAAGCGTGAATGTCCCAACGCAACTGGCGGTAATGGTGGTGGCGGTGGGCAAGCCACAGGTCTATTCTCGGTCAGCTCAGGACTCACTGAGTCCGTCACGGGGCAGGCACTCACAGGTCAGGAAAAACATGAGAGCTCAAGGCGACCTGAGCAGAAGAACGCTTCCGCAGTTGGTGCGGACGGGACGTCTGCAAGTGATGGTGCACCGGCTGTGATGCTGCTGGTCGCAGAACACCAAAGAAAATAAAGGCTACCTATTGACCTGAAGCGTGGGTCTTCGACTGTGGGGCTAACCGTCACTTGGTTGGCGATAAACGGTACTTCGTGGAGTTTCGCAGCCTCACTACGGCTGAGAGGGAGAAGGAGACAGTGCACGGCTACAATGGCACGTCGGCACCGGTTGGTGTCGGCATAATAGACTTGTGGGTGGTGGTAGATGGCGGGAACGTAGCGCTTCGGCTCGAAGAAGTCTATTACTCTCCAGCACGACGAAACTTGTTCTCGCAGTCAGTGGCCCGCAAGCAAGGCTTCAAGATCGACTACGATGATGCAACGGCACTATATACGTTGTCGAAGAACGAGGCGACAGCGCTGCGGGCACCGCTAAAGTCGACATGCGGTCTGTGGATGTTCACCGCGCACAACGAGTTCCTGCCTGGAGAGCGAAGCCCGTTAGTGCCAAAGGCCATGGTCAATTTTGCTTTGCGTGATGGGGTTGCAGATCTCCAGTGCTGGCACGAGCGACTTGGACATCAGAACCCACAGTGCATTCGCAAGATGGCCGACGAGGGATTGGTGGAAGGCATGATGCTGCGGCGCCGACAGTTTGATATGTGCGAAGCATGTCAGCTCGGCAAGCAACGCGCAAAAGCTGCCATGAAGCACCTTGACAGAGGCGTCACGCAGCGGAACGAGCGTGTGTTTGCTGACCTTTTTTCCTCCGAAGAACTACAATTGCACACGTTTCAAGGCGGTGTTGGTCATCATGGATGCGGATACGCGCTTTGTCACCGCATACCCCGTGAAGGACAAGACGAAGGAAGAAGTCAATCCGCTGATCCGCCGATATGTGGCATGGGCGGAGCGGCAGTGCCCAGGATGCAAAGTGCGAACGATGTTGACGGATGGCGGAGGTGAGTTAGTCAACGACGAAATCACGTCCTGGTACCAGAGCCAAGGTATTGTACACACGGCAACTCCGCGCAACACGGCGAGGCTTAACATGATGGACTGAACCCACCAGACGCTCGTAGGCATGATGAAAGACATGGTGAAGGAGGCTGGTATGCCGACTTCTTTCTGGGTAGACGCATTCTGCGTTCGAGGACACAGTTCGCCAGTGGGCAGTGAATGCATTCCCTGATCTCACCAGCGCTGGGCGACGTAATTACGACCTGCCGGCCGTAGGAGGGCGAGAGAATGGCACAGGAGAGCACCATGGCACGTTGGACGAAGAGCCCGCCCTGACTGACGACAAAGACCCCGTTGGAGAAGTGCAACGTGCACCAGTAGCTCCGCGGGCAAGCTGGATGAACCGACAGCCGCCAGTACTCGGCGACGAGATAGTCTTCACCAACCCAGTACAACCAAGTGGTCGCGAGAAAGACGAACCTGAGGGAGAAGGTGGCGAGGACATGGACAAGGACGTTGAGTAGGATACCATCAAGAGCGGCCCCAGCGCTGGTGATACCGCTGACAGCGATATTGGCAATGATCAAGCCGCATCGAACATGAACGTCTACATGTCAGAGGAAGGAGAGACCCAGTGCGTCGAGTCTGAAGTCGACAAAGATGGAGGCGACATATCAGGAGCTGGCGAACAAGTCACAGTCGACAGCGACTTAGAGGACTACTCCAACCTAGACGAGGAGGAGGAGGTGCAGAGCAAGTCGTCGTACGACTGCCAAAACGCCGACGACAGTGACTGCAACTCAGATGACTACAACGCGAATGCCGTTTCCGATCCGACACTGCCAATCCTCACCGGACACCGGCGAGCACGAGAAAACGAGGAGACTGTGCTGAGCGGTGAGGCAGAAAGGATGCGAACCCGAACTGGGCTGGTCGCCGTCGGCGTCGATGACGAAGAGCAGGATGAAGTTGAAGCATTTGCAGTATACGCCGCAATCCCAGCAGAGGTTGCAATGGAGACGGAGCCGGAACAGCGGTTCTGGCATGAGTCGGAGGAGCGCCTGCTTCGCACCTTTAAGCAGGCAATGGCTTCGCCGCAGCACAAGGAATGGTGGAAAAGTATGGAGCGGGAACTCACAGCAATAGAGGAAAAGGATGTCCTTGACCTGGTAGATGCCTGTGGGGAACAAGGCCTGCAAACCATGTGGCGCTTCCAGGTCAAGACCGACAACAATGGTAATGTCATACACTTTCGCCCTCGTCTATGTGCTCGAGGTGATAAGCAAGAACCCGGCGTTGACTTCTTGGTCATGGAGACTTTCTCTCCGGTCGCACGTATGGCTTCCTTTCGGCTAAAACTAGGGATAGGAGCGTCTCGTGAGACCAAATTCTGGACTCTATTTTGCAGCATATCTGCAGCAGATATGACAGGTGCCTATGCTATTTTTGGCAGGCGTCCAACTGCGGCACCAAAACGCGCCATTACCACATCTGCCACTTGTTCCTTTGATCGCTGGCGCGTCACAATCGCGCCCATGTGGTTTCATCATGCCACCACGTGTAGTTTGGATAACCACACCGCTTTCTATGATGTCGATGAAGACGTTGGCGAAATCAGTTTCCGTAGCATGGCTTTCGGTCTCGGTCAATTCATTCATGGTCAAGTCCACCGCGAGTTCAGGGTCCGACTCGTCACTTGGTTCAGCCTCCTTCATTTCTTCGTCTCTCTCTATACTAGCTCGCCCCTGACTGTCAACGACAAGCCTCAGACGAGCAAAGTGGGAGCACTGCTCCCTGAAAAAGAAGGAGCACTAAAACCTCACGAGCAGTGTTCCTGGGGTTTTAGAGGTTCATGATGAACCTTGACCCAACTGCTCTGGGCTCTCCCAGTAGCGCGTCTTCGCGAGCGTGAAGACGCTGTGTTTGTTCCCCTTGCGGATCAACCCCTTGGGCTGCCCAAGTTAGGCAGCCTCGCCAGCTCGTCCATCAGCACCTTCAGCAGCGCCTCCTTCATCTGCTTCTGCGTCATATGCTTGCCCTTCTTCAGCGTCTTCTCCGCGCGGTACACCCCCAGGCGGTCGCTAGACGCGTCGTTGATCACCTCGCGGGCTTTGGCCTTCGCCTTCTGCAGCTTGAGCGCCTCCTCCTGATCTTGCCCGCCTTGATGGCCGTCGCCGCCTTCCAGTCCCTGAAGCCGTCGGTGTTCGCCTCCGCGGCGATCTCACGTTCGCGGTCCTCGCTCAACGTCGTCTCCCCGTTCGCGCCGATGAGCAGTGTGGCGCTCGCGGCGTCGAAGTCGAACTGATCGCCCAGCTTCGCGTGAAGCAGGCAGATAAAGGTGCGGCGCAGTTGGCCCATCCCCACGTGCTGGAGCCGTACATCCAGGCGGCTAGGTCCTTTGCCTCCCAGCTGAACCATTCAGCCGGAAGCAGCTCGCAGAGCGCGTACAGCGGCTCGTCGAAGCACCTCGCATCTACGCACGCGTCCAGTTCCGAGTTGCCAGGGTCAAACATTGGTTCGCTGCTGTCTCTATCCGCCTCAGTACTAAAGAACAGCATGTGGCAACAAGTGTGCATGTCGTTAGTGTCAGGAACAGCAACAGAGCAGTTCAGCTCGAGTTTGCAGTCGTGGTCTGCAGTCCTGTACAACATAGAGTCGTAGGCCTTCTTCGCAGCAGTGCATGCGGCCTCGCACTTGTCGTCGGTCAGCTACAGCCTGCCGCGGGGGACTCCTCCATCTCCTTCATGTACCGATAGGTGGCACCATCGACCGTACCGACTTCGCTCGTAGCCGCTCGTTTTGCATGTCATTCATCCGTCTTAGAGCTGCATCCGATTCGGGCTCGCTAGCAGTGGGACAATCCTTCGCCCAATGAGGACCCTTTCACACGAGGCAGCCATCGCGCGGCGGTGCACGAAACTTCTCCAGGTCCTTCCTGCCCAGCAAGCCGACTGGTTTATCGTGGGGCTGAGTGGTGCTGCTGGTCACGGATTTTTCTTGGGGCCGACTGTTTCTTGCTGTTGTAGCTGGCCTTTCCTTTGGCTCGAGTCTTGTCTACCGTCTTGAGTCCTCTTGTAAGCATGTGGTAGTCCTGTTGCTCACGGGAACGTTCCACCAGCGTCTATAAATGCGCGATATCATCCTTCTTGAGCTCCGGCTTAGCGATATCCAGGCGCTCCATCTTGAGCTTCACCATCTCGGGTGCGATGTTCTTCAGCAATATCTTGCAGCGCAGCTTCATACGCTCCACATAACTCGGCTCGTCTTCACTACCATTTCCTAAGATGCCACTCAGTCCATGATCCTCGACGAGCTTGTCAAACAGCACGAAGTAATCTAGGATGCGAGCCTCGGTGTCTTCAATACTGAGGTCCATCCTCAAATGATCTTGAAAGAGCTGGTCCATGTCGGTTATATGGCTATTATGCAGCGACGCGCATCGACGTGTAATCGCCAGCCCCAAGTCTTCATTGGTTACTGCACTGACCTGCTTCTTCAGCACGAAGCGCTCCAAATGGTAGAGTATACGGGGCTCAATGGAGTTGTGAATTGACGTCACGATGTGCTCGTACTGCTCGCCAGTGACTGTGCACCGGTTGTGAATCTTAGCCTCGTACTGGCAGCGTTGCCGCACCCACAACACCAGTGATATCTGGTCCCATACCTTGAGACTCGGAGGCTGCACCACTTCGAAATCCGGTTGGGGTACCGTCATCTCAACGTCGCTGTCTGCATCTGTAGCCATCTTATTCCTTAATCGGCTTCACGCCTCACAGGACAACTTGTCTGGCAGCGGTCGCCTTGCTCTACTTGCTTGCAACGGCTTCTGGTTCGTCCAGAAAGTTAGCTTTGTGGTAACCAGTATCAAAGTGAAATTAAAATGAATTGTGTTGGAGTTACCGGAGCTCTACTGTCTGCTAGATCCTGTTTTGGTAGAATTCGCATTTGTTCTAGATCCCGGCTTCTAGAAGTTCTAGAAGCCTTCGAGTTAGCATGAGCTTTGCCGGCTTGGATTTGCAAGCGACAGAGACGGCGATGCCTTGGATCGGCCACACGGGACCAACCTATAACTACGCCATACTAAAGTGTAGTAAAAGACAATAGATTGCAATCACTAGCACTAAGATTGTTCAGATTGCAATTATTGATTGCTAGCATGAAGGTCTACAATCAATATACAATCTATATTTCCACAGCCCTGCATGTAAGGTGTGTCGTGAGTTCTAGCAAGTGATTCAGCTAGTGGAGGCATGCTTTGGAGAATTTCGAAACCGGAGGAATCTCTACGATTTCCAAACACGCCAGATCCTCTTGTGTGCTGCCGCGTCTTGTTGGCTTGAGCTTGCAGCCCTTCGATCCAGGATTCGAAGAGCTGCTGTCAACCCAGTCCTAATATATAACTGTGTATGTTAATATTTAATACCACACAAGTTGTACACAACTCAGTTGACTTGACATTTGTACGAAAATACCTGTCTTCCTCTAATACTTAATTCCAAAATGACTCGCGGGACTTACTAAGTAGGACAGGTTTTACAGAAAAATATCGCTCTGTATTATGGCATCGAGCAAGTGAAAAAATTGCAAAGCACAATAGTCCTAACCTATTTAGAAAATATAGGTATTTCACCTGCCAAAAATAACAACCGGTATGCTCGATAGTTACTCACCCTTCTTTTTCGTGAGTATGAGCACTTTTCGCTAATACGATGTGATCGTTAGGTTATACGCAACAGCAGCTACACGAACACGGAGTGTTCTACGTTACGCCTGATTCTTCTCCTTTTGTACCGTGCGCAGTACGTACGCGATCTCCGCTGCTACAGGACGGTCACGTGGATCTTGGGACATACATAAGTTGGCAAGATTACTCACCGTAGATGGACACGACGCACTGATCGCTGGACGAAGCTGCCCATTCGCCACCATTTGAAGCACTGCGACCTCTTCCAATTTGTTGCCACTGGGGCCCACAGCATCATAGTACGGAAGATCATGGGTATCGATCTCAGTCAGCAACACCCCAAAGGAGAAAATATCTGCACTTTGATCGTACTCCGTGCTTCCTGAAATGATTTCCGGTGCGATCCATCGTCCTGTACCAACGCCCACTGTCATTGTACCATCCTTTGATCTGTAACGTGTCGTACCAAAGTCTGTCAGCTTCGCGTGCATATCCGCCGAAATCAAAACGTTACGTGACTTCAAATCGCGGTGAACCAGTGGAGGGTCAAACGAATGCACGTAAACCAGCGCTTCGACCACATCAATCGCCAACTGGAACTTCGTTGATGTCCAATAGCGCGGCAGGTAGGATGCTGACAGATATGTGCGCAGGTCGCCGTTCTCCATGTATTCGAACAGAGCTTGAAGGTCGGACTGAATACTCCAAGCTGCCCCGACAAATTTAACAATATTAGGGTGGTCAAACCGTGAAACCATCTTGATCTCGTCCACAAAATCATGTACACGTTCGCGCGTTGCCATATCCTCGCGTAATCGCTTTGATGCAATAAGCTGGGCGTTGCGATATCGGACGAGCCAAACAATACCAAATGCACCACTCCCAATCAACCGTACATCCTGTATATCATCAACATTCACCTGCAGCGACAGCAGCTCTGGATCTCGCCAAATTGACATGTTGTCGTAATTATCCCGCGTGGTGCGCACTGTGGGATCCGTCATGACCAACGTTTCGGGCTTATCAGTGGAACGAGCTCTCCGGCAATACACGATAGAGCTGATAATTGCGAGTAATACAGCACCACCAACAGCGACCCCCACAATAATCACCGTATTGGAGCTCGCATTGGACCTTGAACCATTGTTGCTTGAGCTGGAATTTCCAGAGTTCGAGCTCACCATGAGATCACTGATGCAGACTGTCAATCCTTGCACGGTACGTTGCGCATACGTATCACAGTTGAGACCCTCCTGAAAATCTGCTGCGGTCAGATCAAAATTTGTGAGCCCCATAAGGAAGTTGACTTGATCGGAAGTAAACGTTGGGGTCTTCAATGGGTTCCCTGTTAGATACAGGGACGTCAGCGATGCCATCGAAAAATGACAGAAGGGATCTCCGTGAAGTTGTTCAAATCGAGCTCACTAAGTGTAACGGTTAGTTGTTCATGGTGTAGCGGCGCATATTCTTGTTAAATCGACTCCACAAATATAAAAAAATAGGACACAAGTACTTACAGAACAACCAGGCTAGGGAAATCTCCTTCGAACAATGTCATGCCATTAACCGACATCCCACTGGATAATGTTCATTACAAAGACACCGAGAGATTAAATCAGCCAGATAATTGCAGCAAAGACAAAACCCGCTACGTACAGATCAGTGATCTTCGAAGAGCTGATCGAAGAGTTCACAGCTGTGATATAGTTCATGTTGAGATACCTGCCATTGAAAGTAAAGTTGCAATTTGTTAGCTTGGCACGATTGCACGAAATGAAAAGTAGCGCGGCAGCTTCTACCCACGTACAGTGAGGACATCGAAGGTAACGACAGCAGCTCAGTGGGAAACTCGTGCAGCAACGTATTCGCAAGGTTCAGGTAGGTGATCGAGAACGGAAGAAGGTCTCGGACGGTACCAACCTGCCCTTTTAGGTTAATACACAGTAGCCAAACCCGCGTCACGTGTGTCACGTGTGTTTGGGAGGTCAGTAAGTCATCTGCGAGGTCCAAGTTCACCACCTTGGACTTCAACGTGGAGTCAAAGTTTGTGCCTCCTGCCAGTACCCTACATTTCCCAACGTTGTAAATCGATAGTTAGTCCCGAACAGCACCACTATCTTCTCTCAATTGATCCTACACTGATTTTGTGGGGGAGGGCAAGTCAAGTGCGCCGATGCGTGTGATGATGTCGTTGCTGACCCAGGCGTAGGAGCTCGTGTTGTCCGGGAGGCTCTCCAGTGTGGCGTCATATGTGGAATCTTCGGCTCTGGCGGCCAGTTCCTCTTCGCTCTGGTACGCGCCGTACGTGACGAAGAAAACGAAGAGCGACAAGTCTGTTGGCTCCTCCCGGTAGATGTTATAGCAAACGTAGTTGCAATCGCCCGCCGCGTCGGCCACGCAGCTGTTGCAGGACGCGCTGTCCGACACGTTGTATGTGAGGCAGGGATGGTACGAATCACACACATCGCCGCAAGACGACGACAGCGTTGAGCTCTGGGTGCCACACGTCTGCGCACTCACCAACACGACTTGCAAAGTGGCAAGCAACAGGAGTGATGCCCACATCGTCTGAGATCCCATGATCGTCGCCTGCTTCACTTTGCGTTCGTTTTGTTCTGCTGCGATTGGATTGTGAAGAAGGTGGCCCGTGAAGTGTACCCTTGCACTTGCATGTATCCAGAACGACATACTGAAACCATATTTTGCTGTTTGAACAAAACGGCACTTGAAGTTACTTGCACACACTGGTATTGTTGTCACTCCTGCCGTGTTGGGTTGTCCATGTAGCATTCCCACTGTGATTCTTTTGCTTAAGTTAGCCATTTTTCTATTATCTAATGGAATCCCAAGTTCTTGGGGCCCGTGAATGTACAGGCATGACGATCGAGGTGTTGGTGCGCGTAAAGCGCCGAGAGAGGTTTCGATATCAATGTAGTCAAAACTAAGGTCATTCGTTGCGTCGCGGTGTTTTGACCCCTCGTGTGGCGCATGCTCGCGAGCATGGTACGTTCTACATGTTTACAAGTACTCAGTCGAGCGCACTGCAAATGTTTCATCCTTTCCTTAAAACAAATGTTAGCTTTTAAAAAAGATTATCATTCTTGCCAGGGCAGTAGACGCAGGTAGTCCCAGCGCAGTAAAAACAATGCAGAAAAGTACTCGCCCCCAAGGAGGTCAAGCGTAACGAATGCGATGTCTGGATTCTGTTGCTTAAGTTTCGTGCTATTTTGCTTTGTTGAGCCATTCAAACTTGAAGGTGTAGTCGGTGCCTATCCAACATTTCATACAGGTTCCAGTTAAGACATGTTTTTCCACCTGGAGGCACTTGTGCGAATTGTAATTGAACGTACCAAGGTGAGCAAGAGGTGTTTGCAGTACATGCATAACCCAGAGAATGAGCAATGACTGCACGAGTTTGCCTTCTCTTACCAAGGCAAAATAAACCTGGGCACTCAGTGAAAGCTGGAAACGCCAGGACAGAACGAATACTAGCAAAATGAATGACAGCAGCTGCAGAATCCCGTAGAGCATAATACTACGCATTGTACTAGCAAGCTCAGGTTTGGAGAGGTCTCGCAGATACGAAAAATACTCCCGGCTTATCAGATGATTCCAAACAGCTCCCATATAGATCTCTGCTTGCACAAATCAAAGATCAGCTTTACTCATCGCTCAAGTTTGTAGTCAACTTACCGTAAAGTATGGGAACGATGACTTCAGTATACTCGATGATCAACAAATTTTCGACACGGCGTAGAACGCGGCTTGCTTCACGTACAAAATATTGCTGCTCTTTGGGGGTCAATCGCTGAATCGTTTCTATTGATGCCGTACCATAAAGCTGGGTTACAAAGCTCGGCGCTCTTAGGACCAACGGTGAGAATGCAAATTTTGTTGCAGATTCTACTGTAGTGCAGTGTTGTTTATCATTTTTCTGCAATACCGGCGGCTTTGATGTCATAGTCGGAAAAGCTGCTACGCGAATTCCTTTGAAAATGGTTTGTCAACGCTTGAAGCTATGGCTGGCAAAGGTGTAATATGGGCAGGGAATTTGGGCTTATTCTGAAAAGCAACCAACTCTTGGCTTGGCACAGGTACGCATTGGCCAACGTTATGTTGGCAATCTTCCAGCATTCCTTCAGTTCGAGATGATAGAATAAGTGCTGCAACGTTAGCATATCTCCACGCCTCACCGATGAACTCATTTTTGTGTTTAATTCGTCGATTTGTCCCATTACATTACGTAGCGCAGCGCTGGAGCTCAGAAAATCAGTGATCATTAAATGATACTTCGAAGTATCAAATCTTGATGTTGCATTGCGCATACAACCCAAAACAAAGAGTGTCGTTAAAGACTTCCACATTGATACCGGTAGGCTGGCTGCAGGTCGGAAATAAAGCAGGTAACTCGATACACAAGCACCTTCTCTATGAGCTTAATAGCTGGAAGCACCAATAATGTCAGTGTGATCTGAGTATGTGAGTGCTTTTTCGCCACCAGAAACGCGTAGTAGAAGAGTGGGTACCCGATGGCTAGGCTGGATGATGCATAATATGCATCATATATTAAATGGCAAGCGCTAGCTTCATGAGCTGAGCAAGAACGAACAAGCTCGAGCGGCACGCTGGTCCAATGTATCCACAACGCAATCACAATAAAAGTTATCCATGGCGTGTCAAGAATGAGATTTGAAAGCGGAACAGGGAACCCGAGCGTTGAGGCTATGACGAAATGCGCAGTAGTGCGCGCCCCTGATATGAGCGCCGAAACAGGAACGAGTACCATGAAACGTTGCGGCAGAGCTGGAACACAGTGCAGCACCACCATGAAACATGCGTACGTGTAGCACGCTTGTACGAACCACGAACGTATCCAGAAAACACCGTTTCTGCTGAAGGTGGGCTAACGGCAAAACCTCGGACAGCAGCGCTGTTGCGAGACAAGGAATTGGCGTCTAAAACCATCCCCACCACACGTAGACAGGATAAACGCGGTGAGTGATTCCCCTGAATGAGCGTGCAGATGCAATAGTCGCGTTGTCGAGAAGGATCCTGTGTGGCCCACGTCCACGCCATCAACAGTTTGTCTCAACATTCACAGACCCAACTTCCCGCCCGTTCCCTTTCGGTAGACCCCAGCTAATTTTTGGGAGTATTTCTGGGTCTGCAGTTTATCCTCCAGTCCTGTAAAAGAGAAAACAAAATTGCACACATCCAAAACTAATGCTTGAAGTTGTTTGATTGGGCAAGTCATGCGATGTCATAGGTTGAAACTATCCCACAATTCAGGTAATATGTGTTCAGCTGGTGTGGCACTCAGCGCCGCCTGTCATCTCGACGTTCACCGCCAACAAGCTCCGCAGTTGCACCCATCTCTAGTTTTTAGCGCCCGCCAAGATGTTCATGCTCAAGAAGAAGAAACCGCAGGTGGACACCAGCAAGCAACTGAAGGCTGTGGCCTGGGACCTGTCCAAGATCGCACTGGTCTTCGTGGGCATCCGCGCTGCCTCCGTGTTCCTCAACCAGGAGAGCTAAACGGCTTCTGACAGCGAGAAAAGCCTGGACGCCTCATTAGACTGCAGTTACACAAGCAAAAAGTGACGGCCGCTGCGAAACAGGGAGCGACGGTTAATATGTGAACAAGACGACGCAAGTGCACTATCACAAAGGCTTTTCGCTGCAGTAAAGACCCGATGTGGGGTTCATACACCCTAAACGACAACTGATAATAAGGGGCTCTTCGTGGTATGCATGCATATATTCAGTCGTGGAGGCTCTCGGCTCCAGGCAATCTTCTATCGGTCTACTCTTCCTGTTCTTCCTCCTCTTCTTCCTCCTCGGCCATTTCCTCGTCCTCGTCCATCTGTGTGAACGACTCTAATGCGATGTTGCACTTCTCAGCGAGCACACCAAGAGCTTCCGGCAGCAGCTCTTCGGCCTTCATCATGCCCACAGACTCAATGCTAAAGATGAAGTGGTCACTCTGACGTCCCAGACGAATCTTCTCGTTCCAACCAGGCTCACGGATGCAGTTCCGGCACATGGTACATGAACGTTCGTCCTTCACTACGGCTGTAGGGACCCCGCCAATGTCTTCAATGTCGAACAGGCCCATCTGACAGTCCTCTACGAGGTGCTTAGCATCGGCGCCTTCGACCTTCTCCGTGAATTCCACCTTGGGCATCAAGCGATACGATGCCGTAGCCACGGGGAGAACTTGGCGTGATCCTTGCCCACGCCCTTGCGGCAGTGAGCCTCCAGTGCGATGCTCTGACCCGGTCGCAGCTTCGCAATCAGAATGTCTTCGTGCACCGGTCGAATCGAGCCAAAACGCTCCTCCTGGTTGCCCTGCGGCACCCATTCGAGGTCACGCGAGTATACTGGGGTGGCAGCAACAGATTACAGGGAAGATGGCAAGCAGCAAACGTCAGCAAAATGATCGACTTGTTCGCTAAGGCTGCTGAAAATATGAAACGTACCAGAAGAGTGAATCGCCTTGGTCGGGTCCTTCGGGTGCTCGGGGTCGAATTTGCAGGTAATGTCAAGCTTGAAGACGATGGTGTTCTCGTCGGTAGCCTCCGCCTCTTCGTTGTCCGGGAAGGCCTGGAACTCACGTGGGTCCACGTTCAGCGGAACGAGACCTAGGCGGTGGGCCAGCACTTCGTCCTGGATGATGGACGAGTTGTTCCAGATGTACACGTGCTCGATGGCCATTGTGGGCACCTCGGACAGCAGGATGCGTCGCAGTGCGTTGGCGATGGCAGCATCCACACCGATGAGGTCGAACACGATCTCTTCGTCCGTAAGGCTCTGGATTTTGACCTTCACCTGGCGCTTGGACTGCTCCACAAAGCTGTAGCTGCTCTCACTCTCCACATCGGGCTGATCGACAAACACAAACGGTCAGACTTCGTTGACACAACACGGCACGGTACGATGGAAGGCGAGTTTCGTACCTGGTGCGGCGCGTCCTGGCCCACGCGAATAACCTTAGAAGTCTTGACCATGCTATCTGTCTCTGCGGGTGGCGATTATCCAGCGACGGACCAATTGACACGGCGGCGAACAGACACAAAGCCGAAGCGAGCACCAGCCATTCGAAAGCATCAGATAGTCTGCGATTGGCTGAAACTGAATTTATGTTTGTGCACATCAAACGGTGCCAATCAAAAAGACACATGCTGGTGGTGCGGTCGCAGGCTGCAGCCTGCGCTGGCAAGCAAAAGCACGCACTCCGACTTTCGTTTCTGTGTATTTTTTCAAGTTTTTCAAGTCCTGTCTGAATGGACCCACACGCCACTCGCTCCTTTATTTACTGTCTCGACGGTCGGTCACTCCATTGCGTCATGCGCGCTGCCTGCTTGTCTTTCTCCCAGGGAGAAGAGCAAGAGAAGCTGCTCAAACGCTCCTTCGTCTGGGGCGAGCTACAATCCGAAGCAGTAAAGTCCCTGACGCCTTCCCTGATCTCTCCATTGCGTCAACCAACTCTTCGCGCCACGTGCGTCGGTCAGTGTCTCCAGCCTTACTTGGTGTAGGTGATTTTACGGGTCTTGAGTGGCGCCCATTTCAGGCGCTTGTAGTAGCCCGTCAGAAAGCACAGCCCCAGCAGAGCGATAGCCGTCTGCATGCCCTGCTTCTTCCGCACATCGTGCTCAGGCTCGGCGGCCCACGCGAGGAAGACCGACACATCCTTGGCCATCTGCGAGGTCGTGCACGGCGTGCCATCCTCGTAATCGACCTGGCCGTCCTGCAGCTGACGCTCCATTGCAATGGCGCCGCCACCGAAGTACGGGTTATAGTACAGACCCTCCAGCAGCTCCATGCCCTCAGGGGGTCCACGTAGCCCGTCAGCAAGGCGAACAAGTAGTCGGCGCCGGCGTGGCGAGACTTGGCCATCAGCGAAAGATCAGGCGGGATGGCGCCGTTGTTGGCGGCGGCAGCGGCCTCATCGTTCGGGTACGGGCGAGGAAGCGGGTCCGACAGCTTACCAGGGCGCTCGAACATCTCGCCCTCGTCATTGGGACCGTCAACGACATCAATGTCGGCCGCAATCTCCTTGAGCTCAGCCTCCGTGTGGGTAACGCCAATCAGGTTACGGAAGCAGATGCGGTCCAGGCTGTGGCACGACGCACACACCTCGCGGTACACCTGGTATCCACGACGCACGCTGGCGTAGTCGAACGAGGACAGCGGACCCTGGTGGTCGAAACCGTAGTTCAGCGCCTCGATCTGGTCGCTGCTGAAGGTCGTGACGCCCGTCAGCACCGATCCGCCCAGCAGAGCGCCAGCACCCACCTGCACAGCACAAATTCAATAGTAGAGCCAATAGTCGGAGTTAGATATTTGGGCAATTATGATTTTGGTGGTCAGTCGCCCGCTCCCTAGTGACGATGGCGCCGACAGCAGCGGCATCTGGCTGTGCTGCATCTAGCACACGGAAGGGGCAGGTGGCATTGGCTACGGACCTTGGCGGCGCGTTGCAGCAACTTGGCGCGGTTCATCATCGTGCTCAGCTAACTCTGACGTCGCTCGGGAGCTTCCGTGTCTTGTGTGCGTGTGAGGCGGCTGGACGGAGTCCCCCAGCCGCACATCGACTCGAAGGCCGTGCTCTATTTAACCTCGGGCGAAAAACCTCGGATTTTTGGTTGTTGGGACGTCGCCCCTCCTGAAATGATGTTTGACTATCACCATATCAAGACAGGTCATCTCTCCCATGTGGTCCACACACCATTTTGGTGGTCCGAGGATAAAAACTGACCGCCTACGGTACCTGCGTGCGGCTTTTTGCGCCTTCCCTGCCGAATCCGTTCAATCAGATTTGACGGACCCTTCGTGCATTCCACAGCGAAAAATGGTAAGGCGCTGCGTTTGGGAGGATCTGAGCCGATTCGGATGGCTCTTAATTGAAGATGACTGACACGCGTGGATCTGTTCTCTGTGGCACTGTAGTCGGCGCTCTTCAGCCTCCAGGGGCTGCTCACGGTCATCCTGCTCTTCATCTGCACCTGCACCTACATCAAGATGAAGTTCCCCAAGCTCTTCGACCGCGGCCAGCTGCCGGGCAAACACGAAGGGCTCGGTGGCCTCTGTTGGAAGGCCTCGCGCATCGGAGAACGCAAGAGCCAATACGTGGCCGGTGCGCTTGCCGTTATGGCCGTGCACACACTTTTCTTCTCGTAAGCTTAGGTCCATGGCCCCGCATGGGATGAATCATTCGTCATGCGAAGCAACGGTGTCTCGACTGCCACGGGCTTATGATGTAGCGTCAAGCAGACCTGTCAATAATTCAATGATAAATGGGACGTGACATGGCATCTGAAGGCTTTAAACTTAAACGGCGGGAGTGGAGCATGGAGAACAAACGATTCGTGACTGCTACATGTAGAATACTTGAAGTAGATAAGGAGTTGCAGAGATTTCATCATTGCAGATACAGTAGCTAGGTAAATTCGTGCTTACGTGTCTCAATTCTTCATCACCTTACGCAAGCACATTCTAAAGAGTGTGCGGAACTGATTACATTCTCCTCCGACCGCCGGGCTTCTCTTGGCACCGTCGGGCGCACATGATGCAAGTCCTCCTCCAGCTGAGCTCAGTTGGAGCGAAGCCTCGAGTAAAATAGTAACTCAGTCACCGAAGTCTTCAGACTGACAAGAAGCATACTTAGTTCTTCTTGGGGCAGCGCCACCGGACGTGCCCATGCCCATGGCCGACTTGAACGTGTCGTAGATCCACCACTGCGCACCCGTCAGCGTACCGATCATAAGGATACGCGTGCCCAGGCCCTTGGTGGCCAGGTTGACCAGCCCGGTCTCGCTGGCGATCTGGCCGAAGCCCTTGCCCTTGTTCTCGGCCTTGCCCATGAGCGACACAACCGAGTCGGCGGGGTGCGACACAATGGCGCAGATGACACCAGCCAGGTAACCCGAGGCGAAAGTGACGCCGAGCTGCGTGCTCTTGGGGTACGAGCTCTTGGGCTCCGTGAAAACGTGCGTGTAGAAAGCCTCCACCACCTTCTCAAAGAAGAAGAACTTGGCCATCGTGTACGGGATCTGACGCGACCACAGAGGCACGAGCGAGCCGAACGGGAAGCGGGTCTCAGCCGAGTTGGCCTTCATAGCGGCAACAGCGGCGCCAAGCTCAACGGGAATGTGCCAGCAGGCGACGTTTGTACCTTCACCTTGACCATCTCCATGGGGCAGAGGGCCATGTCGGCGAAGAACTCGGCCGAGGCCGAACCAGCCAGGTAGATGGCGCCACGGTACTTGTAGGCGTTCTCCTCGCCAGCCATCGTCGAGTACGTGTCCTTGAAGAACTCGTAGAAGCCGAACTTGCACATACCCTGCATCGAGTAACCGATGGCAGTGGGGGCCCAGCCCTTGAACAGAGCGCTGGCGCCCTCCTCCGAGGCGATGGTCTTGATGCCAGGCAGCAGGCCGTTGTACTTGGCCGGGTTCACCTGCATGTTGCACTTGACCACATCCAGCGGGGTGATGCCCGTGTGCGTGAGGCCGCAGGACAGGATGCCGCCGATCATGCACTTGCCGTAGTAGGCGTTGTCGTGGATCGGGTTGTGCGAGAGGCGAGCGTCCCACTTAGCGGCCGAGGTGGCCAGGACCGACGTCGGGCGGGCCTTTGGGGCGGCGACCGAGGGCACGGCCGGGTTCAGCGACGAGATGAGAGGGAAGAAGGCGCTCATGGCAAAGTGGCTGCTGGGAGGTCGACGGGTGGATGGCGAATGACGCAAAATCGGGAGGCGGCCGTGAGATCTGAGGCTGAGGAGACGGGAGTTTAAAACAACGTTTTATTTGAAGGGGTTGTGAAGTATCGCTGAAGTAACGAGCCCATCATCACCGCACAAGTGTCCACTTTAAGTGTCCATCTATCACTAACAAAAGCAGGCGCTGCGTTAACTGTTTTTAGTGCTTCTTCACGGCGCCGCCGGACGTGCCCATGCCCATGGCCGTCTTGAACGTGTCGTAGATCCACCACTGTGCACCCGTCAGCGTACCGATCATAAGGATACGCGTACCCAGGCCCTTGGTGGCAAGGTTGAACATGCCGGTCTCGCTAACAATTTGGCCGAAGCCTTTGCCTTTGTTAGCAGGTTTGCCCATGAGCGACACAACCGAATCAGCGGGGTGCGACACAATGGCGCAGATGATACCAGCCAGGTAACCCGAGGCGAAAGTGACGCCGAGCTGCGTGCTCTTGGGGTACGAATCCTTGGGCTTCGTGAAAACGTGCGTGTAGAAAGCCTCCACCACCTTCTCAAAGAAGAAGAACTTGGCCATCGTGTACGGGATCTGGCGCGACCACAGAGGCACAATTGAGCCGAACGGGAAACGGGTTTCCGGATTCGCCTTCATGGCCGCGATGGCCGGAGACAGCTTAGTAGGGAATGTGCCAGCAGGCGATGTTTGAACCTTCACCTTGACCATCTCCATGGGACACAGCAACATATCAGCGAAGAACTCGGCCGAGGCCGAGCCGGCCAGGTAGATGGCACCACGGTACTTGTAGGCATTCTCCTCGCCAGCCATCGTCGAGTACATGTCCTTGAACACATCATAGAAGCCAAACTTGCACATACCCTGCATCGAATAACCGATAGCCGTGGGGGCCCAGCCCTTGTAGAGAGCACCGATGCCCTCCTCCGAGGCGATTGTCTTGATACCGGACAACAAGCTCTTGTACTTGGCCGGGTTCACCTGCATATTGCACTTGACCACATCCAGAGGAGTGATACCCGTGTGCGTAATGCCACAAGACAATATGCCGCCGACCATGCATTTGCCGTAGAAGGCGTTGTCGTGAACAGGGTCGTGTGAGAGGCGAGAGTCCCACTTGGCAGCCGATGTGGCAAGAACGGAAGGACGCGTCGCGGCGGTGGCCGATGTCTGCTTCGACATGAGAGCCGGGTTCAGTGCCGAGATGACGGGGAAGAAGCCGCTCATTCTTAATTTTTGTAGCTGTCTGATGAGTTCCTGGGGTGCGGCGTCCACGGACAAAAAGCAAATGAACTGAAAACGCCAGCGGTAGACACCCGAGGTGACATCCAGGACCTCTGGCGCTTTATCCAACAAAATCCCTCACACGTCACACATGCGCCTTTCTCAGCAGTGTCGCCCTCACTGTGGCGCAACGTAGCTGAAGATTGCGCGCCCTTCAGGGCCTGAGTCCAAGGTACCCCAAGCTTGTGCTGAAATGTCTTTGCTGTACAGTACTATTATAGTCCATTGCCGTCGCCTCTAAACTGGTAAAGGAAATGGTGCAGATGATGTTCCGCCCCCGAGCAGGAGAGCAGCACTGGTGGTTTTCGTCGCTGAGAAAAAGAGTGTGGAATCGATCTCGGTGGTCTCCAATCCTGCACTATCCCCAGCAGCAGCAGTAGTTGGCACATGTAGTGTCGATTGCCTCAAAAATATTGTAAGCTTAGGAACTTCCAGCACCAAACGAAAGTTTCACTAACGACTTTTGGGGTTTTACTATATTTTTGTAAGTCATGACACAATTATAGTAGTATTATAGTAGTATATGTATAATACCACTATACTATTTTGGCTATTCCACATTTTAACTAACGGTACTTATCGATTGTTTTAAACTCGAAAGTGTTTTTATAACCGCCGAAAGCTCTTCCAACTCGAACCGACCCTGACAGGCAGCCCGCGAGTAGGCATTTACGCTCCAAATGCGGTACAAACGGTCTTTGCCGTACTAAGGCGCGCTTTGCAGCATGCTTCTCTCAGCGGCTGCCTGTTGAGTTGAGAGACTCATGAGGAGAGATGATACCATCACCGATCAACGCACCAGGTACCATTTTTGAAGGGTAGACGAAGAGGACTACCTGACTTTCCAGTCTTCCCAGTTCGTCATACTTAAGACGTTGATCTGCATGTTTTCGAAAATTCAATGGCTGTGTCGTTATTGTTTTTACCAAACAGATCACAATCGCTTGGTGCGCTTCTGGGTGCTTTGCGGGGCTGGTGCAGGTGGTGAGTGGGATTGTCGTTGCTGCTGCATGCGTGGTAGCATCTTCATCCAGTCCTGGGCATCGACCTCACCTTGAGGCATCATGTGATATAACTTCAGCTTGTAGATACGACACAGCGTAATTATCTCGCCAGGTGCACACGGACAAATGTGGTCCGATGCGGGTCTCTTCCGTGGTTTCCAGAGCGTAACTTGAAACGTAGACATATTTAGTGAAGACCAATCCATATTGTGCAAGCGGGTCTTGGATCCAGCAAAATCCTTCTGCATTATCTCATCGATCAAGATGAGACGCCAAAGGCGCGGTGTTTCTTCGACTCGGTACACACACATCCGAGCACCTATCTTGTCATCGGACTGTGGATTATTTTGTTGGATATCTTCGCGAACAGTGCTCACGTGGACGAGGGGTGGTTTTGCATCTTGCGCAGTTTGGGTGGCGAGCAACGCGTCCAGAGCTGAAAGCGGGTTTTCTTCGTCTGATATCGTGGCTTGGTTGCGAGGCAAAATGTGGAATGAATAGCTTTCTCCGCTCTTCTGAGAGCGGATTGGACCATAAAACCAACACCGTTAGAATATTCAGGTTGTCGAAAGAAAGGAAAAAGCGCCGAGCACTTTCGCTTTTGTTGTGTTTCTGGCGCTGCGCGCGCAGATTGCCAGATCTGTATGCTTATTGAAGAAGTAAAGGAAGCGAGGGCGCATTTACTGTTGTTCTTTCAAGAGCGAAAGCGCGTTTGATGGAATCATCAGAGGAAAGCTCGTCGCCCTGTCCCCTTGTTGAGAGGAATTCGGTTGAAGACAAATAAAAATACGTTGTCAAGACCTGCTTCTTTCACCCGATGTTGAATCGTGAATCATCAGGGCTGCCATTCCGGCCACCTATAGTGCATGATACACTGCATACCACAAACGAGGTAGATGCTATTCGTTCGAGCGCGATGTACGCCGTTTTACTAGCTGAGCGGAGGAGACTTGCAAATTTGCGTTCCTCTTCAACTCGGCCAAAGAAACGACGAAATCCTGATGGAAATGCTCAAGCAGTATACAATAGACAACACCACGAGTGAGCTGCCGTGCTTGAGGAAGAGATACGCTATTTTACAACTAACGAGCTTGATTCAATGGATAGCGCGCTCCAATTCGTCATTCCAAGCCACGAAAAACTGGTTGAAGTCGATGAAAAGGTTGCTTCAGTATTGGCTGAGTATCGTGGAGTGGAAGAATCTTGCTGTGTGTGTGAACTTGTTTCAAAGGAATCAGACATGAGACTGCATCTTTTGTCTGATGATCTGATTCAGGTTAGTGTAATTGGGGATGGTTATTCACAATGCAGTAATGATTGTTATTGACATTTGATTTTGAAGCGCATGGAGAGAATACTTCAAGTACCACAAGATGTAGAGATTCCCAACTTTATACTACGGCAGTATGATGCATCTGAAATGCATCCTCGATTGAGTGGGCTAATGCTATATCGTGATGGTAGGTCCGTCGTTATGCCTATCCAGTTGTCATACACGTTTAACGTAGTTTCCTATGCAGGCTTTGTCGATGGAAATGGTTCTATCACAGCTCGAATTTGTTGTTCTTGCTATGATATAATTATGGATGATAAAAATACGCTTCCTCCTGCGATGTCGATAGGCAATGGTAACTATGTTGGTTGGATTCCGAAGAATGAAGGCCTATCCGGCTTATCACGTACGGACGAGCAAGCCATCGCGTTGGTCTCACCATGCGTCGCTTTGTCTACGGTAACAGGAGGTGCCTGCAAGACGATTAAGTCGCACCACTACGTTGTAAAAAACACAGAAGGACCAGTTGTCGAAATGCTACCACGCAATGTTTCATCTAGGGTGAGGATTACTATGGTGGGTAACTTGACTTCAGATCAAGAAGCGGCTTGCAAAAATCGTTATGAGATGAACGTTCCGCTGTGTCGCCATGCAGTTGCGTTTTTTACGGAGAGTAATATTGAGTATCGTAAACACCGTGGCCGTTGGAATTTTGACGATACTCAACGTTATGCGTCTACAAGTGTGATTGTAAAACGAGCTGATACACCTGGAGTGAGCGACGAGGTTGATGCTATTCGAGACACCACAACCTACGGGAAATTCTGGATCTGCTGTAGGAGAAGGCGACGCAGCTTCACTAGAATCTAGTTGGATCACAACGGCCAGCTTAATTATACAGCCTCCGACATCTTGCGATGACGTTCTGGTGAAAAAGT
The DNA here is from genome assembly GCA_012656075.1 of Phytophthora hibernalis. Taxonomy (NCBI): domain Eukaryota; phylum Oomycota; class Peronosporomycetes; order Peronosporales; family Peronosporaceae; genus Phytophthora; species Phytophthora hibernalis. The sequence goes on from JAAKBF010000010.1 coordinate 881,590, forward strand.
CTAAGCACTACGTTCCGTTTACGAAGTGGCAATCTAGCATTCAAATGTTCCCGACGCTGTTTCCTGGAGGGTGCGGGGGTCCTTGTGAAAAACGAGCTCGCACGTTGTCAGTAACAAAATGGATTCAACGATTGTTTCGAATTGCAGGACACCGATTTGAAAAACATTACGCGTTTTTGCTTCTGGCTTTTGATTTCTTGGCTCTCCAGAGTGCACGGAAAGCAATGTATATCAAGCTCCACGTAAATTCATACGCGTTAGCAGCTGGAACAATATCAGAGGAGACAATAACACAGTCGATAAACTACCAAGCACATCTGATGGAGTCGCAATCCCATGGCCGTAAACCCGATCCACCACCACGGTGCTTAAATGCAGTGGTCAACCTTCGCAAAGGCTTGTCTACAAGCGAGAGCGCATTCTATGGATCCAATCTCAGTAGAACTCGCGCTCGACATGACCTTTGGATACCTCAAACGCTTCGGGCCACTACAAATTTTTATGACCGTATCGCCCGATTCAGCTGGTACATATTCGATAGCGGAGAAAAACAAACTGCCTATCAAGGGATGTAGTTAAGGCTGCCAATTTGCACCTTTTGCCAAATCGAGCGGACCGGAAGCAAACTGCAAGTGACAATTCAATGGAGTGCGCATTGTATTTTGAACACCATAATAGAAGTTATGTTGGGCTGGGACCAAGTTACCAAACGACCAAAACGTGGTGGGGGTCTTTTTGAAGTGGTACGAGCATTCGGTGCAGCTTCAGAAACTCAGCAATCGGGTGATTTGCATGGTCACTTTGCTGTGTGGCTCTATGGGTTTCATTCTACAACAGACAAGATGAGAAGAGCACTTTTGGATGATGCGGATTTCTTGTCACGGGTGCTGAAGCTGGTTGACTGCACTGCAACAACGAATATTCCAGTGAATATTCAACAGAACGATGCCCAACAACTGAATGCGGCATTCTCGAGCCAGTCACAACTGGCATCGACGTTTTCGAAAACCGTTGCCGGGTCAAAGTCCCCTGTGACGTCTCGGTGCGATCACTGTGGTACGGAGTATAGTGACAAGGACCTAATCGACACAGCGATTAACAAAGCGGCTGAATGCTAGACATCGAGTTAACTCCTCCTCGCATTGATTATTTTAAGTGTCGACCTCCCTGCTCCAAGAACAACGATAGCGCCGCAAGCTTGATACGCAGTGCTGTATTAAGTGATGTGCAAGTGCACTACTGGCATCACACAAATCCTGTTTCAAGGTAAAACTGTTATAGAGGTTCCCCTTGGCTTAATACATACTTTCGAAGTACTTTACCAACTTGCTAATATTGTTAGAAAACAAGTCGTACACCACAAGGAACGGTGTGTCGATTCCTGAAGCCGGCCGATGCCCAACGAGAAAAACATTTATCGACAGCGATTGGAACCTTCATCTACACCGACCGATAGGATCGGAATACGTAAATCCATACAATGCTGTCATCATGGACACTCTAAAGTGCAACCATGATGTTCAGTTTGTATTGGGCTGCGGATCAAAGAATGTTGCGGCGTATATTTGCAAGTACTGTATGAAGAATCAGCTACCAATTGAAAACCAGTTGCGGTTCTCGCTCTCTGCGTTTAACAAAGCGGCAAAGAAGGCGAGTCAAATGCCAGATGAAACGCCACCAGAACAGTGTGGTTATCGAATTCTCTCGTCAATGCTGTATACGCTTACAAATGGACAAGAAGTCGCAGCTCCGATGGCGGCGCTTCATATTTGTCGAGCACCTCCGTTTTGGTTTTCTCACGATGCCGCCCACGTGAATTTAGGGAAAATGATCAATACACACGGCGACACAGAGGAAGTTTTAGTTTCCCTTTTGGACGGATCGGCTAGTGATACGTCCACTCGAATCACGCCAGTGAATAATCTTTTAAAGAAGTATTGGAGTCGACAAGGACTCGAATTTATCAACCTTATGACGATTTGCGAATGGTTCTCCGTGAAGCGCCTCTGATTCTGTACAGTTTGAACGAAATCCTTCCCGTAAGATATTTATTTTGTCGGGGAAGCAGTTGCCTGATATCGAGTCTGAAACAGTGTCTGATGAAGATCAAAGTTTTTACTATCGACTAGTGCTGATGTTCTTTAAACCTCACCGCGAAGATTCGTTATTACAAAACCCAAACGCCTCATGAAGCATATCTTGAATTCAAGCAATCAACCATGCTAGAGGCGACATCGCAGATGGCCGACTTCGAAGAAAAACTTGCAGACATTTTTAGAGCCGAAGCGAGAGATCAAAGTCTTTGTGAATCACAAGAAGATGAGCTATTGCGGACACGTTCATCAGCTAGTGTGCTGTGGGAATACAGTGATGATGACAACAGTGACGAATCTGTGCTTGACTCCGAGGCCGGTGTCCAGGCCGACTTCGATTCTGATAGTAATATGGCACAATGGCTCGAGTCGGCTACTGCTGTTTTGGATGCTGCGCCTAATCTTCGGAGTGTTGTTGACAGTGTGAGTGCTCGTTACCCGCCACAGCATGAGGTGATTAGTGTTGAGACTGATATTCCGAGCTATCTACAAAATGTTGTAACGAAGTCACGTGGTCAAAACGCATCTTTGACGACTGGAACAACCGATTTCATTGCAGCTTTTACAGAGGCACGAACGCGGTTGAGCCACCTGGAGGAATGCTTTCACCCAATTCCATGGATTCCTCCAATCGAATCGGATACAAACCAAATGGATGAATTGCCAATGTTTGCCAAGATAGCAATCGTTTCGCAAGCATACAAACTAAATTTCTGGCAGCACGTAGCTTTCGAAGTGGCTGCTAGACACCTCCTATTCGAATACTTGCGTGATATCGATGATGAGCTCCCAGAACCAATTTCCCAAGTGATTTTACTGACCAACCTTACGATCTTAAACTACAACTAGTCGCGTATCTGGGTGGCGAGGCGGGGACCGGTAAGTCAAGAGTGATTCACGCGATTCTACAGTTTGCAGAGCTATGGGGACGTGTTGGGAGTGTTGAAACGATGGCATTTACCGGGGTCGCAGCGATGAATATCCGAGGGAAAACTATGCATAGCGCTCGCAACTTAACCCTCAACGGGAGACAGTCAAACTCATCTCCCAGCCTTGAGATGAAGGCTCGGTATCAGCAGGTAAAGATAGTTATAATTGACGAGATATCGATGACGGAGGAAGGCCTGCTGGGTAGCACAGATCAGGCAAGTCGTTCCATGTCAAAATCGCCTGAAAAAATTATGGGTGGGAAGCACATGATGCTTGGTGGTGACTGCCTCCAATTGCCACCAGTACGCGGAAGCCCATGTACGTTCAATTTGTCTAATGTGGATTACGTCTCCACATCTAACCAATATTAAATCAACAGGTTTCATGGGGCCGCGTGATACGGATTCACCCGCTAAACACGCCGGGTATGAAGTATATTCTGCCATCAACTTTGTCATCTTCCTGATCGAAAACATGCGAGCACGAGTAGATACAACTTACGCAGCAATATTGACAGAGCTGCGGTGGAGGCTTTCTAGTGCACACATGGAGCTACTCAACACAAGAGTTCGAGCTTTGAGTTCTTGCTCACAAGGAGAACAACTATCATCAACGTATTATCGCCCACTAATTGTCGCGACGAATGAGCTGCGGGCTGCAGTGAATCACGAAATGGTGTTCGACACATGTGCGAAGTCAAAACTACCACTATACGAATGTGTTGCACAGCCTTCACGGCGCTCACAGCGAATCTTTTGTAAAATTGTTGGGGCAAGAGACGATCAGACGGATCGTATTCCAATGAAGTTATTTTTCTTCGTGGGGATGCCTGTTATGGTAACTCGAAAACATCCATAACTGCGAGTTGCTGATATAATCGCAAATGGTACGCTTGGAATAATTGTAGGTTTTGTACCGTTGTCTTGCGAAAATGCTTGTGTTACGTCACGAGTTGGAGAAACAACTGTGAAGAAGCTGGTGAAACAACCAGATCTTATTTTAGTTCGCATTCACAGTTGCACTGACATCTTGGTGGATGGTTTTCCTCCTGGTGTAATTGGTGTACCTCCTCTCAAAGCTCAAGTCAAACTAAGCAAGTATCACAAGCAAGCATCACTGTCTGTCAATTTGCGTTGGTTCCAGCTTTTGCGTGCACCACAGAAAAATTGCAAGGCAAAACTTGCCATGATGGTATTGCAGTATCGAAACTGGAAAGAAGAGGTGGTGTCCCGCCGCAAACATTTTACGTGGCACTATCACGAACAAGTGCACTCGATAAACTTACGCTAACTGAAACGCTCACCGAAGACTATATCGCTAAATTCAAGCCACCAATTGAGGCAGTTGATGAAATGGAACGGCTGCAGAACATAGTGGCCATGCCACCCTATATTCCACAAGCCGAAGTTTCTCGATTCTTAGCATGGAGGCCAGAAATTAAATCTCTGGAGCAGCGTGAGTCCACTGATTGAAATCTGGTAGGTAGCGTACTACCTAATGAGCATTTGTTTTAGTTTTTAGTCACCACAATCAAGAAGCTGTCCAGTTTTCAAGCACAACACGGCAACTTCCACGACCCTCACGCATGATCGTGATGCTCTCGTTCACCTCGGCCATCGGCAGCTTTAGGATCGATCGGACAAACGTTCTTCTCAAACGCAAGCTTCAGTATGGGTATTATGTATGTCTTCAATGGTGACAATGACAATGCTATGTATTCAATAGTAGTGACAATGCGGTTGTCCACCACACGGACAACAACATGGACTAGGACTCGATCTCGTTGAATGAAACACTGGTAGGTATCGTGCAACCTAATGAAATGATCACTACAGCCGTTGGTGCTTGATCATCGCAGCTGAAATAGCTAAATGAAACACTTGGTAGGTCCCGTGCAATCTAATGAGATGATGAATGAGACGGACTTTTATCAATACTTAGATTAGGATTAATCTTACAGAGCCGTTTTAAACCGGACGTCTTTCCGGAGGGCGGTTGGCTCTCAGCCTTACCGCTGAGAGAACAGTAATCGCCGCAAAATTTATTTGTACTCGTGTGTCTGGAAGATTGGCGTCGTGCCAATGGCACGATCTAAGGCTAGCGATTCCTTCGCACGCGGGCTCCTGTCCTTCCTTGGTGCTTGGTCTGCATTACAGACTCTGTAACCATGGTGTTTCGTGGTGGAGTCGAGAAGTGACACGTGCAGCGTGGCGGGAGCGATGATGGGTAAAGTCCAGCCGCTGATGATCAGCCTGATCGGCTCAAAATGGCAAAGGGAACAACTTGTTCCGAACAAGCCGCTTCTCCAACTTTTAGCAGTGCATGATGGCGGGATTGCGTGGTGGTTTCGCTGCTTCGCTATTTGGAGCAAGTGTCAATAACGGCGAGAAAGGTTGGTAAAAACTTCTATTTGCACAGCACTTGGCGTTCCTGCTGAAGAAGTACCAGTGCAAGCTGCGACATCAATTTTCCAGAATGGGCCGTACGCAGCCGAATCGCGTGTTGATCCAGCGAGTGTGGCTGCTGCTCGCTTTGGCGGAGACGATCCTAATCATGAGTACGCCGGTGCTAGCCATCCAGACCAATGTATCGAGCATTTGCTCCCCGTCAGATCCAGTGCCGCTTGTCGTGAAAGGCGATACCACGTACGTCTGTGTCAACGTGAACAATGAGTACCGCACGCTGTTCACACCTGTTGCCGACAAGTTCACCGTGCTACGCATTAGCGACTGTGAGTATAACCGGTTTTTAACTGAAAGTGGCAGTGATTGATCTCTAACTCCGCTTGCTCAAATGTACTGTGCAGCCTGGAATGATACCCGTATCGGTGCAAACCCCTCGGGAGCATTCCTCACCGTCTCGAGTCTCAAGTATCGCACCAACTACAAGCTCTACTCCTCGTCCTCGACAAGTCGCATCTCTCCGTACATGACTGCCATCATATCTGTGAAGAAGGGTGCCGTGCAAGGCGTGAGCTGGGATGAAGGGTGTTACTTCTGCACAGCGGAGATGTGTGACTACAACCTGTACTCGAAGCCAGAGGAAACGGCAACGGGGGGCTGAGTGGGAAAGGTAAAACGTGCTACATCCCCGTCGATAGTTGTCTGGGGGCGTCCAACTCAACAGTTGATGTCGGAGACAGCAGCAACGCTGGTAGCAACATCACTAGCACAAACACAACAGCGCAATGCGATCTCACAATCTACGTGGGCTGGACTGGTACGGACAAGAACGGAGACTACTTGGGCAGTGCATCGCTGCGTATGTCGCAGTTTTCAAAGTACTCGATCGGCTCGTTCTTCTCGAATATTGGCGCCAGTCTCTCCAAGTTGTCTCCGACGAGCCGCAGTGAAGCTGGAAGCTAAACATGCGCAAACAATATAAAGCCTGCGGACGCGGGGGATAACACGTTTTGCTCATGTTGTATCGTGTTTGGGATGCACACTTTGAAGTTATGTGTGTTTGATCTATTAAGGCAGACATGCACGTTGGGAGCGTGGTTGCCTAGCGGAAGTCGTGGATTTGGCGGTCGGCGCTGTCCTTCGACAGCACAGCGTCCAGGTTGTCCCACCAGCGCGGCAGCAGGTTTGAGCCGATGAGGTGGAACCACGGCGAAAGCTTACGCGTGGTGTCGTTGAGGAGCGCCGTCAGGTTTTCACGAGCAACAAACTCGACCTGCTCCACCTCATTCTCGTTCACGTTGTCCAGCGACACCTCACCACGTGCGAAAAGAATGTGGTCCATCTCGTACTCCGTCCAGTTCTCGTCCGACGCAGCCTGCACCAAATGAAAGCCGAAGCATGAGCATTTTGCATAAACCCGTGGATAGAGTCACAAAGCAACGTACCTTGTACATGACCGTGGAGACGTACGCCAAGTCCTCGATCGCGAACGTGGTGGTCGGGATGCCGAGCTCGTGCTCCAGCTTTCGGATGGCTGCACGCTTTACGCCGACGCCATCTTCGAGCTCTCCTTCCGTGAAGAGAGGGTGGCTGCAGAATTCAAAGATCGGACACAGCGAGCGACCACAAGTCAGTCTCTCGTAGAGACGATCTTCACGTTGCAGCAGCATTTCTTTACCTGCAGCACGTATTGGCCCAGAATCCAGGGAATGTGATCTTCTCGCTCGCGCGCTTCTGGATCAGCAGCTCATTCTTCGAGTTGAAGACGAAGACGCTGAAGGCGCGGTGCAGCACGCCGTCGTGGATGTGAGCTGTCCGGGTCAATGCGCACACCGAAAAATCAGTCAGTCTGCTAGCAATTGGTGCTGCAATCACGAAGCTCGCCAGTCTTGTTACCATCTTTCTTGCTGATGGGGCCCAGCACCGCGTCCTGTTCGTCCACTTGCACAATCTGCTCCTTCATGAACTCCAGCTGCTCGGCGTCCGCGCCAGCCGTGAGCTCCTCAAATGTCACGCGTCCAGCAGTACCGAAGGCCGCCGCGCCGCTGCGCACCGCTGATCCCATCAGGGCGCCACCCGCGCGCACATTCGCCAGCACCATTTTGTCCTCTTGCTCCGATCGACGGATTGGGAATGACGACGTACGCGGCACCTCAGACAATTCTTTTCAACCAACCAAAGAAGGCAAAAATAATCCTGCCGACGAGATAGCGGCCGCGATGGGGATCAATCTGCCAAGGCCAAGGCGTCTCGATAGTATATTATAGAGAGAGCTGTATGCAGGACGCCCCGCGTCCGAGCGACGAAGAGGAGACCCAGCAACGTTAAGATAACTTCCTATCCCAGTCTAGCTTCGCCGGCGCGCTTCTCAGTTGGAGTCAAAGTGGTCTCCATGGACAGTGGGCGACAGAGAAGCCTTGAGCCGTCCATTTAGCGCAGCGCGACAAGCGCGTTGCGCGCAGCCTACTTATCCTCTGCCTTGTCGCTTTGTGATGCTTCCTCTTCCGGATCTTTGGCCTCTAACGCCTCCTTGGCCCGGAAAATCTTGGACTGCAGGTAGAAGGAGCCGCCCTTGGCCGGGTCGTTGGCCTCAAAATACCTTGTGAACTGCTTCTGGATCTCCTCAGAGGACGGCGCTGCACCGCTCGTAGGGAAGTTGAGAATCTCACGCGCCTGCTGCTTGGGCATTTGGTTCTTGCGCACGACCGTCTTGGCCGCCATGGCTCCGGCGTTACCCGAGCGCGCGTTGTGCACGGCCTGCTGGTAGGCCTGAACGAAGGCCTTGGACACGATGCCCGCGCCCATGACCACCACCTGCGCAACGATTCTTCCTAGCGGTCCTGACATATCTGCTGCTTGCTGCTGTGTGTGTTGCTGTGGCTGCCGCTCCTGCGCTCGAACTTCGCCCGTCGACGTCTGGTTCAGAACTCGCCACAGGTTTTTGTTTGCAATTCGCCTCCCAAGTTGCAACTAGGTTAACATTGTTGCAACTTGGGGGACTTCATTAACCTGTCCTACCGCATACATTCTAGATGATCCTATGTTAGCGCATTTAGCGCAGGTTGAAGCATGTCGGCAGATCGCCAAGCATTGCGTCGAGGAACTCGGACAGCGTTAGTTTGCGCAGGAGCTGCTGCTCCTCGCTCTCACCCTCCAGCACGGACCACAACTTGGCCGTCAGGTGCTCCGTGCCCCCGATGCGCTGCAGCTCGGCCGTGATTTCGTCCGCTGAGGCACACAAATCGACACTCCACCGCTTAGTCAACGAGCAAGATCTGCTGTTTGACGCCCGCAGCGGAAACAACACTTCACTTACCTGAGACGGTCTGACTGTTGTCTGTATCACAGAGCAGGAACTGGGTCAGGTAGTAGAGCTGGTTGAGCTCCAGGCCGTGTGAATCCAGCAGCGTGCGCACGTAGCAGCCCTTGAACTCCTCCCAGTTCACGCTGCCGTCCAAGTCATCGTCAATCTCCCAGATCATCCATTGGATCTCGCCCTGCAGATGGTGGCAACAGCAGCAGCGTTAGAGCACTACAGTAATACAGTCTGTATCGCTGTACTTCGGGCTTGCTCAGCTGCAGCAGACGTTCCTTCGAGGGCACCCTGTTCAAGCTCTTCATGCACGAGCTCAGATCTGCTGCAGTGATCACACCGGACGTGTCGTTGTTGCTCGTGATGATCCCCTTCTGCAGCTCCTTGATTTCGCTGCGGAGTTCTTGCATCGTAGGCGCGCTGGCTTTCGCGGCGGCGGTCGACGCATTGCGGCTACACTGTAGCCTACAGCGTGTACGAGGAGCCTCGCTCTTGCCGCCACAGCTCGGACCGTCTGGTTCCTCGCTGGCGGTGAGCAGGTTCAGCTCGGCCACTAAGTCTTTCTCATCGAGCGTCTCGGTCGGCGAAGCTTGCTCTTCGTGGAGCCGCTCCTCGAATTGCTGCGTCGCAGCCGTCGCTGCCGGCCTCCACGCGTTCAACTCGGCCGTCCTTCTCGCGATACGCGCCTTGCGGTCGTGCTGCCGCAGAAAGCAGAACACCCGCAGCAGCTTGGTCGCACTGTCCGCCGGCAGCACGGCGTCCAAGTCCTTATCCATTCGCTCGATGCGGGCGCTTTGCACCATGGGTCGCCGCCAAAGAAACCGATCTTAGTCGACATTGCCGATCGGATACTCTGATTTGTATCGCTTCTTCAGGGATACTTTTAGGCAACTTGTTCATGTAACGAGATAAACGTTGCTTTCGCATCGGCGTTGGCAGCACGCCACCGGCTTTCGATGGCACATGCAATTGGCGTGTTCGGGCTGCAACGGACTCGCCTGGGGATGGCGACGCTGTCACAGGCATTACTCCGTGGCGGGACTTAACTGAAGGCGGCGGCGCATTAGATTTATGCTTTTGTGCGTGTCCGCGATGCTTTACCTGGCGCCAAGTTGGCGGCCACAGCTTAGTTTTGGCGCCGCGCAAGACAAGATGGGTTCAACGTGAACGCCACGTTTATGCACAAGTGCCCCCTTGAAAAATGGCTCTTGTGCGTTGCGCGTTCGTCGAAAGTGCCACGTTGCATGGGACGGTACACTTTTAGACCCAATTTGGTTTTGGGTCATTGCAGTCTGCAGATTTAATCTGGACAGCGAATTGTCATAAACGTTCTTAAACCTATTGTAGCTAGCACTCGTAATTAATTCTAAATCATTGCGGGCTTTCTGAAATTGTGTTTTAAGCACTACAAAAGGCCCGCTTCATCATATTTAGATCACCTAAAAATGGGCTAAAAGGATCCATTTCCAGGAACGGGTCCGCAACGGTGCCAGGGTAAAGGGCAAAGTAGAACAATAGAAATAGAACGGAGGATGCGTTCATACTATCTCATTACATGAGAGATTCTTGTAGCGCTGCCTTCTACAGTAGCTACTCATGCTGCTTATATCGCCTCACTGGACGCTAGTGGCGCCGGGCATCGGCACCGCCTTGCGCTGCCAAATCCTTTGGCTCGGGCGTTGCCGCTCGCGGAGCCATGTGGCACATGTCTCCCAAAAGTGGGTTCGCCAGCTCGATGGCCCACTATCAGATGCTACGACTTCAAAAACAAGGGGCATACAAAGCTCAAGTGCAAAATGGAGATGATCCAATGTCCCCGCAAGCGTTCCCGCATCAATGGGGCCGGCATTCGGCATTTACCTGGAAACTGCTAGCGTCGAACGCCCGAGGGGGACAACGCGACTAAGAGACAAGAGCGCGCTGTAGTAACCGAACTTCCCCGCTTTGGCAGGTTGCCTTCAGTCCGAGAGCTTCCATCTCGCCAGTACGATCCATTTTCCGAAAGGCGCGCAACCGCCGCCATGGTGTTCACCGAGATCTCGGCGCTGGTGCAGTCACAGTGGCAGCTGCTGCGCGGCGTGTTCGACGCCGAGGGCCACGAGCGCCGTGTGCAGCAGCGACAGGAGAAGAAGCAGGCCAAGCAGCAGCGCAAAGCGGCGCGTCGAGCCGCGCGACAGGCCCGACGGGCGCAGCGCAAGCAGCGCAACCATCAGCAGCACTCGCTTCTGTCCCCGACGCTGGTCGGCGAGCAGACGGACGACGAGGAGCGGCCGGAAACCAGCCCCAGCACTAGCAGCAACACCCCCAAGAAACTGCCCGAGATCGCGGCCGTCCCCTTGGGGGCAGGCGGCCTGGCCTGGGCGCGCACGGCCGAGGCCCTGTCCGATGTCGCTGGCGCAAATGATAACGCTGGTTATTTCAAAAGTGAGCCGAGTGAGGGACGACGGGACGCTGCGCAGGACGCAAGTCCAGAATCTGTCGCCGCCGGGGCTGGCTATGAGAAGGCCGAGGTGGCAGAAGTGGCGACCGCGGTAGTCGCGAAGGCTGTCGGCGCCGCACCGCAGGTCCCCATTACGCTCGCACTTGAGCTGGAGGCGCAGTTGGAGCAGAAGCAGCGTGAGTTCTACGACTCACTGGGAGGCTACAGCACGGTGGACGAGGAGGACGACGAGCTGCACGATCTGCTGGTAGTCGGACGACGCGCCAGTGACGCCAAGCTTCCCCCAGGTGGACAGTTGCGGGCATCAAGAAGGCAGCGGCTCTAACGCAGACATCGGAGCAGGTTTTCTTCAAGTTGCCCGAAGCAACAGAGCAGGAGGAGAACGGCGGTGTCAGCGCTGATGCAACTTTTCGTGCGTCCAAGCCAAAGACCAAAGACGCTCTCCAGCTCCTCTGAATTGGTGGAGACGGAACCCGAAGACGACGAGGTGGATCTGAGTGACAGCGAGGCCTTTGACGGCTACAGCACATTTGACGAGGAGGAGGCACGGGACCTGTTTATCGCCGATCACGAGTTCGACGGGCTCTGTGCGCCGCCGAGCTCGTCACCAGCTGCAGTTGACGTCCAGACTGACGCCAAAGCCGTCGTTGAAGTTCTTGAGACCAAGACTGTGGTGGAGCCGGAGCTAGAAGTGGAGGACAAAACGGAGGCCGCTACTGTGAAAGACGATCTTGAGACAAAGCAGCCACCAATGACGCGTTCCTACTTTTCTGGCGAGAAAATGCAGGAGGCAGCCGAGCCGCTGGGCGACAAGCTGCCTGAAGAGGAGCCGACAGAAACCGAGTCCGAAGAAGAGGTGGTGTCTGAAGAGGAGCCGATAGAGACCGAGTCCGAAGAAGAGGTGGTGATTTTCGAGGTCGTGGAGGAAATGACGGAAGTTGGGGTGGAAATGAAGGATGTAGCTGAAGGGGCCGAGGTACTAGAGGAGGTGATTATCGAGGAGTTTGAAGTGCCGCTGCATGACGAGGACATGTTTGGACAGCAAGCTAGTCTGTCGCTACTGGATCACCAGTCTTCAGAGCAGCAGTTCAGCTCAATTGCAACTCCTGGAGTTTACTCCCCAGGCACTGTGGATGAGTACGCTTGCTCCATCTACGAAAACATGCGCGCACGAGAACACCGATACCACGTCACTGAAGATATTTTGCCAAGCAGCAGAGTGTTAGCCCCAAAATGCGCGCTGTGCTTGTGGACTGGCTTGTCGAAGTGCACCAACGATTCGAGCTCGAACCACAGACACTGTTCCTGACAATCAACTACATCGACCGGTATCTGGCACAGGTACCTGTGAAATCCCAACGGTTCCAGCTAGTGGGGTGGCAGCGTTACTGATCGGTTCCAAATTTGAGGAGATCTACCCGTGCGATATGGATGACCTGCTGTACATTTGCGAGCGATCTTACTCGAAGGCAGACCTGGTCGACTGCGAGAGAGACCTACTCAACGTTTTCAAGTTCAATTTGGCAGTTCCGAGTGCCAGCAGCTTCCTTGGTTACTATCTAGACCACTTCGAAGAGGAGGACGAGCTCATTGGTCAACTAGCCGGCTTCTTCGCAGAGTGTTCACTGGTGGACTTTACCTTTGGTGCCACGTACGAGCCCTCGATCATTGCGTGTGCATGCTTGCTGTCAGCCTACTGCTATATCGAGAACCAATCGCCTGCTCTTGTCTGGAACTACCGCCTTGTGGAGATCACGGGCTACGCAGTGGAGACGATTGTACCGTGTGCGCGAGACCTGTGGCCGATTTTGATTCAACCGAGCGATCTGTCCGCCACCACGACGAAGTTCAGTGCCAAAGAATTTGGTGAGGTCGCGCATTTGCCACTAGAAGATTTGGAGACGCTGTTGTGCTGACTGCATGGCAGACACCTGATCTCGCCTAGTTTTGGTTGAGCCACTCGTGGCTGTTATTGTAGATATTGTACATATGTGCTCCACCAGCACCACCACTACCCATGCCAGGGCTAGACTTAAGTATTTTTCAAGTAATGAATTCCCCATGAACAAACAGAACCAATGTTTTCTGGAGATCCAACCCATCAACCGATAATCGAACACCAGAAGCGGAATCATTTGCATTTACTCGACGAACACTTGGTACGCTTGCTGCCAATCCTTCGTATTGTGCCCATTTTCCAAAGTGTGTCCAGATAACTCCACGATGACGTGCGACGCGGTTTATCACAGAATGCGTGTCATCCAGCCTGACTAGAAACCATTGCTTGCCGCTTCGCCAAAGAGTTCGTCGATGACTTCGTAGTTGATTCTTCGACTCTTTAATTTCTGCGCAACGGAAAAAGTGAAGTGGCGAGGTCAGAAATGCAGAGAATAAAGAGTTGCTAGGGACGCTTGGCAGGACAGGTGCTCACATAGATTGCGTGTTGCGCCGTGTCCGGGGTGGTGCGTTTACATCTGGGGTTTTCTTTCTTCTCTTCTTCTTCGGGGCATCAGGCGCTGACAAACCGAGTAGCCGCTTTTGTTCCTGTAATTCAACAATTCACAGACACATAGTTTTCGGTCGTTAGTACTCAGCCAGAGAAACTCTGTCCTGCCACAGCACCCACCTGCTCCTGGATAAAGTCCTTGTTCATCTTCTCCCATAACAGCTTCTTCTTTTCAGCTTCCTCTCGTGTCAACAATAATGAGTTGATTTCGTCATCATCTAAGTCCGAGAAAGTGTCCAGCGCATCTTCAGCTTCTCCTTTCTCAGCACCACCTTGCTTCGCTGCCAGCTTGTTCTCTGGTCTGGGTCACCTTTGGTGCCACGTACGAGCCCTCGATCATTGCGTGTGCATGCTTGCTGTCAGCCTACTGCTATATCGAGAACCAATCGCCTGCTCTTGTCTGGAACTACCGCCTTGTGGAGATCACGGGCTACGCAGTGGAGACGATTGTACCGTGTGCGCGAGACCTGTGGCCGATTTTGATTCAACCGAGCGATCTGTCCGCCACCACGACGAAGTTCAGTGCCAAAGAATTTGGTGAGGTCGCGCATTTGCCACTAGAAGATTTGGAGACGCTGTTGTGCTGACTGCATGGCAGACACCTGATCTCGCCTAGTTTTGGTTGAGCCACTCGTGGCTGTTATTGTAGATATTGTACATATGTGCTCCACCAGCACCACCACTACCCATGCCAGGGCTAGACTTAAGTATTTTTCAAGTAATGAATTCCCCATGAACAAACAGAACCAATGTTTTCTGGAGATCCAACCCATCAACCGATAATCGAACACCAGAAGCGGAATCATTTGCATTTACTCGACGAACACTTGGTACGCTTGCTGCCAATCCTTCGTATTGTGCCCATTTTCCAAAGTGTGTCCAGATAACTCCACGATGACGTGCGACGCGGTTTATCACAGAATGCGTGTCATCCAGCCTGACTAGAAACCATTGCTTGCCGCTTCGCCAAAGAGTTCGTCGATGACTTCGTAGTTGATTCTTCGACTCTTTAATTTCTGCGCAACGGAAAAAGTGAAGTGGCGAGGTCAGAAATGCAGAGAATAAAGAGTTGCTAGGGACGCTTGGCAGGACAGGTGCTCACATAGATTGCGTGTTGCGCCGTGTCCGGGGTGGTGCGTTTACATCTGGGGTTTTCTTTCTTCTCTTCTTCTTCGGGGCATCAGGCGCTGACAAACCGAGTAGCCGCTTTTGTTCCTGTAATTCAACAATTCACAGACACATAGTTTTCGGTCGTTAGTACTCAGCCAGAGAAACTCTGTCCTGCCACAGCACCCACCTGCTCCTGGATAAAGTCCTTGTTCATCTTCTCCCATAACAGCTTCTTCTTTTCAGCTTCCTCTCGTGTCAACAATAATGAGTTGATTTCGTCATCATCTAAGTCCGAGAAAGTGTCCAGCGCATCTTCAGCTTCTCCTTTCTCAGCACCACCTTGCTTCGCTGCCAGCTTGTTCTCCTCGTCTGGGTCACCCGCGTCCTCCTCCTGTTCATGAATTTCTTCACTTGACCTTGATCTCCTTCTTTTATCCTGTCCTTTACTGCTATCGGGTAAGTCGCGTGACCTTCGTCTTCTTGCCATGGTGGAATCTACCTCATCGTCTGCTGACGTAATAGGACTAGTGCTGTGCTCCGTTTCACCGTTCACGTCTTCATCATCATTTTTCTCCACACTCTTGCTGGCCTTCCCAGACGAGCTATCCTCCTCGAGCGCCATAGTAAGGTCTCGTTCGATCGTCTTGTAGAAACTTGCCTCCTCGCGCTTGCGCATAATGTAGCGAGCCGATTTCTTACGCACACGAAACAAAACTTCTTGCGCCGCCAAGCGGCTTGCGCGGTTAACAATCTGGTCATTGGCATTGTCGAATCCGTAGTCAATTTCTTCTTCGTCATCTTCACCCTCTTCGGCTTTGTCAGCCACAGCGCCTTTCGTTCCCACAATGGCGCCATTGCTGCCGAGAAGCGCTTCTGCTTGTTTCTTCTTGTAGTATGCATCACCGCTCAGGAAGCGGGACATCTCTTCGTCTTTCATTCGTTGTACTTTCT
Source organism: Phytophthora hibernalis (assembly GCA_012656075.1). Classification (NCBI taxonomy): domain Eukaryota; phylum Oomycota; class Peronosporomycetes; order Peronosporales; family Peronosporaceae; genus Phytophthora; species Phytophthora hibernalis. Next base: position 897,335 of record JAAKBF010000010.1, read on the forward strand.
TCTTCAGCATACCCTTTGCCAGGGCGCTATCGCTCTCGTCGTCATCATCGTCCTCACTGTCGTCGTCCGAGTCTCGTCCTTTGGTCAAGCGCTTCCTACCTTTCTGTTCCATCGGCAATTTTTCCGACTCGAGTAGCAGCATTTCCATAACTTCTTTCTCGCGGTGGCGCTGGAAACTGGGCGGATCGCATTCCACGCGGGACATCTCCAGTTTGCCCACTTGGTCGTAGGTCAGTTGCGCCGTTGGGGTGAGCGAAAACTCGTACAGACGCTGCTTCAGTGTGCGCTCGCCAATGTTGACGACGTCCATGACGTCGTGTAGACTGCACATGACCGACTGCGAGCGCGCCGCAATAAGCAGTGCCGCGCCACAAATGCCCGATGGGCGGCGACCGGTCTCAATCCAGTCGCGCTTCATGGTCGCCACGAGCCGCAGCGCCGTGGTGGCGATGCTGTGGGTCTTCCCTGCAAAGTTGAGCTGTGAAGCGAAGCGGTGGATGTAGAGCGACGGGTCGATGAGCGGCAGGTGGATCTGCAGTAGCTTGCAGAACTTGAGGAAGACGCCGCCCAGCACGTACACGTTGATCTGCAGCTTGTCCGAGAAGTCGATGAGCAGGTGCGGCGAGCGCTCTCGTCTGCACACGATGTAGAGGCAGGCAGCGATGACCGTCTGCGTTTGCGGCCGTGCGTGAAGTTGCGCTGCAGCGCGAGCGCGAAGAGGCGGAAGGCCGAGTCCACGTAGTGGTCTCCTAGACGGAGCATGCCTGCGATCTGGCGGATCTTTTTCTTGCCGTTGGCCAGCGTATTAGCGCGGGACTCGAGTCCGTAGTTGCGCCCGCTCGTGCCGATGTTGCCGTACGACTTGGAGGCGGTGGCCGACACGAACTGCCCCACGACCGAGTGCGCGCCGCCGCCGGACTCCTGGAACTCGACGGACGACACGATGTTGTTCTCCTCGAGGATGGTGCCGCAGCTCACGCACACGGCCTCGCCGCTCACATCCACCACGTCGATCTCCGTGCAGGAGCACGTGGGGCAGATGCTGCTCGCCATGACGCTGCTGTTTGAGTTGGTGGTGAACAACCTATTCCGGCTTCAGCCTTTTCCTCACTTGGGTTTTGTATTTCGACTACCCTACCCATATGCAGCTACCGCCACACAACTCGCCATTTTATTGGTCAGGCTGCGCCACTATCTGCACACTTCGTCCCCGACCAGCAGCAACCCGTGAACTCCCCTTGACCTCACAACTTGAGGCCGAGAAGCTCAGCGACAGTCTCCGCTACTGCCGCTCGACGCACGCAGCCCCGACCGAGTGACCGACGCAGCCATGGCGACGCCGAACTTCCACGCGCCCAACCAGGAGATGCCGCCGGCGGGTGGCTTCAAGCCCGTCAAGTTCGTCAAGAACGGCCCGGCCACGCGCGGACCACCGGGATGGTCGCTCTTCCTCGGCACGTTCCTTGTCACGTCCGTGGGCTTCTACCTCGTGGGCCAGCACAACAAACACCACCGCGAGGTGGCCAAGGAGGAGCGCGAGAACCGCATCGCGCTGTTGCCGTTCCTGCAGGCCGAGGCGGACGTTGAGTATCTGGAGCAGGAGAAGCACATCTTGGAGAAGGAGCGCCAGGTCATGAAGAACGTGCCTGGCTGGGTGGCCGGACAGTCGCCTTACCACTCGAACCGCTACCAGGCACCGCTCTGGGCCCAGAAGAAGTGAGCTACAAGGGATCGAGCGAGGTGGCAGAACTGTAACAAGACCATGTGAAGGAGAAATACACTCGCGCATTCGCTTGAGGTAGCAGGCACCTCGAGCTTGGCGAGAATAATGCCATCATGAATATTTGCCGCCGCTGCTCTTCAGTCAGTGTCTTTGATTGTGTGTACGACGCTTCTTGTTTTCGGTCGCTTATCCCTGCCGGCAAAAGAAAACTTGCAGCGCTGTGCGGCCTCCTCACAATTCTAGCACAGGACGAAAGATCTACAGCCGATGTTTACCTCCCTCGACAGCAGTCTCTGCACACGACAAGAAGCCAGCTATGGCGCGGTTGACTATAGTCCTTCGTCCATTTCATCTTCAATTTCCTTGGCGAGCTCCTCCTCCTGCTTCTCACGCTCGAGTCGTTCTTCGGCGCTCTCCAGATCCTTCTTGTAGGCATCCGGCGGGTAGCGCATGGCCTTGACAGCTTCGTTGTGCACGTCCAGGCAGAATGTGATGCGCCTCTGGAACGCCGTCTGCGGGTCGTTGGTGGTGTACACGTTCACCGTTTCCTTAAGTTGCAGCCAGCCGTTCTCGTGGTCAATGACAGCGTCAATCACGCCGTCACGAATCGCCTTGGCACACACAAACTCCGCGTTCTGTGCGTTCTCAAGCGCGAGCTTCTCGCAAATGTCCGTGAACAGGATCCGCGAGTACGACGTGCTGATCTTACGCAGACCCGTCTTGATGACGTTGTGACGCAAGCTGGTCAAAGCGTACAGCAGGATATCTGTCAGTACAAACGCGGAGATCAACTCAAACCAAAATTGCCGTGCTTACCGAAGGATCAGCGTGTACGTGTTATCAGTCTTGAACACCGCACCGTGCTGCGACAAAACCACGTTGAAGTCTTCCAAATTACCCACGCGAACAGCCTGAGCGCATCAACGAACAGATTCAACCACATCAGTTGCTACCTCCCATGAGCACTCAAGATCGTCTACGATACGCACATTGGTGAGCTGCAGATACGGCGCCAGCGCCTTGCGAAGATCATCCTGGTTGAACACATTCCGCTCGGGCACCTCGCCCATTAGCAGCTGCACGATAATAGCGAGCTTATACACGGTACGCCGGAAGCCAAACGCCGTGTTGGCCGGAGCCTTACGGATGGACTGCATCAGCTTCGTGTACGACTCGGTGTACTCCAGCTGCACGGCCTGAATCTTGCCGACGTAGTACAGGTAGCGAACAAACTGGTTGTTGGACACCGTTTCCGGGAACGTCGTCTTACTCACAAACTTGTATGCCTGTTCGTAAAGGTTGTCCTTCAAGTAGTTGCGCAGCAGCAGGTTGATCAGCGTGGCCTGGCCAGCCTCATCATAACGCAGACACGACGTGCGGTGCGCAGATAGTAGCGTGTTGCGGATCGCCGGCAGGTCGTGGCCGAACTGCTCGTGGATGTTGGAGTAGTACGTGAAAACCTTGGCCTGGAACAGGTCCAGCGTGCGGCGGTTGAACTGCTGGCAGCGAGCCACCACCTTGTCCACCGTGTCGAGAACCTCTTGAGCCAACTTGTACTTCATCAACGCCGCCAGTACGTACAGGAACAGGTAGATCTCCACTTCAATAAGATCCACCATAGGCAGTACCACAGCCACGGGGCCGCAGCAGTTTTGTAGCAGTTTCCACTTCGGGTGACGCATCCGTCATCTCCACATCTTCGTCCTTGACGGCAGCAGCTCGAGCTTCAGCAGCAGCAGCCTGCGCCTTGGTGTTGATCTTGGTCAGCAGTGCCAGCAGCGTCGGTTTGGACGCGTTCTGTGAGGGCAGCAGCTGCTCCACGGCCTGCTGCAGCTGCGCCACCGACAGCGTCTTGCGCAACTTGCTGGTAGTGCGGAGGATGCGCGGGATCTTCTCCTTGGCGTTGGTCTTGACCACAGTCTCGAGCAGAGTTATGGTCCGCTTCAGTTCTGCATACAAACATCAAGTCAACATGTCGATGAGGGAAAAGATCGCGACTGCCTCTTGTCGACACTGGGGACGCGTACCTTCGTAGACGAGTGCTTCTTCGGCCGCCACCTCTTTGAAGCTAGACAGACGCACCTTGTACGCAGGCGTCTGCGAGAACGTGGACTGAGCGCTCATGTCGTGGGGAAGAGGGGGCGGGGGAACTCTTGCTTGATCGCTTTGCGCTTCGTCGAATCTTGTATATGTGATGTAACTTACACAATATTGTGAAATGCGGCTGTTTTCAAAACTGCATACAGATTAACCTGTCCTAAATGATACCTGACAAACCTGATACACTGTTATATCTGATATAAAATCGATCCACCGACTTGGTAGTTAGTAAAATCTATGGAGTAAATATGATACCTATCGAACCTGACATCTGATAGCCAATTTGGCGGAATTTGATACTACCTAGTCGAGGTTAAAGTAGTTCGTAACGGATGTCTGAGTAGTTTTGTCTTCTTGTTCAAACAAACGTCCTCGGGCACTCGTAGCTGTACCTTCCAAAGGTAACTTTTCATCGAGTTCAGGGTGCTCAGGCACGGACTTGGACGGCTAAGCACGGCTAAGGACGGTTAAGGAATCAGATGACGCTAAAAACTGGGGGCATCATGTATTCACACATTACCCGTACCATGGTACCACTTGATGTGGTATAAACAGGCACACTACAACTTCTTTGCCATATGCAACAACGCAGATTGGGGTCATTTCCGGCGAAGGACGGCTAAGCACGGCTAAGGACGGTTAAGGATTTCTACCAATCAGATGACGCTAAAAACTGGGGCATCATGTATTCACACATTACCCGTATGATGGTACCACTTGATGTGGTATAAACAGGCACACTACAACTTCTTTGCCATATGCAACAACGCAGATTGGGGTCATTTCCGGCGAAGGACGGCTAAGCACGGCTAAGGACGGTTAAGGATTCCTACCAATCAGATGACGCTAAAAACTGGGGGCATCATGTATTCACACATTATCCGTACCATGGTACCACTTGATGTGGTATAAACAGGCACACTACAACTTCTTTGCCATATGCAACAACGCAGATTGGGTCATTTCCGGCGAAGGACGGCTAAGCACGGCTAAGGACGGTTAAGGATTTCTACCAATCAGATGACGCTAAAAACTGGGGGCATCATGTCACACATTACCCGTACGATGGTACCACTTGATGTGGTATAAACAGGCACACTACAACTTCTTTGCCATATGCAACAACGCAGATTGGGGTCATTTCCGGCGAAGGACGGCTAAGCACGGCTAAGGACGGTTAAGGATTTCTACCAATCAGATGACGCTAAACACTTGGGCATCATGTATTCACACATTATCCGTACAATGGTACCACTTGATGTGGTATAAACAGGCACACTACAACTTCTTTTCCATATGCAACAACGCAGATTGGGGTCATTTCCGGCGAAGGACGGCTAAGCACGGCTAAGGACGGTTAAGGATTTCTACCAATCAGATGACGCTAAAAACTGGGGGCATCATGTATTCACACATTATCCGTATGATGGTACCACTTGATGTGGTATAAACAGGCACACTACAACTTCTTTGCCATATGCAACAACGCAGATTGGGGTCATTTCCGGCGAAGGACGGCTAAGGACGGTTAAGGACGGTTAAGGATTTCTACCAATCAGATGACGCTAAAAACTGGGGGCATCATGTATTCACACATTACCCGTATGATGGTACCACTTGATGTGGTATAAACAGGCACACTACAACTTCTTTGCCATATGCAACAACGCAGATTGGGGTCATTTCCGGCGAAGGACGGCTAAGCACGGCTAAGGACGGTTAAGGATTCCTACCAATCAGATGACGCTAATCACTTGAGCATCATGTATATACACATTATCCGTACGATGGTACCACTTGATGTGGTATAAACAGGCACACTACAACTTCTTTGCCATATGCAACAACGCAGATTGGGGTCATTTCCGGCGAAGGACGGCTAAGCACGACTAAGGACGGTTAAGGATTCCTACCAATCAGATGACGCTAAAAACTGGGGGCATCATGTATTCACACATTACCGTATGATGGTACCACTTGATGTGGTATAAACAGGCACACTACAACTTCTTTGCCATATGCAACAACGCAGATTGGGGTCATTTCCGGCGAAGGACGGCTAAGCACGGCTAAGGACGGTTAAGGATTTCTACCAATCAGATGACGCTAAAAACTGGGGGCATCATGTATTCACACATTATCCGTATGATGGTACCACTTGATGTGGTATAAACAGGCACACTACAACTTCTTTGCCATATGCAACAACGCAGATTGGGGTCATTTCCGGCGAAGGACGGCTAAGCACGGCTAAGGACGGTTAAGGATTTCTACCAATCAGATGACGCTAAAAACTGGGGCATCATGTCACACATTACCCGTACGATGGTACCACTTGATGTGGTATAAACAGGCACACTACAACTTCTTTGCCATATGCAACAACGCAGATTGGGGTCATTTCCGGCGAAGGACGGCTAAGCACGGCTAAGGACGGTTAAGGATTCCTACCAATCAGATGACGCTAAAAACTGGGGGCATCATGTCACACATTATACGTACGATGGTACCACTTGATGTGGTATAAACAGGCACACTACAACTTCTTTGCCATATGCAACAACGCAGATTGGGGTCATTTCCGGCGAAGGACGGCTAAGCACGGCTAAGGACGGTTAAGGATTTCTACCAATCAGATGACGCTAAAAACTGGGGCATCATGTATTCACACATTACCCGTATGATGGTACCACTTGATGTGGTATAAACAGGCACACTACAACTTCTTTGCCATATGCAACAACGCAGATTGGGGTCATTTCCGGCGAAGGACGGCTAAGCACGGCTAAGGACGGTTAAGGATTTCTACCAATCAGATGACGCTAAAAACTGGGGGCATCATGTATTCACACATTATCCGTACAATGGTACCACTTGATGTGGTATAACCAGGCACACTACAACTTCTTTGCCATATGCAACAACGCAGATTGGGGTCATTTCCGGCGAAGGACGGCTAAGCACGGCTAAGGACGGTTAAGGATTTCTACCAATCAGATGACGCTAAAAACTGGGGCATCATGTATTCACACATTACCCGTATGATGGTACCACTTGATGTGGTATAAACAGGCACACTACAACTTCTTTGCCATATGCAACAACGCAGATTGGGGTCATTTCCGGCGAAGGACGGCTAAGCACGGCTAAGGACGGTTAAGGATTCCTACCAATCAGATGACGCTAAAAACTGGGGGCATCATGTATTCACACATTATCCGTACCATGGTACCACTTGATGTGGTATAAACAGGCACACTACAACTTCTTTGCCATATGCAACAACGCAGATTGGGGTCATTTCCGGCGAAGGACGGCTAAGCACGGCTAAGGACGGTTAAGGATTTCTACCAATCAGATGACGCTAAAAACTGGGGCATCATGTCACACATTACCGTACGATGGTACCACTTGATGTGGTATAAACAGGCACACTACAACTTCTTTGCCATATGCAACAACGCAGATTGGGGTCATTTCCGGCGAAGGACGGCTAAGCACGGCTAAGGACGGTTAAGGATTTCTACCAATCAGATGACGCTAAACACTTGGGCATCATGTATTCACACATTACCCGTATGATGGTACCACTTGATGTGGTATAAACAGGCACACTACAACTTCTTTGCCATATGCAACAACGCAGATTGGGGTCATTTCCGGCGAAGGACGGCTAAGCACGGCTAAGGACGGTTAAGGATTTCTACCAATCAGATGACGCTAAAAACTGGGGGCATCATGTATTCACACATTATCCGTACGATGGTACCACTTGATGTGGTATAAACAGGCACACTACAACTTCTTTGCCATATGCAACAACGCAGATTGGGGTCATTTCCGGCGAAGGACGGCTAAGCACGGCTAAGGACGGTTAAGGATTTCTACCAATCAGATGACGCTAAAAACTGGGGGCATCATGTATTCACACATTACCCGTACGATGGTACCACTTGATGTGGTATAAACAGGCACACTACAACTTCTTTGCCATATGCAACAACGCAGATTGGGGTCATTTCCGGCGAAGGACGGCTAAGCACGGCTAAGGACGGTTAAGGATTTCTACCAATCAGATGACGCTAAAAACTGGGGGCATCATGTATTCACACATTATCCGTATGATGGTACCACTTGATGTGGTATAAACAGGCACACTACAACTTCTTTGCCATATGCAACAACGCAGATTGGGGTCATTTCCGGCGAAGGACGGCTAAGCACGGCTAAGGACGGTTAAGGATTTCTACCAATCAGATGACGCTAAAAACTGGGGGCATCATGTATTCACACATTATCCGTACGATGGTACCACTTGATGTGGTATAAACAGGCACACTACAACTTCTTTGCCATATGCAACAACGCAGATTGGGGTCATTTCCGGCGAAGGACGGCTAAGCACGGCTAAGGACGGTTAAGGATTTCTACCAATCAGATGACGCTAAAAACTGGGGGCATCATGTATTCACACATTATCCGTACGATGGTACCACTTGATGTGGTATAAACAGGCACACTACAACTTCTTTGCCATATGCAACAACGCAGATTGGGGTCATTTCCGGCGAAGGACGGCTAAGCACGGCTAAGGACGGTTAAGGATTTCTACCAATCAGATGACGCTAAAAACTGGGGCATCATGTATTCACACATTATCCGTACGATGGTACCACTTGATGTGGTATAAACAGGCACACTACAACTTCTTTGCCATATGCAACAACGCAGATTGGGGTCATTTCCGGCGAAGGACGGCTAAGCACGGCTAAGGACGGTTAAGGATTTCTACCAATCAGATGACGCTAAAAACTGGGGGCATCATGTATTCACACATTATCCGTACGATGGTACCACTTGATGTGGTATAAACAGGCACACTACAACTTCTTTGCCATATGCAACAACGCAGATTGGGGTCATTTCCGGCGAAGGACGGCTAAGCACGGCTAAGGACGGTTAAGGATTTCTACCAATCAGATGACGCTAAAAACTGGGGCATCATGTATTCACACATTATCCGTACGATGGTACCACTTGATGTGGTATAAACAGGCACACTACAACTTCTTTGCCATATGCAACAACGCAGATTGGGGTCATTTCCGGCGAAGGACGGCTAAGCACGGCTAAGGACGGTTAAGGATTTCTACCAATCAGATGACGCTAAAAACTGGGGCATCATGTATTCACACATTATCCGTACGATGGTACCACTTGATGTGGTATAAACAGGCACACTACAACTTCTTTGCCATATGCAACAACGCAGATTGGGGTCATTTCCGGCGAAGGACGGCTAAGCACGGCTAAGGACGGTTAAGGATTTCTACCAATCAGATGACGCTAAAAACTGGGGGCATCATGTATTCACACATTATCCGTACGATGGTACCACTTGATGTGGTATAAACAGGCACACTACAACTTCTTTGCCATATGCAACAACGCAGATTGGGGTCATTTCCGGCGAAGGACGGCTAAGCACGGCTAAGGACGGTTAAGGATTTCTACCAATCAGATGACGCTAAAAACTGGGGCATCATGTATTCACACATTATCCGTACGATGGTACCACTTGATGTGGTATAAACAGGCACACTACAACTTCTTTGCCATATGCAACAACGCAGATTGGGGTCATTTCCGGCGAAGGACGGCTAAGCACGGCTAAGGACGGTTAAGGATTTCTACCAATCAGATGACGCTAAAAACTGGGGCATCATGTATTCACACATTATCCGTACGATGGTACCACTTGATGTGGTATAAACAGGCACACTACAACTTCTTTGCCATATGCAACAACGCAGATTGGGGTCATTTCCGGCGAAGGACGGCTAAGCACGGCTAAGGACGGTTAAGGATTTCTACCAATCAGATGACGCTAAAAACTGGGGGCATCATGTATTCACACATTATCCGTACGATGGTACCACTTGATGTGGTATAAACAGGCACACTACAACTTCTTTGCCATATGCAACAACGCAGATTGGGGTCATTTCCGGCGAAGGACGGCTAAGCACGGCTAAGGACGGTTAAGGATTTCTACCAATCAGATGACGCTAAAAACTGGGGCATCATGTATTCACACATTATCCGTACGATGGTACCACTTGATGTGGTATAAACAGGCACACTACAACTTCTTTGCCATATGCAACAACGCAGATTGGGGTCATTTCCGGCGAAGGACGGCTAAGCACGGCTAAGGACGGTTAAGGATTTCTACCAATCAGATGACGCTAAAAACTGGGGCATCATGTATTCACACATTATCCGTACGATGGTACCACTTGATGTGGTATAAACAGGCACACTACAACTTCTTTGCCATATGCAACAACGCAGATTGGGGTCATTTCCGGCGAAGGACGGCTAAGCACGGCTAAGGACGGTTAAGGATTTCTACCAATCAGATGACGCTAAAAACTGGGGCATCATGTATTCACACATTATCCGTACGATGGTACCACTTGATGTGGTATAAACAGGCACACTACAACTTCTTTGCCATATGCAACAACGCAGATTGGGGTCATTTCCGGCGAAGGACGGCTAAGCACGGCTAAGGACGGTTAAGGATTTCTACCAATCAGATGACGCTAAAAACTGGGGGCATCATGTATTCACATTATCCGTACGATGGTACCACTTGATGTGGTATAAACAGGCACACTACAACTTCTTTGCCATATGCAACAACGCAGATTGGGGTCATTTCCGGCGAAGGACGGCTAAGCACGGCTAAGGACGGTTAAGGATTTCTACCAATCAGATGACGCTAAAAACTGGGGGCATCATGTATTCACACATTATCCGTACGATGGTACCACTTGATGTGGTATAAACAGGCACACTACAACTTCTTTGCCATATGCAACAACGCAGATTGGGGTCATTTCCGGCGAAGGACGGCTAAGCACGGCTAAGGACGGTTAAGGATTTCTACCAATCAGATGACGCTAAAAACTGGGGCATCATGTATTCACACATTATCCGTACGATGGTACCACTTGATGTGGTATAAACAGGCACACTACAACTTCTTTGCCATATGCAACAACGCAGATTGGGGTCATTTCCGGCGAAGGACGGCTAAGCACGGCTAAGGACGGTTAAGGATTTCTACCAATCAGATGACGCTAAAAACTGGGGCATCATGTATTCACACATTATCCGTACGATGGTACCACTTGATGTGGTATAAACAGGCACACTACAACTTCTTTGCCATATGCAACAACGCAGATTGGGGTCATTTCCGGCGAAGGACGGCTAAGCACGGCTAAGGACGGTTAAGGATTTCTACCAATCAGATGACGCTAAAAACTGGGGCATCATGTATTCACACATTATCCGTACGATGGTACCACTTGATGTGGTATAAACAGGCACACTACAACTTCTTTGCCATATGCAACAACGCAGATTGGGGTCATTTCCGGCGAAGGACGGCTAAGCACGGCTAAGGACGGTTAAGGATTTCTACCAATCAGATGACGCTAAAAACTGGGGCATCATGTATTCACACATTATCCGTACGATGGTACCACTTGATGTGGTATAAACAGGCACACTACAACTTCTTTGCCATATGCAACAACGCAGATTGGGGTCATTTCCGGCGAAGGACGGCTAAGCACGGCTAAGGACGGTTAAGGATTTCTACCAATCAGATGACGCTAAAAACTGGGGGCATCATGTATTCACACATTATCCGTACGATGGTACCACTTGATGTGGTATAAACAGGCACACTACAACTTCTTTGCCATATGCAACAACGCAGATTGGGGTCATTTCCGGCGAAGGACGGCTAAGCACGGCTAAGGACGGTTAAGGATTTCTACCAATCAGATGACGCTAAAAACTGGGGCATCATGTATTCACACATTATCCGTACGATGGTACCACTTGATGTGGTATAAACAGGCACACTACAACTTCTTTGCCATATGCAACAACGCAGATTGGGGTCATTTCCGGCGAAGGACGGCTAAGCACGGCTAAGGACGGTTAAGGATTTCTACCAATCAGATGACGCTAAAAACTGGGGGCATCATGTATTCACACATTATCCGTACGATGGTACCACTTGATGTGGTATAAACAGGCACACTACAACTTCTTTGCCATATGCAACAACGCAGATTGGGGTCATTTCCGGCGAAGGACGGCTAAGCACGGCTAAGGACGGTTAAGGATTTCTACCAATCAGATGACGCTAAAAACTGGGGGCATCATGTATTCACACATTATCCGTACGATGGTACCACTTGATGTGGTATAAACAGGCACACTACAACTTCTTTGCCATATGCAACAACGCAGATTGGGGTCATTTCCGGCGAAGGACGGCTAAGCACGGCTAAGGACGGTTAAGGATTTCTACCAATCAGATGACGCTAAAAACTGGGGCATCATGTATTCACACATTATCCGTACGATGGTACCACTTGATGTGGTATAAACAGGCACACTACAACTTCTTTGCCATATGCAACAACGCAGATTGGGGTCATTTCCGGCGAAGGACGGCTAAGCACGGCTAAGGACGGTTAAGGATTTCTACCAATCAGATGACGCTAAAAACTGGGGCATCATGTATTCACACATTATCCGTACGATGGTACCACTTGATGTGGTATAAACAGGCACACTACAACTTCTTTGCCATATGCAACAACGCAGATTGGGGTCATTTCCGGCGAAGGACGGCTAAGCACGGCTAAGGACGGTTAAGGATTTCTACCAATCAGATGACGCTAAAAACTGGGGCATCATGTATTCACACATTATCCGTACGATGGTACCACTTGATGTGGTATAAACAGGCACACTACAACTTCTTTGCCATATGCAACAACGCAGATTGGGGTCATTTCCGGCGAAGGACGGCTAAGCACGGCTAAGGACGGTTAAGGATTTCTACCAATCAGATGACGCTAAAAACTGGGGGCATCATGTATTCACACATTATCCGTACGATGGTACCACTTGATGTGGTATAAACAGGCACACTACAACTTCTTTGCCATATGCAACAACGCAGATTGGGGTCATTTCCGGCGAAGGACGGCTAAGCACGGCTAAGGACGGTTAAGGATTTCTACCAATCAGATGACGCTAAAAACTGGGGCATCATGTATTCACACATTATCCGTACGATGGTACCACTTGATGTGGTATAAACAGGCACACTACAACTTCTTTGCCATATGCAACAACGCAGATTGGGGTCATTTCCGGCGAAGGACGGCTAAGCACGGCTAAGGACGGTTAAGGATTTCTACCAATCAGATGACGCTAAAAACTGGGGCATCATGTATTCACACATTATCCGTACGATGGTACCACTTGATGTGGTATAAACAGGCACACTACAACTTCTTTGCCATATGCAACAACGCAGATTGGGGTCATTTCCGGCGAAGGACGGCTAAGCACGGCTAAGGACGGTTAAGGATTTCTACCAATCAGATGACGCTAAAAACTGGGGCATCATGTATTCACACATTATCCGTACGATGGTACCACTTGATGTGGTATAAACAGGCACACTACAACTTCTTTGCCATATGCAACAACGCAGATTGGGGTCATTTCCGGCGAAGGACGGCTAAGCACGGCTAAGGACGGTTAAGGATTTCTACCAATCAGATGACGCTAAAAACTGGGGCATCATGTCACACATTATCCGTACGATGGTACCACTTGATGTGGTATAAACAGGCACACTACAACTTCTTTGCCATATGCAACAACGCAGATTGGGGTCATTTCCGGCGAAGGACGGCTAAGCACGGCTAAGGACGGTTAAGGATTTCTACCAATCAGATGACGCTAAAAACTGGGGGCATCATGTATTCACACATTATCCGTACGATGGTACCACTTGATGTGGTATAAACAGGCACACTACAACTTCTTTGCCATATGCAACAACGCAGATTGGGGTCATTTCCGGCGAAGGACGGCTAAGCACGGCTAAGGACGGTTAAGGATTTCTACCAATCAGATGACGCTAAAAACTGGGGGCATCATGTATTCACATTATCCGTACGATGGTACCACTTGATGTGGTATAAACAGGCACACTACAACTTCTTTGCCATATGCAACAACGCAGATTGGGGTCATTTCCGGCGAAGGACGGCTAAGCACGGCTAAGGACGGTTAAGGATTTCTACCAATCAGATGACGCTAAAAACTGGGGCATCATGTATTCACACATTATCCGTACGATGGTACCACTTGATGTGGTATAAACAGGCACACTACAACTTCTTTGCCATATGCAACAACGCAGATTGGGGTCATTTCCGGCGAAGGACGGCTAAGCACGGCTAAGGACGGTTAAGGATTTCTACCAATCAGATGACGCTAAAAACTGGGGCATCATGTATTCACACATTATCCGTACGATGGTACCACTTGATGTGGTATAAACAGGCACACTACAACTTCTTTGCCATATGCAACAACGCAGATTGGGGTCATTTCCGGCGAAGGACGGCTAAGCACGGCTAAGGACGGTTAAGGATTTCTACCAATCAGATGACGCTAAAAACTGGGGGCATCATGTATTCACACATTATCCGTACGATGGTACCACTTGATGTGGTATAAACAGGCACACTACAACTTCTTTGCCATATGCAACAACGCAGATTGGGGTCATTTCCGGCGAAGGACGGCTAAGCACGGCTAAGGACGGTTAAGGATTTCTACCAATCAGATGACGCTAAAAACTGGGGCATCATGTATTCACACATTATCCGTACGATGGTACCACTTGATGTGGTATAAACAGGCACACTACAACTTCTTTGCCATATGCAACAACGCAGATTGGGGTCATTTCCGGCGAAGGACGGCTAAGCACGGCTAAGGACGGTTAAGGATTTCTACCAATCAGATGACGCTAAAAACTGGGGGCATCATGTATTCACATTATCCGTACGATGGTACCACTTGATGTGGTATAAACAGGCACACTACAACTTCTTTGCCATATGCAACAACGCAGATTGGGGTCATTTCCGGCGAAGGACGGCTAAGCACGGCTAAGGACGGTTAAGGATTTCTACCAATCAGATGACGCTAAAAACTGGGGCATCATGTATTCACACATTATCCGTACGATGGTACCACTTGATGTGGTATAAACAGGCACACTACAACTTCTTTGCCATATGCAACAACGCAGATTGGGGTCATTTCCGGCGAAGGACGGCTAAGCACGGCTAAGGACGGTTAAGGATTTCTACCAATCAGATGACGCTAAAAACTGGGGCATCATGTATTCACACATTATCCGTACGATGGTACCACTTGATGTGGTATAAACAGGCACACTACAACTTCTTTGCCATATGCAACAACGCAGATTGGGGTCATTTCCGGCGAAGGACGGCTAAGCACGGCTAAGGACGGTTAAGGATTTCTACCAATCAGATGACGCTAAAAACTGGGGGCATCATGTATTCACACATTATCCGTACGATGGTACCACTTGATGTGGTATAAACAGGCACACTACAACTTCTTTGCCATATGCAACAACGCAGATTGGGGTCATTTCCGGCGAAGGACGGCTAAGCACGGCTAAGGACGGTTAAGGATTTCTACCAATCAGATGACGCTAAAAACTGGGGCATCATGTCACACATTATCCGTACGATGGTACCACTTGATGTGGTATAAACAGGCACACTACAACTTCTTTGCCATATGCAACAACGCAGATTGGGGTCATTTCCGGCGAAGGACGGCTAAGCACGGCTAAGGACGGTTAAGGATTTCTACCAATCAGATGACGCTAAAAACTGGGGCATCATGTATTCACACATTATCCGTACGATGGTACCACTTGATGTGGTATAAACAGGCACACTACAACTTCTTTGCCATATGCAACAACGCAGATTGGGGTCATTTCCGGCGAAGGACGGCTAAGCACGGCTAAGGACGGTTAAGGATTTCTACCAATCAGATGACGCTAAAAACTGGGGCATCATGTCACACATTATCCGTACGATGGTACCACTTGATGTGGTATAAACAGGCACACTACAACTTCTTTGCCATATGCAACAACGCAGATTGGGGTCATTTCCGGCGAAGGACGGCTAAGCACGGCTAAGGACGGTTAAGGATTTCTACCAATCAGATGACGCTAAAAACTGGGGCATCATGTATTCACACATTATCCGTACGATGGTACCACTTGATGTGGTATAAACAGGCACACTACAACTTCTTTGCCATATGCAACAACGCAGATTGGGGTCATTTCCGGCGAAGGACGGCTAAGCACGGCTAAGGACGGTTAAGGATTTCTACCAATCAGATGACGCTAAAAACTGGGGCATCATGTCACACATTATCCGTACGATGGTACCACTTGATGTGGTATAAACAGGCACACTACAACTTCTTTGCCATATGCAACAACGCAGATTGGGGTCATTTCCGGCGAAGGACGGCTAAGCACGGCTAAGGACGGTTAAGGATTTCTACCAATCAGATGACGCTAAAAACTGGGGGCATCATGTATTCACACATTATCCGTACGATGGTACCACTTGATGTGGTATAAACAGGCACACTACAACTTCTTTGCCATATGCAACAACGCAGATTGGGGTCATTTCCGGCGAAGGACGGCTAAGCACGGCTAAGGACGGTTAAGGATTTCTACCAATCAGATGACGCTAAAAACTGGGGGCATCATGTCACACATTATCCGTACGATGGTACCACTTGATGTGGTATAAACAGGCACACTACAACTTCTTTGCCATATGCAACAACGCAGATTGGGGTCATTTCCGGCGAAGGACGGCTAAGCACGGCTAAGGACGGTTAAGGATTTCTACCAATCAGATGACGCTAAAAACTGGGGCATCATGTATTCACACATTATCCGTACGATGGTACCACTTGATGTGGTATAAACAGGCACACTACAACTTCTTTGCCATATGCAACAACGCAGATTGGGGTCATTTCCGGCGAAGGACGGCTAAGCACGGCTAAGGACGGTTAAGGATTTCTACCAATCAGATGACGCTAAAAACTGGGGGCATCATGTCACACATTATCCGTACGATGGTACCACTTGATGTGGTATAAACAGGCACACTACAACTTCTTTGCCATATGCAACAACGCAGATTGGGGTCATTTCCGGCGAAGGACGGCTAAGCACGGCTAAGGACGGTTAAGGATTTCTACCAATCAGATGACGCTAAAAACTGGGGCATCATGTATTCACACATTATCCGTACGATGGTACCACTTGATGTGGTATAAACAGGCACACTACAACTTCTTTGCCATATGCAACAACGCAGATTGGGGTCATTTCCGGCGAAGGACGGCTAAGCACGGCTAAGGACGGTTAAGGATTTCTACCAATCAGATGACGCTAAAAACTGGGGCATCATGTATTCACACATTATCCGTACGATGGTACCACTTGATGTGGTATAAACAGGCACACTACAACTTCTTTGCCATATGCAACAACGCAGATTGGGGTCATTTCCGGCGAAGGACGGCTAAGCACGGCTAAGGACGGTTAAGGATTTCTACCAATCAGATGACGCTAAAAACTGGGGCATCATGTATTCACATTATCCGTACGATGGTACCACTTGATGTGGTATAAACAGGCACACTACAACTTCTTTGCCATATGCAACAACGCAGATTGGGGTCATTTCCGGCGAAGGACGGCTAAGCACGGCTAAGGACGGTTAAGGATTTCTACCAATCAGATGACGCTAAAAACTGGGGCATCATGTATTCACACATTATCCGTACGATGGTACCACTTGATGTGGTATAAACAGGCACACTACAACTTCTTTGCCATATGCAACAACGCAGATTGGGGTCATTTCCGGCGAAGGACGGCTAAGCACGGCTAAGGACGGTTAAGGATTTCTACCAATCAGATGACGCTAAAAACTGGGGCATCATGTATTCACACATTATCCGTACGATGGTACCACTTGATGTGGTATAAACAGGCACACTACAACTTCTTTGCCATATGCAACAACGCAGATTGGGGTCATTTCCGGCGAAGGACGGCTAAGCACGGCTAAGGACGGTTAAGGATTTCTACCAATCAGATGACGCTAAAAACTGGGGGCATCATGTATTCACATTATCCGTACGATGGTACCACTTGATGTGGTATAAACAGGCACACTACAACTTCTTTGCCATATGCAACAACGCAGATTGGGGTCATTTCCGGCGAAGGACGGCTAAGCACGGCTAAGGACGGTTAAGGATTTCTACCAATCAGATGACGCTAAAAACTGGGGGCATCATGTATTCACACATTATCCGTACGATGGTACCACTTGATGTGGTATAAACAGGCACACTACAACTTCTTTGCCATATGCAACAACGCAGATTGGGGTCATTTCCGGCGAAGGACGGCTAAGCACGGCTAAGGACGGTTAAGGATTTCTACCAATCAGATGACGCTAAAAACTGGGGGCATCATGTATTCACACATTATCCGTACGATGGTACCACTTGATGTGGTATAAACAGGCACACTACAACTTCTTTGCCATATGCAACAACGCAGATTGGGGTCATTTCCGGCGAAGGACGGCTAAGCACGGCTAAGGACGGTTAAGGATTTCTACCAATCAGATGACGCTAAAAACTGGGGGCATCATGTATTCACACATTATCCGTACGATGGTACCACTTGATGTGGTATAAACAGGCACACTACAACTTCTTTGCCATATGCAACAACGCAGATTGGGGTCATTTCCGGCGAAGGACGGCTAAGCACGGCTAAGGACGGTTAAGGATTTCTACCAATCAGATGACGCTAAAAACTGGGGGCATCATGTCACACATTATCCGTACGATGGTACCACTTGATGTGGTATAAACAGGCACACTACAACTTCTTTGCCATATGCAACAACGCAGATTGGGGTCATTTCCGGCGAAGGACGGCTAAGCACGGCTAAGGACGGTTAAGGATTTCTACCAATCAGATGACGCTAAAAACTGGGGGCATCATGTATTCACACATTATCCGTACGATGGTACCACTTGATGTGGTATAAACAGGCACACTACAACTTCTTTGCCATATGCAACAACGCAGATTGGGGTCATTTCCGGCGAAGGACGGCTAAGCACGGCTAAGGACGGTTAAGGATTTCTACCAATCAGATGACGCTAAAAACTGGGGGCATCATGTATTCACATTATCCGTACGATGGTACCACTTGATGTGGTATAAACAGGCACACTACAACTTCTTTGCCATATGCAACAACGCAGATTGGGGTCATTTCCGGCGAAGGACGGCTAAGCACGGCTAAGGACGGTTAAGGATTTCTACCAATCAGATGACGCTAAAAACTGGGGGCATCATGTATTCACACATTATCCGTACGATGGTACCACTTGATGTGGTATAAACAGGCACACTACAACTTCTTTGCCATATGCAACAACGCAGATTGGGGTCATTTCCGGCGAAGGACGGCTAAGCACGGCTAAGGACGGTTAAGGATTTCTACCAATCAGATGACGCTAAAAACTGGGGCATCATGTATTCACACATTATCCGTACGATGGTACCACTTGATGTGGTATAAACAGGCACACTACAACTTCTTTGCCATATGCAACAACGCAGATTGGGGTCATTTCCGGCGAAGGACGGCTAAGCACGGCTAAGGACGGTTAAGGATTTCTACCAATCAGATGACGCTAAAAACTGGGGCATCATGTATTCACACATTATCCGTACGATGGTACCACTTGATGTGGTATAAACAGGCACACTACAACTTCTTTGCCATATGCAACAACGCAGATTGGGGTCATTTCCGGCGAAGGACGGCTAAGCACGGCTAAGGACGGTTAAGGATTTCTACCAATCAGATGACGCTAAAAACTGGGGCATCATGTCACACATTATCCGTACGATGGTACCACTTGATGTGGTATAAACAGGCACACTACAACTTCTTTGCCATATGCAACAACGCAGATTGGGGTCATTTCCGGCGAAGGACGGCTAAGCACGGCTAAGGACGGTTAAGGATTTCTACCAATCAGATGACGCTAAAAACTGGGGCATCATGTATTCACACATTATCCGTACGATGGTACCACTTGATGTGGTATAAACAGGCACACTACAACTTCTTTGCCATATGCAACAACGCAGATTGGGGTCATTTCCGGCGAAGGACGGCTAAGCACGGCTAAGGACGGTTAAGGATTTCTACCAATCAGATGACGCTAAAAACTGGGGCATCATGTATTCACACATTATCCGTACGATGGTACCACTTGATGTGGTATAAACAGGCACACTACAACTTCTTTGCCATATGCAACAACGCAGATTGGGGTCATTTCCGGCGAAGGACGGCTAAGCACGGCTAAGGACGGTTAAGGATTTCTACCAATCAGATGACGCTAAAAACTGGGGCATCATGTATTCACACATTATCCGTACGATGGTACCACTTGATGTGGTATAAACAGGCACACTACAACTTCTTTGCCATATGCAACAACGCAGATTGGGGTCATTTCCGGCGAAGGACGGCTAAGCACGGCTAAGGACGGTTAAGGATTTCTACCAATCAGATGACGCTAAAAACTGGGGGCATCATGTCACACATTATCCGTACGATGGTACCACTTGATGTGGTATAAACAGGCACACTACAACTTCTTTGCCATATGCAACAACGCAGATTGGGGTCATTTCCGGCGAAGGACGGCTAAGCACGGCTAAGGACGGTTAAGGATTCCTACCAATCAGATGACGCTAAAAACTGGGGCATCATGTATTCACACATTATCCGTACGATGGTACCACTTGATGTGGTATAAACAGGCACACTACAACTTCTTTGCCATATGCAACAACGCAGATTGGGGTCATTTCCGGCGAAGGACGGCTAAGCACGGCTAAGGACGGTTAAGGATTTCTACCAATCAGATGACGCTAAAAACTGGGGCATCATGTATTCACATTATCCGTACGATGGTACCACTTGATGTGGTATAAACAGGCACACTACAACTTCTTTGCCATATGCAACAACGCAGATTGGGGTCATTTCCGGCGAAGGACGGCTAAGCACGGCTAAGGACGGTTAAGGATTTCTACCAATCAGATGACGCTAAAAACTGGGGGCATCATGTATTCACACATTATCCGTACGATGGTACCACTTGATGTGGTATAAACAGGCACACTACAACTTCTTTGCCATATGCAACAACGCAGATTGGGGTCATTTCCGGCGAAGGACGGCTAAGCACGGCTAAGGACGGTTAAGGATTTCTACCAATCAGATGACGCTAAAAACTGGGGCATCATGTATTCACACATTATCCGTACGATGGTACCACTTGATGTGGTATAAACAGGCACACTACAACTTCTTTGCCATATGCAACAACGCAGATTGGGGTCATTTCCGGCGAAGGACGGCTAAGCACGGCTAAGGACGGTTAAGGATTTCTACCAATCAGATGACGCTAAAAACTGGGGCATCATGTATTCACACATTATCCGTACGATGGTACCACTTGATGTGGTATAAACAGGCACACTACAACTTCTTTGCCATATGCAACAACGCAGATTGGGGTCATTTCCGGCGAAGGACGGCTAAGCACGGCTAAGGACGGTTAAGGATTTCCCAATCAGATGACGCTAAAAACTGGGGGCATCATGTCACACATTATCCGTACGATGGTACCACTTGATGTGGTATAAACAGGCACACTACAACTTCTTTGCCATATGCAACAACGCAGATTGGGGTCATTTCCGGCGAAGGACGGCTAAGCACGGCTAAGGACGGTTAAGGATTTCTACCAATCAGATGACGCTAAAAACTGGGGCATCATGTATTCACACATTATCCGTACGATGGTACCACTTGATGTGGTATAAACAGGCACACTACAACTTCTTTGCCATATGCAACAACGCAGATTGGGGTCATTTCCGGCGAAGGACGGCTAAGCACGGCTAAGGACGGTTAAGGATTCCTACCAATCAGATGACGCTAAAAACTGGGGCATCATGTATTCACACATTATCCGTACGATGGTACCACTTGATGTGGTATAAACAGGCACACTACAACTTCTTTGCCATATGCAACAACGCAGATTGGGGTCATTTCCGGCGAAGGACGGCTAAGCACGGCTAAGGACGGTTAAGGATTTCTACCAATCAGATGACGCTAAAAACTGGGGCATCATGTATTCACATTATCCGTACGATGGTACCACTTGATGTGGTATAAACAGGCACACTACAACTTCTTTGCCATATGCAACAACGCAGATTGGGGTCATTTCCGGCGAAGGACGGCTAAGCACGGCTAAGGACGGTTAAGGATTTCTACCAATCAGATGACGCTAAAAACTGGGGCATCATGTATTCACACATTATCCGTACGATGGTACCACTTGATGTGGTATAAACAGGCACACTACAACTTCTTTGCCATATGCAACAACGCAGATTGGGGTCATTTCCGGCGAAGGACGGCTAAGCACGGCTAAGGACGGTTAAGGATTCCTACCAATCAGATGACGCTAAAAACTGGGGCATCATGTATTCACACATTATCCGTACGATGGTACCACTTGATGTGGTATAAACAGGCACACTACAACTTCTTTGCCATATGCAACAACGCAGATTGGGGTCATTTCCGGCGAAGGACGGCTAAGCACGGCTAAGGACGGTTAAGGATTTCTACCAATCAGATGACGCTAAAAACTGGGGCATCATGTATTCACACATTATCCGTACGATGGTACCACTTGATGTGGTATAAACAGGCACACTACAACTTCTTTGCCATATGCAACAACGCAGATTGGGGTCATTTCCGGCGAAGGACGGCTAAGCACGGCTAAGGACGGTTAAGGATTTCTACCAATCAGATGACGCTAAAAACTGGGGCATCATGTATTCACACATTATCCGTACGATGGTACCACTTGATGTGGTATAAACAGGCACACTACAACTTCTTTGCCATATGCAACAACGCAGATTGGGGTCATTTCCGGCGAAGGACGGCTAAGCACGGCTAAGGACGGTTAAGGATTTCTACCAATCAGATGACGCTAAAAACTGGGGCATCATGTATTCACACATTATCCGTACGATGGTACCACTTGATGTGGTATAAACAGGCACACTACAACTTCTTTGCCATATGCAACAACGCAGATTGGGGTCATTTCCGGCGAAGGACGGCTAAGCACGGCTAAGGACGGTTAAGGATTCCTACCAATCAGATGACGCTAAAAACTGGGGCATCATGTATTCACATTATCCGTACGATGGTACCACTTGATGTGGTATAAACAGGCACACTACAACTTCTTTGCCATATGCAACAACGCAGATTGGGGTCATTTCCGGCGAAGGACGGCTAAGCACGGCTAAGGACGGTTAAGGATTTCTACCAATCAGATGACGCTAAAAACTGGGGGCATCATGTATTCACACATTATCCGTACGATGGTACCACTTGATGTGGTATAAACAGGCACACTACAACTTCTTTGCCATATGCAACAACGCAGATTGGGGTCATTTCCGGCGAAGGACGGCTAAGCACGGCTAAGGACGGTTAAGGATTTCTACCAATCAGATGACGCTAAAAACTGGGGGCATCATGTATTCACACATTATCCGTACGATGGTACCACTTGATGTGGTATAAACAGGCACACTACAACTTCTTTGCCATATGCAACAACGCAGATTGGGGTCATTTCCGGCGAAGGACGGCTAAGCACGGCTAAGGACGGTTAAGGATTTCTACCAATCAGATGACGCTAAAAACTGGGGCATCATGTATTCACACATTATCCGTACGATGGTACCACTTGATGTGGTATAAACAGGCACACTACAACTTCTTTGCCATATGCAACAACGCAGATTGGGGTCATTTCCGGCGAAGGACGGCTAAGCACGGCTAAGGACGGTTAAGGATTCCTACCAATCAGATGACGCTAAAAACTGGGGCATCATGTATTCACACATTATCCGTACGATGGTACCACTTGATGTGGTATAAACAGGCACACTACAACTTCTTTGCCATATGCAACAACGCAGATTGGGGTCATTTCCGGCGAAGGACGGCTAAGCACGGCTAAGGACGGTTAAGGATTTCTACCAATCAGATGACGCTAAAAACTGGGGCATCATGTATTCACACATTATCCGTACGATGGTACCACTTGATGTGGTATAAACAGGCACACTACAACTTCTTTGCCATATGCAACAACGCAGATTGGGGTCATTTCCGGCGAAGGACGGCTAAGCACGGCTAAGGACGGTTAAGGATTTCTACCAATCAGATGACGCTAAAAACTGGGGGCATCATGTATTCACATTACCCGTACGATGGTACCACTTGATGTGGTATAAACAGGCACACTACAACTTCTTTGCCATATGCAACAACGCAGATTGGGGTCATTTCCGGCGAAGGACGGCTAAGCACGGCTAAGGACGGTTAAGGATTTCTACCAATCAGATGACGCTAAAAACTGGGGCATCATGTATTCACACATTATCCGTACGATGGTACCACTTGATGTGGTATAAACAGGCACACTACAACTTCTTTGCCATATGCAACAACGCAGATTGGGGTCATTTCCGGCGAAGGACGGCTAAGCACGGCTAAGGACGGTTAAGGATTTCTACCAATCAGATGACGCTAAAAACTGGGGGCATCATGTATTCACACATTATCCGTACGATGGTACCACTTGATGTGGTATAAACAGGCACACTACAACTTCTTTGCCATATGCAACAACGCAGATTGGGGTCATTTCCGGCGAAGGACGGCTAAGCACGGCTAAGGACGGTTAAGGATTTCTACCAATCAGATGACGCTAAAAACTGGGGCATCATGTATTCACATTATCCGTACGATGGTACCACTTGATGTGGTATAAACAGGCACACTACAACTTCTTTGCCATATGCAACAACGCAGATTGGGGTCATTTCCGGCGAAGGACGGCTAAGCACGGCTAAGGACGGTTAAGGATTCCTACCAATCAGATGACGCTAAAAACTGGGGGCATCATGTCACACATTATCCGTACGATGGTACCACTTGATGTGGTATAAACAGGCACACTACAACTTCTTTGCCATATGCAACAACGCAGATTGGGGTCATTTCCGGCGAAGGACGGCTAAGCACGGCTAAGGACGGTTAAGGATTTCTACCAATCAGATGACGCTAAAAACTGGGGGCATCATGTATTCACATTATCCGTACGATGGTACCACTTGATGTGGTATAAACAGGCACACTACAACTTCTTTGCCATATGCAACAACGCAGATTGGGGTCATTTCCGGCGAAGGACGGCTAAGCACGGCTAAGGACGGTTAAGGATTCTACCAATCAGATGACGCTAAAAACTGGGGGCATCATGTATTCACACATTATCCGTACGATGGTACCACTTGATGTGGTATAAACAGGCACACTACAACTTCTTTGCCATATGCAACAACGCAGATTGGGGTCATTTCCGGCGAAGGACGGCTAAGCACGGCTAAGGACGGTTAAGGATTTCTACCAATCAGATGACGCTAAAAACTGGGGCATCATGTATTCACACATTATCCGTACGATGGTACCACTTGATGTGGTATAAACAGGCACACTACAACTTCTTTGCCATATGCAACAACGCAGATTGGGGTCATTTCCGGCGAAGGACGGCTAAGCACGGCTAAGGACGGTTAAGGATTTCTACCAATCAGATGACGCTAAAAACTGGGGCATCATGTATTCACACATTATCCGTACGATGGTACCACTTGATGTGGTATAAACAGGCACACTACAACTTCTTTGCCATATGCAACAACGCAGATTGGGGTCATTTCCGGCGAAGGACGGCTAAGCACGGCTAAGGACGGTTAAGGATTTCTACCAATCAGATGACGCTAAAAACTGGGGGCATCATGTCACACATTATCCGTACGATGGTACCACTTGATGTGGTATAAACAGGCACACTACAACTTCTTTGCCATATGCAACAACGCAGATTGGGGTCATTTCCGGCGAAGGACGGCTAAGCACGGCTAAGGACGGTTAAGGATTTCTACCAATCAGATGACGCTAAAAACTGGGGGCATCATGTATTCACATTATCCGTATGATGGTACCACTTGATGTGGTATAAACAGGCACACTACAACTTCTTTGCCATATGCAACAACGCAGATTGGGGTCATTTCCGGCGAAGGACGGCTAAGCACGGCTAAGGACGGTTAAGGATTCCTACCAATCAGATGACGCTAAAAACTGGGGCATCATGTATTCACATTATCCGTACGATGGTACCACTTGATGTGGTATAAACAGGCACAC
Organism: Phytophthora hibernalis; assembly: GCA_012656075.1. Classification (NCBI taxonomy): domain Eukaryota; phylum Oomycota; class Peronosporomycetes; order Peronosporales; family Peronosporaceae; genus Phytophthora; species Phytophthora hibernalis. The sequence goes on from JAAKBF010000010.1 coordinate 923,648, forward strand.
TACAACTTCTTTGCCATATGCAACAACGCAGATTGGGGTCATTTCCGGCGAAGGACGGCTAAGCACGGCTAAGGACGGTTAAGGATTTCTACCAATCAGATGACGCTAAAAACTGGGGCATCATGTATTCACACATTATCCGTACGATGGTACCACTTGATGTGGTATAAACAGGCACACTACAACTTCTTTGCCATATGCAACAACGCAGATTGGGGTCATTTCCGGCGAAGGACGGCTAAGCACGGCTAAGGACGGTTAAGGATTTCTACCAATCAGATGACGCTAAAAACTGGGGGCATCATGTATTCACACATTACCCGTACGATGGTACCACTTGATGTGGTATAAACAGGCACACTACAACTTCTTTGCCATATGCAACAACGCAGATTGGGGTCATTTCCGGCGAAGGACGGCTAAGCACGGCTAAGGACGGTTAAGGATTTCTACCAATCAGATGACGCTAAAAACTGGGGCATCATGTATTCACACATTATCCGTACGATGGTACCACTTGATGTGGTATAAACAGGCACACTACAACTTCTTTGCCATATGCAACAACGCAGATTGGGGTCATTTCCGGCGAAGGACGGCTAAGCACGGCTAAGGACGGTTAAGGATTTCTACCAATCAGATGACGCTAAAAACTGGGGGCATCATGTCACACATTATCCGTACGATGGTACCACTTGATGTGGTATAAACAGGCACACTACAACTTCTTTGCCATATGCAACAACGCAGATTGGGGTCATTTCCGGCGAAGGACGGCTAAGCACGGTTAAGGATTTCTACCAATCAGATGACGCTAAAAACTGGGGGCATCATGTATTCACACATTATCCGTACGATGGTACCACTTGATGTGGTATAAACAGGCACACTACAACTTCTTTGCCATATGCAACAACGCAGATTGGGGTCATTTCCGGCGAAGGACGGCTAAGCACGGCTAAGGACGGTTAAGGATTTCTACCAATCAGATGACGCTAAAAACTGGGGCATCATGTATTCACACATTATCCGTACGATGGTACCACTTGATGTGGTATAAACAGGCACACTACAACTTCTTTGCCATATGCAACAACGCAGATTGGGGTCATTTCCGGCGAAGGACGGCTAAGCACGGTTAAGGATTTCTACCAATCAGATGACGCTAAAAACTGGGGGCATCATGTATTCACATTATCCGTATGATGGTACCACTTGATGTGGTATAAACAGGCACACTACAACTTCTTTGCCATATGCAACAACGCAGATTGGGGTCATTTCCGGCGAAGGACGGCTAAGCACGGCTAAGGACGGTTAAGGATTTCTACCAATCAGATGACGCTAAAAACTGGGGGCATCATGTATTCACACATTATCCGTACGATGGTACCACTTGATGTGGTATAAACAGGCACACTACAACTTCTTTGCCATATGCAACAACGCAGATTGGGGTCATTTCCGGCGAAGGACGGCTAAGCACGGCTAAGGACGGTTAAGGATTTCTACCAATCAGATGACGCTAAAAACTGGGGGCATCATGTATTCACACATTATCCGTATGATGGTACCACTTGATGTGGTATAAACAGGCACACTACAACTTCTTTGCCATATGCAACAACGCAGATTGGGGTCATTTCCGGCGAAGGACGGCTAAGCACGGCTAAGGACGGTTAAGGATTCTACCAATCAGATGACGCTAAAAACTGGGGCATCATGTATTCACACATTATCCGTACGATGGTACCACTTGATGTGGTATAAACAGGCACACTACAACTTCTTTGCCATATGCAACAACGCAGATTGGGGTCATTTCCGGCGAAGGACGGCTAAGCACGGCTAAGGACGGTTAAGGATTTCTACCAATCAGATGACGCTAAAAACTGGAGCATCATGTATTCACACATTATCCGTACGATGGTACCACTTGATGTGGTATAAACAGGCACACTACAACTTCTTTGCCATATGCAACAACGCAGATTGGGGTCATTTCCGGCGAAGGACGGCTAAGCACGGCTAAGGACGGTTAAGGATTTCTACCAATCAGATGACGCTAAAAACTGGGGGCATCATGTCACACATTATCCGTACGATGGTACCACTTGATGTGGTATAAACAGGCACACTACAACTTCTTTGCCATATGCAACAACGCAGATTGGGGTCATTTCCGGCGAAGGACGGCTAAGCACGGCTAAGGACGGTTAAGGATTTCTACCAATCAGATGACGCTAAAAACTGGGGGCATCATGTATTCACACATTATCCGTACGATGGTACCACTTGATGTGGTATAAACAGGCACACTACAACTTCTTTGCCATATGCAACAACGCAGATTGGGGTCATTTCCGGCGAAGGACGGCTAAGCACGGCTAAGGACGGTTAAGGATTTCTACCAATCAGATGACGCTAAAAACTGGGGGCATCATGTATTCACACATTATCCGTACGATGGTACCACTTGATGTGGTATAAACAGGCACACTACAACTTCTTTGCCATATGCAACAACGCAGATTGGGGTCATTTCCGGCGAAGGACGGCTAAGCACGGCTAAGGACGGTTAAGGATTCCTACCAATCAGATGACGCTAAAAACTGGAGCATCATGTATTCACACATTATCCGTACGATGGTACCACTTGATGTGGTATAAACAGGCACACTACAACTTCTTTGCCATATGCAACAACGCAGATTGGGGTCATTTCCGGCGAAGGACGGCTAAGCACGGCTAAGGACGGTTAAGGATTTCTACCAATCAGATGACGCTAAAAACTGGGGGCATCATGTATTCACACATTATCCGTATGATGGTACCACTTGATGTGGTATAAACAGGCACACTACAACTTCTTTGCCATATGCAACAACGCAGATTGGGGTCATTTCCGGCGAAGGACGGCTAAGCACGGCTAAGGACGGTTAAGGATTTCTACCAATCAGATGACGCTAATCACTGGGGCATCATGTACACATTATCCGTACGATGGTACCACTTGATGTGGTATAAACAGGCACACTACAACTTCTTTGCCATATGCAACAACGCAGATTGGGGTCATTTCCGGCGAAGGACGGCTAAGCACGGCTAAGGACGGTTAAGGATTTCTACCAATCAGATGACGCTAAAAACTGGGGCATCATGTATTCACACATTATCCGTATGATGGTACCACTTGATGTGGTATAAACAGGCACACTACAACTTCTTTGCCATATGCAACAACGCAGATTGGGGTCATTTCCGGCGAAGGACGGCTAAGCACGGCTAAGGACGGTTAAGGATTTCTACCAATCAGATGACGCTAAAAACTGGGGGCATCATGTCACACATTATCCGTACGATGGTACCACTTGATGTGGTATAAACAGGCACACTACAACTTCTTTGCCATATGCAACAACGCAGATTGGGGTCATTTCCGGCGAAGGACGGCTAAGCACGGCTAAGGACGGTTAAGGATTTCTACCAATCAGATGACGCTAAAAACTGGGGCATCATGTATTCACACATTATCCGTACGATGGTACCACTTGATGTGGTATAAACAGGCACACTACAACTTCTTTGCCATATGCAACAACGCAGATTGGGGTCATTTCCGGCGAAGGACGGCTAAGCACGGCTAAGGACGGTTAAGGATTCCTACCAATCAGATGACGCTAAAAACTGGGGCATCATGTCACACATTATCCGTACGATGGTACCACTTGATGTGGTATAAACAGGCACACTACAACTTCTTTGCCATATGCAACAACGCAGATTGGGGTCATTTCCGGCGAAGGACGGCTAAGCACGGCTAAGGACGGTTAAGGATTTCTACCAATCAGATGACGCTAAAAACTGGGGGCATCATGTATTCACACATTACCCGTACGATGGTACCACTTGATGTGGTATAAACAGGCACACTACAACTTCTTTGCCATATGCAACAACGCAGATTGGGGTCATTTCCGGCGAAGGACGGCTAAGCACGGCTAAGGACGGTTAAGGATTTCTACCAATCAGATGACGCTAAAAACTGGGGGCATCATGTATTCACACATTATCCGTACGATGGTACCACTTGATGTGGTATAAACAGGCACACTACAACTTCTTTGCCATATGCAACAACGCAGATTGGGGTCATTTCCGGCGAAGGACGGCTAAGCACGGCTAAGGACGGTTAAGGATTTCTACCAATCAGATGACGCTAAAAACTGGGGCATCATGTATTCACACATTATCCGTACGATGGTACCACTTGATGTGGTATAAACAGGCACACTACAACTTCTTTGCCATATGCAACAACGCAGATTGGGGTCATTTCCGGCGAAGGACGGCTAAGCACGGCTAAGGACGGTTAAGGATTTCTACCAATCAGATGACGCTAAAAACTGGGGGCATCATGTATTCACACATTATCCGTATGATGGTACCACTTGATGTGGTATAAACAGGCACACTACAACTTCTTTGCCATATGCAACAACGCAGATTGGGGTCATTTCCGGCGAAGGACGGCTAAGCACGGCTAAGGACGGTTAAGGATTCTACCAATCAGATGACGCTAAAAACTGGGGCATCATGTATTCACACATTATCCGTACGATGGTACCACTTGATGTGGTATAAACAGGCACACTACAACTTCTTTGCCATATGCAACAACGCAGATTGGGGTCATTTCCGGCGAAGGACGGCTAAGCACGGCTAAGGACGGTTAAGGATTCCTACCAATCAGATGACGCTAAAAACTGGGGGCATCATGTATTCACACATTATCCGTATGATGGTACCACTTGATGTGGTATAAACAGGCACACTACAACTTCTTTGCCATATGCAACAACGCAGATTGGGGTCATTTCCGGCGAAGGACGGCTAAGCACGGCTAAGGACGGTTAAGGATTTCTACCAATCAGATGACGCTAAAACTGGGGCATCATGTATTCACACATTATCCGTACGATGGTACCACTTGATGTGGTATAAACAGGCACACTACAACTTCTTTGCCATATGCAACAACGCAGATTGGGGTCATTTCCGGCGAAGGACGGCTAAGCACGGCTAAGGACGGTTAAGGATTTCTACCAATCAGATGACGCTAAAAACTGGGGCATCATGTATTCACACATTATCCGTACGATGGTACCACTTGATGTGGTATAAACAGGCACACTACAACTTCTTTGCCATATGCAACAACGCAGATTGGGGTCATTTCCGGCGAAGGACGGCTAAGCACGGCTAAGGACGGTTAAGGATTCCTACCAATCAGATGACGCTAAAAACTGGGGCATCATGTATTCACACATTATCCGTACGATGGTACCACTTGATGTGGTATAAACAGGCACACTACAACTTCTTTGCCATATGCAACAACGCAGATTGGGGTCATTTCCGGCGAAGGACGGCTAAGCACGGCTAAGGACGGTTAAGGATTTCTACCAATCAGATGACGCTAAAAACTGGGGGCATCATGTATTCACATTATCCGTATGATGGTACCACTTGATGTGGTATAAACAGGCACACTACAACTTCTTTGCCATATGCAACAACGCAGATTGGGGTCATTTCCGGCGAAGGACGGCTAAGCACGGCTAAGGACGGTTAAGGATTCCTACCAATCAGATGACGCTAAAAACTGAGCATCATGTATTCACACATTACCCGTACGATGGTACCACTTGATGTGGTATAAACAGGCACACTACAACTTCTTTGCCATATGCAACAACGCAGATTGGGGTCATTTCCGGCGAAGGACGGCTAAGCACGGCTAAGGACGGTTAAGGATTTCTACCAATCAGATGACGCTAAAAACTGGGGGCATCATGTATTCACATTACCCGTATGATGGTACCACTTGATGTGGTATAAACAGGCACACTACAACTTCTTTGCCATATGCAACAACGCAGATTGGGGTCATTTCCGGCGAAGGACGGCTAAGCACGGCTAAGGACGGTTAAGGATTTCTACCAATCAGATGACGCTAAAAACTGGGGGCATCATGTATTCACACATTATCCGTACCGATGGTACCACTTGATGTGGTATAAACAGGCACACTACAACTTCTTTGCCATATGCAACAACGCAGATTGGGGTCATTTCCGGCGAAGGACGGCTAAACACGGCTAAGGACGGTTAAGGATTTCTACCAATCAGATGACGCTAAAAACTTGGGCATCATGTATTCACATTATCCGTACGATGGTACCACTTGATGTGGTATAAACAGGCACACTACAACTTCTTTGCCATATGCAACAACGCAGATTGGGGTCATTTCCGGCGAAGGACGGCTAAGCACGGCTAAGGACGGTTAAGGATTCCTACCAATCAGATGACGCTAAAAACTGGAGGCATCATGTATTCACACATTATCCGTACGATGGTACCACTTGATGTGGTATAAACAGGCACACTACAACTTCTTTGCCATATGCAACAACGCAGATTGGGGTCATTTCCGGCGAAGGACGGCTAAGCACGGCTAAGGACGGTTAAGGATTCCTACCAATCAGATGACGCTAAAACTGGGGGCATCATGTATTCACACATTACCCGTATGATGGTACCACTTGATGTGGTATAAACAGGCACACTACAACTTCTTTGCCATATGCAACAACGCAGATTGGGGTCATTTCCGGCGAAGGACGGCTAAGCACGGCTAAGGACGGTTAAGGATTTCTACCAATCAGATGACGCTAAAAACTGGGGCATCATGTATTCACACATTATCCGTATGATGGTACCACTTGATGTGGTATAAACAGGCACACTACAACTTCTTTGCCATATGCAACAACGCAGATTGGGGTCATTTCCGGCGAAGGACGGCTAAGCACGGCTAAGGACGGTTAAGGATTCCTACCAATCAGATGACGCTAATCACTTGGGCATCATGTATTCACATTATCCGTATGATGGTACCACTTGATGTGGTATAAACAGGCACACTACAACTTCTTTGCCATATGCAACAACGCAGATTGGGGTCATTTCCGGCGAAGGACGGCTAAGCACGGCTAAGGACGGTTAAGGATTTCTACCAATCAGATGACGCTAAAAACTGGGGGCATCATGTATTCACACATTATCCGTATGATGGTACCACTTGATGTGGTATAAACAGGCACACTACAACTTCTTTGCCATATGCAACAACGCAGATTGGGGTCATTTCCGGCGAAGGACGGCTAAGCACGGCTAAGGACGGTTAAGGATTCCTACCAATCAGATGACGCTAAAAACTGGGGCATCATGTCACACATTATCCGTACGATGGTACCACTTGATGTGGTATAAACAGGCACACTACAACTTCTTTGCCATATGCAACAACGCAGATTGGGGTCATTTCCGGCGAAGGACGGCTAAGCACGGCTAAGGACGGTTAAGGATTCCTACCAATCAGATGACGCTAAAACTGGGGCATCATGTATTCACACATTATCCGTACGATGGTACCACTTGATGTGGTATAAACAGGCACACTACAACTTCTTTGCCATATGCAACAACGCAGATTGGGGTCATTTCCGGCGAAGGACGGCTAAACACGGCTAAGGACGGTTAAGGATTCCTACCAATCAGATGACGCTAAAAACTGGAGGCATCATGTATTCACACATTATCCGTACGATGGTACCACTTGATGTGGTATAAACAGGCACACTACAACTTCTTTGCCATATGCAACAACGCAGATTGGGGTCATTTCCGGCGAAGGACGGCTAACACGGCTAAGGACGGTTAAGGATTTCTACCAATCAGATGACGCTAAAAACTGGGGCATCATGTATTCACACATTATCCGTATGATGGTACCACTTGATGTGGTATAAACAGGCACACTACAACTTCTTTGCCATATGCAACAACGCAGATTGGGGTCATTTCCGGCGAAGGACGGCTAAGCACGGCTAAGGACGGTTAAGGATTTCTACCAATCAGATGACGCTAAAACTGGGGGCATCATGTCACACATTACCCGTATGATGGTACCACTTGATGTGGTATAAACAGGCACACTACAACTTCTTTGCCATATGCAACAACGCAGATTGGGGTCATTTCCGGCGAAGGACGGCTAACACGGCTAAGGACGGTTAAGGATTCTACCAATCAGATGACGCTAAAAACTGGAGCATCATGTACACATACACATTATCGTGATGGTACCACTTGATGTGGTATAAACAGGCACACTACAACTTCTTTGCCATATGCAACAACGCAGATTGGGGTCATTTCCGGCGAAGGACGGCTAAGCACGGCTAAGGACGGTTAAGGATTCCTACCAATCAGATGACGCTAAAAACTGGGGGCATCATGTATCACATTATCCGTACGATGGTACCACTTGATGTGGTATAAACAGGCACACTACAACTTCTTT